>JAJGRX010000962.1:0-600000 GCA_025461125.1 Carex kokanica
ATAAATTACTCTCTATTACTTCACTAATTATTTCGTTATAAGAAAATTAAAAAGATTTTTTTTTTTCTCTTCTGTTCCTTTTATTTCGTTCTAAGAGGAGCTACTCGTTTTTCAAGTAAATTCTACCTTGGTCAACCTTTTGACTCCATAATCTCTTGCTTCACCGAAACAAATCTTCTCCTTTCACACCACAAATATTAAATAATATTGTAGTGCCCTTAGACGAAGACTAGCTAATAGTAACATTGAACTTACTTTTGTGTGGAGCAGTGTTGTAAATAATGATATGCAGTCGTCGAACTGACAGGGTATCGTCAAGTGATCAATCGAGAATAATTGAGAATAATCAGTCATAATCATAAATAATCGGCTAATTAATCGGAAAAATTTATAACGATTTAGTCACCACCAACGACTAATCGGTTGATTAATTAGTCTAAACAGACGTTTTTGACAACACTGGTGTGGAGCAGATCAATTAGCCTTAAGCTCAGAGTACTTAATTTTTCACACAGAGATACGGTATTCACAGATCAAATAAAACATATCGTTATTTAAATCTTCACAGAAACTGTGAAATCAGATAAAACAAAACATGTCTATGGCATATATACACTTAGTAAAATTAAGTAATTAACTTGATTTTTCTTTAACTAGGACATTATAGTTACATAAATAATATATTATTTTGCGAGAATGTCATACATCGCTTCTTAACTACCTTTGAAAAATGCCATTTTTTAGAAGGAAAAAAAAAAAACTTCGAAATTACGTATTTTTTCATTTAAAAGTTATAATATAATATTTATCCTTCTAAATATTGAGAACTCACAATTTATCTAGTTTATTAGTTTTAAATTTATAAATTTTCATTTTATTCTTTATTAAGAATTAAAAATATTGTCCATTGAAAATTAATTAATTAATTATTTATTTATTTATCTATTTTGAGCCGGTAGATCCTTGCTTTTCGGTGTCTGCTAATCTGTGACAAAAGACCTTTCAACGATCTCATTTATCTCTGAGATAGAAAAAAATCTGTGAACGATTCAACCCCAGGTAAGTGGTGACAACGAATTCGAATCTGAGAAAATTCTTCTCTGAAGGGAGCGTACACATTCCGACAACAAATTCGAATCCCGAAACGATCCCGAGCGACGAATTTGAATCGGACGGTCTCGATCCAAAACCCAAAGATTGGGTTACTTTAGGATCCGGACCCGAACCTGGTAAGATTGCTGTGTGATAGATGAGATACGAGTAGGTCCGATGGGCATTGGACCTACTTTTAGGTTCAATTAACTCTAGCACCGTACGATTAGCATTAAATCTGTCCGCACGAAATTGATACACACTCGCACGGATTTTGATGCATAGTGCACGAATCTTAGTTCTGATCGGATGGTCACCACACCCATCGAACCAAAGTAGGTTCGATGGGCATCGGACCTACTCTGAATTCGTGATAGAGACGGCCCTACACAAGTCCCTTGTCACACTTGCTTTGCGCTACCTCAAACCTCAAATTCTACGAGTCTTCTTTGAGCAATGCAGTGTTTGTTTGTCAGTCAAACCTCAAACGCGCTATCTGGTGTTAGCACTGTTGCTTCTTTGGAGTGGGACCCATTTGGAGCTTGGGTTGCTTATATAAGCGGTACCGGATGAATTGTTTTATCATGTGGTTGCCTCTCAAGTTAATAATATCTTCAAAATTTGGTTTTTGAGGCAATTTTTTAAGCCCTCTTTTCTCTTCTCTACTTATCTAGCTTTGCAAGGTTGCTGCTTTCTCTCTTGGAAATCGAAAGAGAGGTACGCTGCTTTCTCTCTTGGCTTATTTTTAAAGATATTTTTTTTTTATTTTTCTGGGTTTTGTATAGTTGCAATTGGTGCCTCCTCTGATTCAAAGTTATAATCTTTGAGTAAATTCACATGGTTTTTACTTGAAAACAACTGAAAACTTTGCTGAATTGTAGTCAATTTGACAAATAGTTGAAAGAAATTATGCGCAAATTTAATTTGATTTCTAGTATCTAACCCATGATTTCTTTTCCCTCTTTTCTTTTTACAGAAAGAATAAAATGACCCTGCTATCTCTTACTATAGAGACAAAAGAAAAAACCGACATATTACACACACTTAGTCCCAAAACAATCAATTCAACCATGGCTACCTCTCCTGCATCTGAGAAGCCAAATGGTACCGCAACACTACAGAGATCTCTTAGCTTTAACAATTGGCAGTCCGACGCCTTCACTGATATCGGGTCTGACAAGCCGACGGGTCTAAACAAACCCGATTCGATGATTTCATTAAGAATTGACCAGGGTATCAGCTTGAAACCAGAGAAGTACTTGTTGGAGTTTACTTCACCAAGGCCTTTGTGTGAGCTTAATAGTGCCGCAACAAGGCTTCAGAAGGTGTATAAGAGTTACCGTACCAGACGAAACCTGGCTGATTGTGCAGTTGTAGTTGAAGAACTATGGTATGTATTTCAGTATTAAACTAAACAGTAAAGTTTGTAGGAGATAATATGCATATAAAAGGGGTCAAGAATGTAGTTTTCCTTTCCCATATTTCTTAAAATTAATAATTTGTGGATGAATAATTTTCAGGTGGAAAGCACTTGATTTTGCATCTCTGAAGCATAGTTCAGTTTCATTTTTCAAAGGGGAGAAGCAAGAGACTGCAGTGTCTAGGTGGGCCCGTGCTCGCACAAGGGCAGCTAAGGTAATTAATCACAAAACAATGATGGAAACTGCGACTACTTTGCCTCTTTGTATTATTGTATACTTGTACTTAATATTTTCTCCGATATGTTTTATTAGGTTGGAAAAGGTTTGTCAAAGGATGAGAAGGCACAAAAGCTAGCTCTCCAGCACTGGCTCGAAGCGGTTAGCAAATTTACCCTTGAATTTATATAATTTTATTAATTGTTCTCTACGTAAGTGTGCTTGATTTTGTTAGACAGATTTTCTAATTGTAAACAATTCTCACACAGATTGATCCACGCCACCGATATGGCCACAATTTGCATTTGTACTATGACTTGTGGTTCAACAGCGAAAGCACAGAGCCATTTTTCTACTGGTAAATATTAATATCTTAATGTTCACCTTTATATGGAAGAAAAAAAAAATACTGTTTAATTAATTAAAGGTTTAGTGATTAACTCTTAAGCCTCTTTTATTTTTTGTCACAAACAGGTTGGATGTTGGAGCTGGAAGGGAGATAAATCTAGATAAATGCCCACGAAGCAAACTAACTTTGCAAATTATCCAATATCTCGGACCAGTAAGTACAAATTATCTCAACTTTACTACATTCATAGAGTTAATCTTACACAAAGATTGATTCAACTAATAGATTTCATTCATTTTTCTTTCAAATTGTCTCAGACTGAGAGAGATGCTTATGAAGTAATTGTAGAAGGAGGGAAGCTAATGTACAAAAAAAGCGAAGCTCTTGTAAACACAACTGAAGGGTCTAAATGGATATTTGTTCTTAGTACTACAAGGTCGTTATACGTAGGACAGGTACTAAATTCTATCTTCTTATAACTAATATATATATTTTTTTATTTCATAATTTGACTTTATTTGTTAACCTTTTATTTTTCTATATGATTTTTTGATCAGAAAAAGAAGGGTTCGTTCCAGCATTCAAGTTTTTTGGCTGGTGCTGCTACCACAGCTGCTGGTAGATTGGTTGCGAAAGAAGGGATTCTTCAGGTAATTTTTTTTTGCCTGTAAATGTTAGAAAATTTCTCATGTTATTTATTTAAAGAAAAATTTATTAATTATTCTATTAATTATGTAGGCAATATGGCCATATAGTGGTCACTATCTACCAACTGAAGAGAACTTCAAGGAGTTTATTAGCTTCCTACAAGACAACAATGTTGACCTTAAAAATGTCAAGGTGTGTATCTTTTTTTAAATTCACACTCACTTGTATTTATAGAAATTTGACTGTGGACATTTTTAGCAATTCAACACCTAACGTGTTTCCAATTTTCAACTATTTTTCAGAGATGTTCGGTTGATGATGACGAGGATTCGTTCATACCATCTGACAACAAGCCAGTACAAGAACCTGTACCAGTCACCGAACCCAAACCTTTTGTATCTGTACCAGAAGTGGTAACACAAGTGGCAATCTCGCCAATGTCTCGCAAATGGTCAACTGGCAACGGAGCCCGTATTGGGTGTGTGCGCGACTACCCACTTGACCTCCAAACCAAGGCACTGGAACAAGTCAATCTCTCTCCTAGAGTTATTCCTTCTCCTACTTCCTGTAACAGGATTCCTATTCCATCTCCCCGGCCAAGCCCGAAAGTTAGGCTTTCGCCGAGACTACAATACATGGGTATCCCTACACCAAAAGTTTCCCTTACACTTCCTAGTAGCATAAGAACCAAGTGATTATATTTTCAAGGGTTTTCGAGGGATGGGCCAAGAAATTTTGGCACCACTAACAAATTGTTTTTTTCTTTTAACGTTCCCATGCTTTTTCATGTGGATATGTAGAGCGATTCTTTGTTCTTTCTGTTGTTTAAATGGAATAAGATTTAGAAGGTTTTGTAAAGTAATAACCACACTGCTTGTATACACAGCACCAAATTTCCTCATCTGGATTAGTTTGCTGTATAGGATTCTTTTATTGTTCAATGAAAGCAATTTTTCATTTTTAAGTCTTTTATATATCTAATTTAAGTATTTTTGCAGTGAGTTTAAAATAGTACGCACTCCCTTTTCACTGGATTTTCAGACAAAATCTAATATTTATTCAAATTAAGCTAAATATAACATAAGTGAGCAATTTCTAAGATAGTGGTAAAGACAATTCTCTCCGTGTGGAAGGTCACAGGTTCGAAATTCAAAAGAGATAATTCTTTGTGAATATTAAATAGCTGGATGGCTTAACCTCCAACTTAATTTGAGATAGAAATATGAAGTATCTCCATTTTTGAGATATAAGCACTTTTTCTTTTTTCTTTTTTGAGATAGAAAGATGGAAATATGAAGTATCTCCATTTTCACAAAAAAATCTGAATAAATTCTACTCCCAAGTAGTCTATCATGATTCATGATCCCTCTATCCTTTGGATTAAGCGTTGATTTCTAATAAAGATGTTGGCTTCTGCGCCTCCTAACTGTTTTTGAGCAACCACTGGTATTTCTAACGTGTGAATAGCAAGGTTTGCCACGCAGCCGTTTGTTTGATTCCTAATTGCGGTCAATACTTTGACCAAATCTCTTCCAAAAGAAAGGAGAAAAAAAAAGGAAGTTCGGTTGAAAATCAAAAGATCTTCAGCCATGCTTTTGACTGAGGAGATGAAATCCTGACCTTGCACAAATTTAATAGAAGATAATGATACTATGATTTTGTTTTGTAAGTCAGTTTTCCGTCATATTTGCAAATATCTAAGCCTGCAGTGATTTGGCTTGTTTATTTTTCTATGTTATAGATAAATACTACAAAGATTTTATGTGGCGAATGCCTCTAGCATCTCTTGTGTTTGAACTTCCATTAATGAACGATCCCCGGATTTACACTTTTTTGAATAAAGAAAAAAGATTACCGCGTTATGAGAACTTGATTGTGACCGTACTAATTTGATTTTTATGGTTGACCTTGTATGGTTGCTTGTTTAGATTGCCAATTACAACAAGTCTTTGACTCAATTTGCTTCAAAAAGTTTAACTTCAAATTTTGAAAAACTAGCATCTACCAGAGCTGATTATGACAAATGACTTTCGTGACATCAGTTGGTTTAAACCCTTAATCCCAGTATTCGTTGAGTTTATGAAAAACGCCTAGTGTTAAATAGCAAATAAATGATATTACGAATTTATGACATGCTCTTTACTGTCACAAATAAGAATGATCCACATACAATTTCATACCTTCCACGCCATTTCCAAAACACAACCATTCAAACTGCAATTATTACTTGAGCATGACGATACTAAATATTAAGTTAAGTACAAATGAAAATTAAAGCACAAAAACATCACCTCCCTTTCAGCTTAGCAAAACAGAAAATTCAAAAAAACAGGAAATCATGGCAAAAATCTCTACCTAAATGGTAGAAGACACGGTTTGCAAATCCTGCACCACTTCTGACGAACTAAAATAATCCTGAAGTGCCACCATCTCAATGGGTTTCAGTTTCAGACTCTGTATCGCCTCCACTGTGGCACGGGCACCTGCCACAGTTGTAATTATTGGTATTTTATAAGATAGTGCCATTCGTCTGAGCTGGCGCCCATCTATCGAATCAAGCGCATCACCAGAACTAGTTATAACCATAACCTGTATATCTCCGTTTGCCAACATATCACCAGCATGAGGCCTACCTTCATGCATTTTCAATACAGGTTCCACTGGTATACCGGCCAACTGGAGAATCTTAGCAGTACCAGAAGTGGCAATAATTTTGAACCCAAGATCATTAAATACACGCGCAATTGATGCCAGATGTGGCTTGGTTAAGTCATTCAGACTGAGAAAAACTGTACCAGAGGTAGGTAGTTCTTGGCCTGCAGCAATCTGTGCTTTGGCAAAGGCAACTGGGAAGCTTGAATCAATTCCCATGACCTCTCCTGTGCTACGCATCTCCGGCCCAAGCAACACGTCGCACCCTTGAAACTTCTCGAATGGGAGCACTGCTTCCTTTACGGACACATGCTTCGGCACCACCTCCTTTGTAAACCCTAGTTCTTGCAGAGTCATTCCTGACATGACAAGAGATGCATACTTAGCCAAGGGATGACCAATGGCCTTCGACACAAATGGTACCGTACGGGAGGCCCGCGGGTTCGCTTCTAGAAGATACACATCCCCTGATGCTGTAATGGCGTATTGGCAATTCATTAGACCACATACATTCAAACGCTTGGCTAATTTAGTGGTCCATGTACGAATTATATCGAGGCACCGAGCTGAGGTGGTCTTTGTCGGTAGGGAACAAGCTGAGTCACCCGAGTGGACCCCGGCTTGTTCTATATGCTCCATAATACCACCAATCACCACGTTGCCTTTTGAATCGGCCAAGGCATCAATATCTATCTCAATTGCATCTGAGAGGTACCTGTCTATCAACACTGGTCGATCAGGGTCCACCTCAACTGCATTCTCCAAATAGGTCACCAACTTATCGTCACTGTACACAATTTCCATAGCACGTCCACCTAGCACATAAGACGGACGCACAACAACCGGATACCCGATTTCTGATGCGATGGACAGAGCATCGGATTCGCTCCTGGCTATGCCACCTTTTGGCTGCTCGATTTCCAACTCCTTCAAGATCTTGTTGAAGCGGTCACGATCTTCTGCAGCATCGATAGAGTCAGGGGATGTGCCCCAGATTTTGACTAGGCCTGAGCCCGAGGAAGAGGCAAGGGAGCGAGAGGCCAGGTATTGCTCGATGGGGAGGGCAAGCTTAAGGGGAGTCTGGCCGCCAAATTGTACGATGATGCCATCTGGACGCTCCAGATCGATCACATTTAACACATCTTCGACAGTCAGGGGTTCGAAGTAGAGACGATCGCTGGTGTCATAGTCAGTCGAGACTGTTTCTGGATTGGAGTTCATCATTATTGTTTCAAATTCGGCCTGAAAAAGGGAATGATGTTCGATTAATCTAATCAATTGTGCAATGTTTGCCAAACCATATATCTGTACCCGAGAGTCATCTCAGATAATGAAATAAATGGTATTACAGCTTTCTTTCACTTGGGCTTTCTAACAGTAGGACAGCAATAGTAAGACCTTTCTGATTCTTTTACACAAGAAAAGCAAGTGGTGGACTTTAGTCATTAGCAGTGTGATCATGGTCACTGCATTACTAGTACATAACGGTCATAACACTGATTTTTGCTCCCTGATATTGAACTTTTTGATTGGTAGTATGCTCGAAATGCTAAACCAACCAGTTTTTTTACTAAGAACCTCATTTATTCAGCACTAAGATCTGGCCAGTAACCTCACTACCAATAAAAAATTACAATAATTTTTTTACATGCACACACAAAGATAGAGAGAGAGAGTGCTACCTGGCGGAGGGCGAAAGAAGCATGGCAACAGCAATAGTCAAACTCGATCCCTTGACCGATGCGGTTGGGTCCACCACCCAGGATCAACACCTTTTTCTTACCAGTTGGGGCTGACTCACACTCATACTCATATGAAGAATACATGTAAGGTGTATGTGCCTCAAACTCTGCAGCACATGTATCGACACGTTTGAATGATGGAACCACCCCAAGCTCAACTCGCCTCGATCTCACCTCACTTTCACTTGATCCAGTCGCATAAGCAATCTGTTTGTCGCTAAACCCTCTTCTTTTTACCTCATACAAGTCATCCTTAGTAAGCATGTCTAAGGTTTTCAACAGGAGGAACTGTTCTACGTCCACCAGCTCTTTTAACTGGGTTAAAAACCATTTGTCGATAAGGCTAAGTTCATGGATTTCATTAACAGACATTCCTTTCTTCAATGATGCATAAACGGCATGGATTCGTTCGGGGTTTGGTACGCGTAGGCTGTACTTTATCTGCTCCCAGTCCCAGCTGAGCTCTTTAACGGATGCGCAGCCCCAACCAGAATACCCAGTTTCAAGAGACCGCACCGCTTTCTGGAATGACTCTTGAAAGGTGCGGCCCAAAGCCATTGACTCACCAACAGATTTCATTTGGGTGGTCAGGATAGGCTGTGAGCCAGGGAATTTCTCAAAGGCAAATCTTGGTATCTGCATTAAAAAAATATAAATTGAAGTAAAATTATATCAGTATTTTCATGTTTTCAAATATTCCATTTTTGCAAGGTTCAATAGAACCCATATATCACAGAGAGCAGTGAACCAATGGCAGAAAAACTATTTTGGAAAAAAAAGCAGGGACAGTTTTGTACTGAAATCATTTTGGGTTTACAGCAACAGTAAGTGCCCCAAACTGATGCAAAATTACAGGAACAGAATTGGATGCATAGTAAAATCCTCCTAGTTTAATAATTTAGAGGAGGAATAGTAAAATACTTGATTTGAAAAGACTGAAAGATCCTACCTTTGTAACAACATAGTCAATTGACGGCTCGAAACTAGCAGGTGTCTTTTTGGTAATATCATTAGGTATCTGATCAAGTGTGTACCCAACTGACAACTTTGCAGCCATTTTGGCAATTGGAAATCCAGTCGCCTTACTAGCCAAAGCCGATGACCTAGAAACCCTGGGGTTCATCTCTATCACCATAACCTCCCCATCTAACGGGTTAACAGCAAATTGCACATTTGACCCGCCACACTCAACCCCAATTTCCCTAATAATCGCAACAGAATAATCCCTCAGTCTCTGATACTCCTTGTCCGTTAGAGTTTGCGCTGGTGCAACTGTTATGGAGTCACCAGTATGCACTCCCATTGGATCAATATTCTCAATTGAACATATAATAACCACATTATCAGCCAAATCTCTCATGACTTCCAATTCATACTCTTTCCATCCAAGAAGTGACTTTTCAACAAGCACCTGGGAGGTTAAACTAGCAGCTATACCAGCTCGACAAATTGACTCAAACTCATCTCTGTTGTATGCAATTCCACCACCGGTACCACCGAGTGTGAAAGCAGGTCGGACTATGAGAGGGAACTCACCAATAGACTCAGCAATTGAGGAACATTCTTCCATTGTGGTGCCTATACCAGAAGGTGGAGTCTTCAATCCAATTCGAGCCATTGCTTTTTTGAAAAGATCTCTATCCTCAGCTGCCTCTATAGCAGGTAGAGAAGCACCAATTAGCCGAACATTGTACTTGTCAAGTACACCTGATTTGGCTAAGGCAACGGCTAGATTGAGGGCTGTTTGGCCTCCCATGGTTGGGAGCAGTGCATCCGGCCGTTCCTTGGAGATAATCTGTTCCACGGATTCGGGCGTCATGGGACCCACATAGGTCCGATCGGCTGTGCCCGGATCCGTCATGATAGTGGCAGGGTTTGAATTTACAAGAATGACCTTGTAACCCTCGTCTCGCAGGGCTATGCAAGCCTGAGTGCCGGAGTAGTCGAACTCGCATGCTTGCCCGATGACGATGGGTCCCGCACCGAGGATTAAGATTGTTTTAATGTCAGTGCGCTTGCCACGTGGCGGAGAGTTGATGGTGGAGGGAGCGTTGTTGGAAGAGTGAGAGGCGGAGACGGCACGGGAGATGAGGTGGCGGCGGAGTCGGAGGTGGGTGCGGTGGCGGGAGGGAAGAGAGAGGAGGCGGGAAGAGAGGGAGAGGCTTGTGAGAGAGCGGTTAAGACCGGGGTTGGAGATGGGGAGAGGACTAGAGAGAGAGCGAATTTGAGAGGCCATGATTGGCTGGGGAAAAACGAGAGTGCTACGAGTACTACGATACTGCGCGGCACTGGGTGGGTTTTAACATTTAGGGTTTTACGTGAGGAGAGAAGCGGAGTCGTCAAAAAAAAAAAAAAAAACAAAACTGAGATAGGGAAGCGACACTTTACTTCTGAGGAATTCAGATATAGTAAAGTAACCCAAAAATTGGGTTTTTGATCGGGACCGTTCGATTCGAATCCGTGGCCATCCAACTAAAGTGGAGCGCACGCATTTCGAGAGACAGTTTCGAATCCTGAGGCAATCTCGAACGACGGATTCGATTCGGATGGTCCCGATCCAAAACTCAAAAATTGGATTACTTTAGGGGATCAGGACCCACTTCTGAGTGGATGGTTGACTAGACGAGATAGAATCTCGCGTGGATTTCCTAGACCAGGTCTATATATCGAAAAAATATAACAATATCAATATGCAGAGCTGTCTTGCCGACATATTTATTTATATCCAAATTTAATTACAAAATAATAAATATATCCAGACCCATTTGGTTCTATTAAAAATGTCCAAACCGGTAAGAAAATGACCAGTCCCTTATTTAAATAGAAAACCGGTCATTTTCTGGTCGATTCCATATTTTTTTTAGAGACAAATAGCTAAAATGTTGAAATATAACACTAAAAAATCAAATTATTTTTTTAAATATTTGTTAGATTACTTTTTTAATATATAATTAGCATATTTATACTAAAATACGCTAAATTACTTGAAATTATGTTAATTTACACTGAATTACGCTAAATTACAATAATTATGTAAAATTATGCTAAAATACAATAAATTACGCTAAATTACGTATGAATATGAATAATATTTTACTGAGAAAGTAAAAATAATGACGAAACTTCAAATGACACATCAATATAACATCTATACTATCTTAGTACAAGTAAAAGTTTTTTGTTATTACCGGAACGGAAACCAAATGGTCTATTTACTATATGATAGACCACGTTCACGAGATATTTTTGTCACCATGGCCGTTGGCGGGGACGAAAACTTGTGAAAACTTGTGAATGATTGATCCGCAATTTCGGAACTTTCTCGGAGAGGAAATGATGCTGTAAAGGGGCCCGCAATGATTTTGGGCTCTCTTTCCCGTCTTTCCTATTTCTCATACACCAGGACCAGGTATCGGAGAGAATCCAGAGTAAATATTTAATACCAATAGGGACATAAATAGACCAGAGAATATTTAATGCTGTTATAAGTCGCAGATAACAACGCGACTGCCGACAGAATTGCCTGTGCGGCAATGTTCTGTATAGTCACAGTAACTGCCGACAGAATTGCCTGTGCGGCAATGTTCTGTATAGTCACAGTAGAGTGGGAAAAATGGCACGGCAGAGCCGGCTTCGTTACGGAACGACACGGTTACGGTACGGAAAGGCACGATATGCGTGTCAGTTATGTGCCGTGACTCACGTGTCTCGTGTCGTGACCATTCACGTGCCGTATTCATTTTTTGAAACTTTGGCACGGCACATGAAAGATTTAGTCACGGCACGGTACGTAGTCACGCGAGTCACGTGTAATTAGGACCATTAGATATTGATTTAATGGTGAATCTTGAATAAACTAATCTAAATTATAATTAAATGATCACGCGAGTCACGTATGGTCACGGCACGTTTAGACACGGTGTGACTATTCGCGTGCCGTGACCACTCCTTGACATTTTGGTCACAACACGGCACGGTACGAAATCAAAGTCACAGCGTGTTAGTCACGTCACGGCACGGTACGTTTTTTCCACTCTTCACATGTATGCTAAATCTTTCCATGCATTCTTATATTTGTTTTCTTTTGCCTCCAAAATGATAAGTTTAGGTTGGGCTTAGGTGCCGACATTTTTAAAAATACCCCAAGTTAATTACAGATTAATAAAAATGCCCACGGTTCCCGAAAATTTTTAAAAATGGCCGGTACCGAATAAATCTCCCAACCGGCCATTAAATGGCCGGTACTGATTTTTTTTTTTTTTTTTTTTTTTTTTTAGAAAAATAGCTAAAATACTGAAATCTAACACTAAAAAATCGAATTGTTTTGTTAAATATTTGTTAGATTACTTTTTTCATAGCATATTTATACTAAAATACACTATGAATAGGACCGATTTTGTGCTAAAATATGCAAAATCTGAGATTTTTATTTTTACCCAAAACAGAAAATATATAAAAGATACAGAAAATATATATAAAAGATACATCAAAGACCCTAAAAACTTTAAAATTATAAAGAAAGGTCCAAAAGTCCATGAAGGAAGACTCGGATCGCGAATCTGAGCCTGCAAAATGGGCGAAACGGATCGTAGATGGGTTTCGGATCCGGTTTTGGGCTGTGGAGTTCCTGTCAAAATTTCAGCCCGATCCGACGGACGGATCAAAAGTTACGCTCCTTTTCATGAAGCATGCACAGGCCCATATTGCATCATTTCCGATTAAGATTTTCATTTCTATTCTTCAATCTACGTAGCTCAGTAAATTACCGTATTTTAGCATAATTCTACATAATTATTGTAATTTCAGCATTTTAGTAAATTTACTGTATTTTAGCATAATTATTGTAATTTACCGTATTTTAGCACAAAATCGGCTCTATTCGTAACATATTTTCTAACAAATATTTAACAAAACAATTCAATTTTTTAGATTTCAGTATTTTAGCTATTTGTCTCTTAAAAAAATTTAACATAATTTAAAGTAATTTAGTGTCAATCAGCATAAATTAACATAATTTCAAGTAATTTAGCGTATTTTAGTATAAATATGCTATCAAAAAAGTAATCTAACAAATATTTAAAAAAAAATTCGATTTTTTAGTCTTAGATTTCAGCATTTTATCTATTTATCTAAAAAAAAAAAAAAAAATTAAATGGGGAACCGGCCATTAATGGCCGGTTCCCCTCTTTAATAAAAAAAAAAAAAAATTGCGGGACCGGCCATTAATGGCCGGTTTGGGCATTTTTAAAAATTTTCGGGAACCGTGGGCATTTTTATTAATCTGTAATTAACTTGGGGTATTTTTAAAAATGTCGGGCTTAGGTGAAAGGATCCATAGATTCCTGTGTTTTTCGAATTCAGATTATCTGTTTTTTGTCATGTTAGATCCAGACCGTGCAATATAAACTTGTGCGAATCTTAAAGGGATCCCTTATATTTTAAATAGCCCAAACTTTCTTAACTCAATTCTATCTTCGAGGTACCGCAGGGAATATGTGCTCATGTTTTTCCTTTAAATTTTAGTTCTTCATAATAAATTTACATGGTGTAGTTTGCTCAAAAGGGATTTAAATTTAGTTTAAATTCAAATTATTTTAATTGACTTGTTCTAGCTTCATTCGAAATAAATTGATATATAATTATATTATTTAATTTGAAGCATATCTAACTATAACTACAGCATAATATTCTTATTTATTACATATAGATGATAACTTTTTTTTTCCAAATTTTATTACAAAATCAACAAAATATTAATACCTATAAATAAAATCTAGCAAGGAATGAACTTAATATTTTGCACTTAAGTTATAGATAATATAAAAATAAATTTGAAAAAAAAGTTCTAGTATTTGAGCTCGATTCAAGTTCGAACTGATTCAAACTTAATTTCATTACTGGCATTTTGATTGATAATTCGAACTTAAATTAAAGCGAATATCAGTCCGTTTTAGCTCGACTCCGTTTTTATTTCAGCACAAACGTCACACACTAGTAACAACCGGAGCCAAGACATGCACAATGAATGGGGGTCAATTGACCTCTATTTTTTTATGTATAATTTTCTATACAATTTAGAGTAAAATATATCACAAGTCATGTGTAATTGATCCAATTTAAAAAATTTACATAATTGATTCCCAATATTTTCTTTTGCATTTTGATTGAAGAAAAGAAAGATGGAAAAAATAAAGTATAACTTAAAAATTCAAAGACTTGTTCTTTGTACAATACATCATGGTATTATTAGTAAAAGTTCCATGAATTCTGCTCTCCATGTCATCTTAATTTCAGTTCATTGTAAGCATGGTCTGATTAAAACAAAAAAAACACAGAGAAAGAAACTCATTTTCAAAAGGAAAATAGCCAGGCTTTTATGATACTCTAAATTTATTATCAAATAAAAACAGTGGAGCGACCTTGTTAGAATCAATATAAAATAAAGAGGAGGGTTCAAATGCCTTCATTTTTTGTGCCTCCACCATATCTTCATTTTTTAAAACTTTAATAACTCAAAATTTAAAACTTAAAAGTTAAAATAAAACCGTTGGATATGATCTACATCATTTTATCCATGTGCTCATAAAAAATTATCACATTTTGATTTTATTTTTATGTGAATCAATAAGTTGAAAAATCAACGTCTAGAAATTATCCACATTAGTACATTTTTTACAAGCTCTTAATGACAACCAAAAGAAATTGAAATGCCATAATTTTTTACACGTGCATAGATAAAATGATGTAGATAATATCCAACGATTTTATTTTGACTTTTAAGTTTTAAATTTTGAGTTATTAAATTTTTAAAAATAGAGGCATGGTGGAGACATGAAAAATAAAGGCATTTGAACCCTCCTCTAAAATAAAATGAGCTTTTATCGGATATAAAATCTGCAGAATAAAAGTTTTAAAAACAAATCTGAAAGAACACAACTACTACAATTAATGCCTTTATACTTTTGCAAAAATAAAATAAAAAATACTCTCTATTTCAAAGACTTGACATCTGAATATTAATAAAAAAATATTATTAAAAGAATAAAAAATACTATATTACAAATACTTGAAATTATATTGAGAATTTGAGTTTGAGTTTATATGTATTAAAAACGAACATTCATATTTGTATGAGAATTTTAGTATTAATAAAAATAAAATCTATGAATCTTAGCAAAAACTCAAATTTTAATTAAAATAAATAAATATTTCTATTTGTCTATACTGCGTATTGGATGAGAACTTTTTTTCTTCCCACTTAGTGTCAATAATTTAAATCGGAAGAATCAAAGTAAATCAGATCAACAAAATTAAGATAAAGAATTATTATTTCCCTATAAAATTCTACAATCTGTATAATTTCCAAAATAACATGTCATATTAATTAGTACATCACATTTTATTAAGAAAAAATGATTTAGTGACAGCCAGTGTTAAGAGTTCATTACTGTTCCTTCTGTCAACGAAAGAATAAACTGTGTTCTTTCCTTTCCAGAGAGATGCATAACAATAAAAGAGAAATGAAAAGAAAACTACATTTGAAATGTATCATTGTCAAAGGTCTGGAGGTGGCAGTGCAGAAAGCATTTGTGGAGATATCGGATACAGTCATACAGATAAGATTCATATCTTAATTCTCTACAACTTGAATTTAGCACAGATTTTGCTTGCACCGAGTCTCATGATTACTAACCAAAACCATCAATTTCCATTATTGAAATGATCAACATAAATCTGCAACCAAATTTCATCATAGAAGGAAATACTAGCGACAAGCCGATGAAATTTAGCCAATATATGTTATTATTTACAACTGTTTCCGCGGAACCACCCTTTCATCCTCCTCGAAATCTGCGCAGTCGCTATTCGAGTCAAATTCTGACATGCTGTCAGAGTCTGAGACAGCACTTAAATCAGTTTCAGAATCAAATCCATCTTGATGTTCTATTCCTGTGACTCTTGAGGACAGATTTTCTCTCTCTATGTCAGAATTTATGGATTGTGGGTCCCCATAAAGCGAAACATGCCGGTGATACAGCTCCAGCTCCTTTTCAGATATTTCGATGAACCGCCTAACTGTTTCCAGTGATTGTTCGTATTTTGATTTTTCGAGTGCCTATTGAGATGAGACCAGATTTTATCAACAGTCCAGCATATTGTAAAACCAACTAATATAAATAAATGAAAAAAATAATATTAAATGAACACGTTCCCTACTTGCAAATGAGAGTACCTTTTTCTTTGATAATGTGTCAATAGGAGACATAACTTGAGGCCGTAGATAGTTCTTGCCTCTATAAAACACAATGGTATCGTCTCCTATGACCTGAATGGGGGTCCCACCACTCAACCTAGCAATCTGTCTGGCATATTCATGCACCTGGCCAGGCTTACATGGCTTGCAAATAACCTTGACCGTGTCGTGCATTTTCCAATGTAGATGCATGTTTAAAATTACCCCACCAAACACACCTCTCCTCCCGACCGGTACATAGTTGGATCTTTTTTGGGCCATTTTTTGCAAGTAAAATCTTTCTTCGCCAGTTAGTTCTTCGGGTTTGATATTTGGGCCATACATCTGGGCCACCTCGTACTTCTTTAGTTTTTCTATTAGAATCGCTTCTTTCATTTTTGCCTAAGACAAACAAAAAAGGTGCATTAAATATTGAAGTAAACAATAAAAGGTTTTTAAATACCAAGCCTTTTTTTCAAACAATTGTTAAACCAAGCCCCGATTACACTTCAATTATCAAGTTATTGTATATTGTAAAACTTCAAGCTGATGGCTTGAATTTTATCCAATTGGACTAAATTTACGACAGTAAGTAGTAAGCCACAAAATGATCAATTACAAAGGAGGGTTGGCTTAACTGGAATAAAATAAGCAAGTAAACCTTTCTCAACAAAAAAAAATGTAAACAATGAGGGAACCACTAGGTCCATTACGTACTCACCAATATTGTCAGGATCGATTTGATGGTTTAGTAAAGATAGTATGGGGGGTTTAAGGATTGGCATTATTTACCCAAACCAGAATCTATTGCTTATGTTCAGTAACACCATCGGTCACCTTTTCAGAAGGGAGCTGAACAACAAGCATAATCTGTTATATTAAACATATGGTAGAGTCGACTTTCAGAAATTTCCATTGATTGCAATTGTGGCTTTATATAACCACGCCTGCCTGGTACAGGTACAACCGTACAATAATGGTATGTCTTTAAGTAATTAACCCTCAAATCATGCAATTTTGAAGTTTTAGTCCTTGATAGAATCCAAGTTTTTCTCAAATGAGTCCAAAATAACCCAACAAAACACAGTCAACACTGAAACCATTGCATCTTCACTCCTCAACTTAATTTTATTGTACCTGACCTTAACCCCAATTGGCTTCAGTTTACTCAAAATTGTACATATCTTCAATTAATCAGTAATTTTGTCTCTCGGTGCACTTAACCGCCAAAAAAGCCACAAAATAACCCAAAAAAAATACAAAAATTCCATTCAATATTGCCAGAATAGACTGAAAAGAAGATTATACCTTCTCGATCTTATACTCAAGTTGGGCCACAGCAGTTGGGAATTTCTCTTTCCTCTTCTTGCCTTTTGGCCTAATTCTCCTAGGGTCATTTTTATTAGCCTCCTTTCGCTTCTGCTTCTCTCTCTTTCTTTTCATTTTAAGCCTCTTTTTAGTTAGATATTTCTTTTTTGGGGAAGGTTCAACCTCGTCAATCTCGAATCTTGGTTTCCCATCAGAAAGAACCAAACGGACTGATTCGTATGTAGAGTACCATTGACCACATAAAGGCCGAAATGGTTTAATAGGATTTGAGCTGCAAGAAGCTGCAGTGAACCTTGATAGAATATATAAAAGCTTCAGTAAGGAGTATAAGAGGCATATGGAATTTTGCAGATAGCACAAATACATCGATTTCACAAGATATGAAAGACCTAAATGTACAACTTTTTTCTTTATCTTTTCCATGTAACTTTCAATTTTTGAGAATATTGACAAGTGATGACTCATTTTGAATCATTGTCAAATCAACCAGGGAATAACTTGAATTCTCTTATTTAATTCAGAAGTACTGTAAGGATAAAAAGGTAAATTATTTAACAGTAAATTTACCAACATGCAACGGGATACAGCTGGTCCATCAGAATAGCAGTAGCAGTAGCAGGGTGGTTCGCAACTTTTTACAAAATTTATATAGAATGGTGCATGGACTATCACTTCAAAATAATTGAGAATAATCTTTGAAGCATATAAATTGTTGGATTTTCACAAATAACGTCAAAGATTGTGGGGCATTCGAAAAACCACATTCTTATAATCTTATTCTTCTTGTAACTCCCCACCGAATGTGAAACAAAATAAGGAAGAAAGAGAAAATAAACAGACAGTACCTGTCGGAGGCTGGTAAAGAAGGAGTGGAGGTCGGAGCTCGTGATAATAGAGGGAGGAGAGAGAAAGAAGGTAGCTTTCCCAACCTCCGGCGCAGGAGAAACCGCATCGCCATTGATCGACTTGAATTGTACGCGTCTGTCGTCAAAGAGGAGCATCTTGTGAAATCAAGTTCCTACTGGACTTATTTGCAAATGGAAGAGGATCATCTTGTAAAATCAAGTTCCTCCGGTATGGGACAGCGTTATTTTCTCTCCTAACAATTGAACAACAGAGAAGGAGGCGGAGAGTAGTGGCGTCGCCCGGCCGGCTGAGGCTCCACTTTAGATGGATGTCACGGATTCGATTTAGATGGATGGTCACGGATTCGAATCGGACCCGATCCAAAACCCAATTTTTGGGTTACTGATCTGAATTCCCGGCTGAGGTATGAAGAAAAAACTAACTGAGAGCGAGTTGGAATACCGATTTTGCCCCTAAAATAATGGACGGCTCTGATGCATTCAGAGGGAAGTCGGGCAGAGGAGGCGCCGGAGGACGAATTCGCATCTCTGAGTTATCTGAAAATTTGAGTGTTTTCCTAGAAAATTTCAACCGTTCACACGAACTCAAAGCATAAATAATAGTGGATCCCGCGCTATTCTCGAATAGGAACCGTACACGTCGGTCATGCAAAAGTTGAGATATCTCAGAGGATACACTCTCACGGAAGACGGGTTTGAGTCGATTTAGAGCATCTATATCCCAGCAACTCAAATGAGTTTCTAAATAACTGTTAACTTCTTTTTAGAAATTAAGGTCTCTAAAGTTTCTAACTTTTACATTTTTTAAATTAATTTTAGAGTTTCTATAAAGCCACGTCAGCAACAAATTAAAAAGCAGAAATAATTTGAGCTAATAATTCGATCAGCATGAAGTTTATAAACAGTTTCTTAATAAGAAACTTTCCTATATCCCTGAAACTGAATTAGAAACTGCCACATCAGATTAGAAACTCTAATAGTACCAAGGATGTAGATGCTCTTAGATACTTGTGGCATCGTTTGGTGTGATAGTCCGTGTTTCATCCTAAACAAAATTTAATTTTATATAAAAAAATGGGAGGAGAAAATAGTCAAAAACTAAATGTGACATATATGACGGATTTAAGAAAATTCCGTTAGTAATTCTGAGTATTTTGATTATTACATTTAGTTCAATGACTACCTAAGAACAATTTTAATTTTAATTTTTACACATTTAGTTCTATTAAGAAAATTCAGAGTTATATTATCAAACTTTGACTAAAATTTATTCTCTGAAGCTCAAGAAAAAAGTTCATCCTCATTTTTCAAAGAGAATAATTTCTCTAAGTTGTCCTCATTTAATCTTGTCATCAAACATACTATTTAAAATAATAATATATGAAAATAAAAAATAACTCTTATAATCCTTCTGACAAGATGCTAGAATTATTCATTTAAATTACTTTTTTTGGAGACTCTAAAATCGACGGTTTGGATTATCAGCTTTATCCTATCTCTAAAATTGAATCCAAATTCAAAAAAAAAAAAAATCACTCAAACTAGCTATGTAAATAATTTTATGAAAAATCAATCAAATACGAATTAAAAAGGACAAAATTACTGATTAACCGAAATAGAAGGTTAGTAATCATGAGACTCGGTGCAAGCAAAAATTTTCACAGCCGAAAAAATGCACACTAACACAGGAAAAACTAGAAAAGTTAGATTGAAGAGCTGAAACGTAAGATGTAATGTGTGATATTTAAAATTTGACTTAAATCTTCACCTTTAAAATAAATTTGACCACTGAATTACATGTACACATTTAGCATTTATAAGAGATTGAACTATAAAAAAAAAATTAAAAATAATAAATTAAATTTGAATACACGTGATTAAAAAAAAATTATAGAGATGGCTAAAACACCTCTTTGTGTGGCAGGATCCCACCCATACTGCCATACATGAATTCGGATCCCATGAAGTAACTCAATTTTTGAGTTTTGATTCAGACCGTCTGAGATGCTCTAACACGAATCTTAAAGGGTCTGGACCCTTCGAATAGACACTGGACACGTCTAAACTCAAAAATTGAGTTACTTTAGGGGATCCGGACCCGCCATGCATACCAAGCCATCAAAACCCGCCATGCATTATTATTGATCACAATGGAAGTTTCGTGGTGAAGCATAACACAGGTAGAGAGATGAACTTCATTTGTATCCGTAATTCCGTATCCCCGCAATTTTTTTTTCTGCACGTGTCCCTTCATGAATGTAAGGAAATAATATTTTTTTTTATTGATATTATATGTATCTTTAGTCGGTTAAATAAAAAATATAATTATTAATAAAATAAGTGAGTTTAGATGAAAAAGTAATTAATTTAAAATTTTGATGGATAAATGAGGTCTGAAATTTTGATGGCTAAATGAGGTCTGGAGTGCGTGCGTGCGTGCGTGTGCGTGCGTGCGTGCGTGCGTGTGCGTGCGTGCGTGCGTGCGTGTGCGTGCGTGTGTATGAATCTGGGTAATATGCTACACGTAGCATAGAGGGCTTTCGTGCTACTGAGTTTCAAAATCCTAATGGTCGATTCGAACCGTTCAACATGATATCCATATGAATATTGTCACACCCCGAGACAACCCGCCACGTATTTAAACGCAA
Source organism: Carex kokanica (assembly GCA_025461125.1). Taxonomy (NCBI): domain Eukaryota; kingdom Viridiplantae; phylum Streptophyta; class Magnoliopsida; order Poales; family Cyperaceae; genus Carex; species Carex kokanica. Next base: position 21,197 of record JAJGRX010000962.1, read on the forward strand.
GGCGTGTGCACATCACATACATTATCAATAATAAATACTCATGCAACATTTTAAAATCAAACGAAGTCTTCTAACACCACAAACAGTTCAAGTACATAACACACATTCAACATGAGATCAAGACAAACATGGCAAACAAACCGACAATTGCCATGTTAGTCAATGTATCCACTTTCAAAGAGAGAAATTAAAGTTTAACTAAAAGAAAATAAAAAGATACTTGAGCCGTCTGCTCATTGACTTCCTGATCCACATTCCTTCTATTCGTGCTCCTCGTCGGCTTCATTATTTCCTGGAACCCACATAAGAGTGGAACGGATGAGAGATCGAACAGTCTCTCAGTACGGGATTTAGTTCCAGTCCCGGAGTTTGTCAAATTGACTTATTAACACAAACATGATATTGTATCCTCACATGAAATCTTACTAATGCATATTTAAATCACACACACACACACACACACACACACTTCTTTAATTATCTTTCAGGTTTTCCGTTAATCCGTTTATTTGCCAATCCAATGGAAAATCCATCTAACATTGAAAGACCGCCAACCCGCTGGGAAATCCAACCAACAACGAGAGGCTTTCTCACTAGACGGGGAATCCACCCTACGCTAGATATTGGCTGTCGCACTAGACGGGGAATCCACCCTACGCTAGATCTTGACCCGTGACGGGAAATCCAACCAACGCCACGTTAACGAGAGGCCTAGTCAAACCAGACCCAATGTATACATTCCAACGTATGTTCAACACACGTTGGCCCCTTTCCTTTAACTTATCCGTTACCTTCCATGTTCATTTCATTTAACATTACACAATATTATGCTCAACACATCCTACTTACAAGTCTCATGATCAATAGGAATAATCCTATTGTATTTCTAAACAAACCAAAGGGATCGTTCGATTCAACATGCACATTTCCAAAACTAAATAAATAAAATCATACAAAACGGTAAGTAACAATTTGACAATGTCCAGGAAATCCGTACCTGTTATCGTGGGATAGTTTACTCCTGCCTCTCTACTTCTTACTTCAAAACTCGGACCTAGACCATGTAACACAGTTTCTGAATTAATATTTATACATATTTTTATTTAGACAAGTCTGTTGTTGAACCAACTTTTATTAAGTATAAAAATCCGAATATCATTCATAAGATTTAAACAGAATTATATTCGTAACTAACTAGATAAATATAATGGAAATCATTTTTCATAATTAAATTATTGATAGGTTTACATAGCATACTTTTTGTAATAAAAATAACTCTAGGGTTATCGGTGAAAATTTGCCATCAAATAAAATAGTATATGCAAACTCTAGAATTTTGACATACTTCGGTAAAGTTTTCAGAAAATATGAATAGATATAAGATCTTAAACAAAATAATTACTATATTATATTACTACGATATAAACCTGTCAATACAATCATGAAATTCGGATCTATAAGAATTTAATTATTCTTTAATCAACGTAAGACAAATTTCTGACAATCCATAATCACCCGGAAAAACAATTTATATCACACAACCTTTCATTAATCTTTTCGGAAAACAGAAAATTCATCTTCATGAGAGAAATTAAACAGTAAATTCAAAAGTCTTCTCACGACTCTAATTTTCAGATTATATTATTATACAGGAAGACTTCAAAATAAATTAAATCTATATAAAAATATTACTTCGATCCTTTGAATTCCTACGTAATTTTTCAGAAACTTTCCATCGTAAGCCGGAATAACCAATATACATAATTTGAATATATATAAATTCAGAAACTTTATCAAATAAATAAATATAAAAACTTATTTAAATCTAGAGATGATATCAAATAATAAATATAAGGGATTCTTTAATCTACTTAAAACACAATAATTAAACGTAAGATTTGAATACCTTGTTTTCACGGTTTGAGAATAATCAAGAAAAGAGAAAATAATAATAGAGGAGTATGATGGGAGATATGAAGGAAAGAGGAATTAATTATCTAGTCTAACCTTTTTGCTTTGGACTTCTGTGAGGAAAGTGGAGAGAGACAGAGACATGTACAGATGAGGGTTTCAATTATATATACAGAGAAACGGTTTTTAAATTGGTAACTTACGGATTAGAGAGGTGTCAATTAATTGGAGGTTATGACTTTAATTTTAGATATTTTCTTATATCGTAACGTCTCATCAATTACAATCTTTGGCTGATGAACTATTGGGCTATATTGGGTTTTCAATATCTACAATGATCCGCTATATATATATATATATATATATATGCTATTTAAATTATGATCTATATCGAACCTATTAGTTTTCCTTTCACGGTATTTTAATTTAGGTACTTTATTAAGTCGTTAAATTAAATGAAATAAAAAAAATAACATAGAATGATAAATAAATATATACAAATAATTATTTTTGTTGTACCTTAGTTTAGTATTTTGTTTTACGTGGCGTTACAAATATGCACTTGCAAATCAAATTTTACATTTTTTAAGAATTTTTTTATTGTTTTTTTAGATAGGTAGAAAATCACTTGATCTGAATAGTACAAAATTTTCAGATCAAGTGATTTTCTACCTTTCTAAAAAAATAGTAAATTTTTAAAAAAAAAATGTAAAATTTGGTTTGCAAGTACATATTCATGTGGAGATCATGTTGAACGGTTCGAATCGACTGTTAGAATTTTGAAACTCAAATATTGAGCCATAGTACGGAAGCCCTCTATGATACGCGTAGCATATTAGCCAGATTCATATAGAATCTATATATATATAAATTTAACAATCTAACGGCAATTGCGAAAAATTGATATTTATCTGATCCAAGAGCAGAATTAGCAGAAGGATAAACTGTAAACATCAGTTTATACTTTAAAACAAAGTTGTTCAGGTCCTTTTTAGAATGGAAAAACAGCAACTTGTTCTTTGTCGGTAGTTGGGCTTGCCAAAGGTGAAAGGCCTAGCCTCGTGTGCTCCGATTGATCCACGTGTCTCGAGATCCTTCCCTGACATCGCCGACATTAAATAGCAAAAAACGAAGACTCCGGAGACTAGTCCAGATCCCCTGCAGATTTATATAACTCTAAATTATAATGAAGCCGTTACAAAAATATCATGATTCGTGCTTTATAAGATCCAACGGTATATCACCACTGTATTGTGATTTAGTGTCGTACTAAAGTTGGACTTGGGTGTTGTTGCAATCTCCGTGCATATCCTCTGAGATATCTCATATTTTGCGTGACCGACGTGTCCGGTGCCTATTCGGGGATAGCGCAGGGGCCAATATTATTTGAGCTTTGAGATTCGTGCAGAACGTATTTGAACAGTTGAGATTTTCCAAAAAGTCACGCAAAATATGAGATATCTCAGTGGATGCGAATTCCGTGCGTCGACCGTTACCCTCTCCCCAAGCGTTCAAGCCTAATCATAACCTACACCTGGTTCTCTGTACGCCGTTTTTCTTCACATATGGTCTCACCTGCCATTTTGACGGTCTTTTAACGCGGATAAGAACCATGACTTGTTAATGTTTCCGCTATCCCATTTCGAATTTCGAATCTCATTTAACGGTACAATATTTATATTAGTCCAACGCACTCCACTCTTTTCCCCGAATTCCGGACCCTCCTTAATTCCTTTTCTTCGTCTTTTTCTTCCTTTATTATCTTTCGAAAAATACAATACAAAAGCAGAGAAAGTTCCCAGTTCTGTTTTGAATTCCTGGTCTCGCTCGCTTATTTACAACTTATTTCTCTAAGCAACAAAAACAAGAAGCTGCGATCTTTTCTCCACAACAGCAAATTGAAAGAATGGGTGGATCAGGTCAATGGATCAAATCCATAATGAGTCTTAAAAAACCAAACAAAGACGACCAAGTAAGCATCAGGCAGTGCCACCTCGCTGTCACTAATCTTGTTTCTTCAACTATTACTTCTCAATTATTGTTAATTCCTTGTCTTTTGATGAGCAGGTGTTTGGTGTGAACGGGAAGGGTCGGAAATGGAAGCTTTGGCGGAGCTCATCTGGGTCGAGAGCTGAAGGGTACCAATCGGCCTCAGAAGCCTCCGAGACCTCATCTGTTGTGGGCCCTCCAGATGCATTTAATGCGGCTCTCGCAGCAGTGGCCCGGGCCCCTGCAAGGGACTTCAAAATTCTGAGGCAGGAATGGGCTGCAATTCGGATTCAAACCGCCTTTCGTGCATTCTTGGTATAAATCATATATATATATATATGCCTTAGCTTTGTTAGGTTTTACATATTTTCCTACATTAGATCTGACTATCTGCTTGTTGTTTTTCTGTAGTAGGCTACTAATATCTAGACAAAATAAGATATTTTGCTTTTGAAATTGTGATTCTTCTCTTGCCAGACTGAAAAGTATCTATTACCTTTCTGATGGTTATTTGAATTTAGGATAGTTTTATTATTTATCGATAATTGTGGTACGAAAACTAGAACTGTTCCTTGTTTGGATTGCTGTAGCAACTATTCTAATTGCACGAGATAGTAGATAATTTAAGCATGTACCTTTTTTAACCCCCAAATCTGAAAAAAAATTTAAAGGGTATCTGTTATGGTTCTCAGGTTTTCAGGTTCTACAGGATACTTTCTTTTTTATAAAGATATGTAGGATAATTTCAAGTAAGATAGGGACAGAGGGGCCGGATGATTTCAAAAGATTTTTCTCAAAGGCTTGATTTGCATTTTTATTTATTATTTCTGTTGGGTTGAGAAAAATTAATCTAATATAAATTTTGGCAAAATGTAGGCGAGAAGGGCTTTGAGAGCATTAAAGGCTATAGTGAGAATACAGGCATTGGTGCGTGGCCGGCAAGTCAGAAAACAAGCGGCTATCACTCTCAAGTGCATGCATGCATTGGTAAGAGTCCAGGCTCGGGTGCGTGCACGTCGGGCCCAGATGTCAGCTGAAGGGCTGGAGGCAAATGATACTAACTGGCAAGAAAATACAGACACTCTCAAGGATGCACAGGTCTGTTTAATTTTCATCTTTCTTACCATTTTTGCAATTTCCTTCTAAGCTGTACATTTGCACGAGGCACACAAATTTCACTTGATCAATGGCATATGCTAAGTTCAACATGAAGTTTTATAATTTTGCTTTCAATTTGACCATGGGGGGATGGGGCTGCTAAGTTCCTTAATTTAATGTGTAATTATATAAAGCATTAGATAACAACTGTTGTGAGAAACTTCATGTTGCTTTACAGGAGAGATGGTGCGCTAGCCGTGGGACATTAGCAGATGTTAAAACAAAGCTACAAATGAAACAAGAGGGAGCTATCAAGAGAGAGAGGGCCCTGTCATATGCTCTTTCTCAGCTGGTATTTCTTTCTTTCTTTCTCAGCAGTAACCATAAATTGAACATGAAAAATACAAATGTGATTTTTCATAGATGAGATCGCAAGGCTTCTATGTGTGGTTATATGTAAAATCCAGTAATTTAAGGTCTCAAAATATCATATCAGCAAATTGAGAGAGATCAGGTACATTTTGGAACTACCTCCAGGACAAATTGCAAATCTCATCCTACACCTTCTGTTTCTTATTTCTAAAATAATTGGCTAAACTACCTATCACATAGTTTTCACTCTGCCATTCAACAATTATAATACTATAATAGAGAACTAAGAAGCAACTAGTGAACATTTTTTTAACAAAAGGACAGGAGGGGTAGAAGTGAATTTTCAGATATTTACAGGGAAATACACTAGCTTTTCTGATTTTTTCATGAGCCCAAAATCCAAATTAAACCAACTTTGCGGGGACACACGTAACATGTAGAGGCTTTGCAAGACCATAGATTTTATTTTTCTAAATCGGTAAACATAAGTCCTGCGTGATTTTTCAGCAAAAGAGATCTATGCAAAGCACAAGGCCACCTAGCCCATCCACATTTTCACGCAAAACTCGCAACATAGAGAACGGTAGTTGTGATCTGACCTGGCTTGACCGGTGGATGGCAACTAAACCATGGGAGGACCAAGAAAGCGGGACCCACAGCCCTGACTCGACCCATTATTCCAGAACCCCAGATGAGACCCATCCTAGAAGAAACTCCCATCACTCAGATGCAAGTTCGATCAAGATCAAACAAAACAATGTCACAACTAGGGTCTCTGTCAGGCCGCCTCTTGTACCAACCAACGGCAGGTACGAAGCCCAAGCAGCCTCTTCGTCAGAGATGCAGTACACCGGTGGTAGCTCAAAATCGTCTCCTGTCACCCCTGCATCTAAGAATATGGAAAGAGGAGATGCGGGAAAGCCAAGTTACATGAATGCAACTAAGGCAGTGAAGGCTAGACAAGAGGCTGTAAATGCCGAGAGAAGAAGCGGGGGATGTAGACAATCATCAGGTGATCTCCAATACTTTAAGCGAGTAGCGTTCACATCTGTCAATTCAGATATCATCAGTGCAGCATCTAACAATTCTTGTAAGGGGAGGAGCTCCATGAGAAGAAGCTTCGACAAAGAGAATTACTTGTATTGATGTAGAAATTAATTCTGATTGTTTTTGGAACATGGGTGATATATACACACTGGAACTGGTAATTGATTGGAGTTGTATATTGGCCATGTTCTATCATGCTTGGACAACGCCTAGTTGATGATTTTATGTTAAAATTTTGAGCATAGAAATATGTATTTGAAGTACCATTTTCTTTCATAACTATGAAATGTTCCTGTTATGTAAATGTCCGGTCTTGTATTAAACTTTCTTGCGCACTTGTTGTATTCATTTATACAACATTTTTGTTGCTTTAAATAAATCTTAATGGTAACGTGCATATTACAGAGCGGCCTGTGCTATGGACTCAAATCTCCGTTTCAAAGCCCAAATAGTCGATGTGAACCGCTTAACATGACCTTGTATGAAAATGTAAGTGCAGACCAAATTTTACATTTTTTAAAATTATTTAATTATTTTTTTAGATTGGTAAAAAATAACTTGATTAAAAATTCTAGACCACATTAAAGTAGTGATTTTCTACTGATCTAAAAATATAGTAAAAAAATTCTAAAAAATATAAAATTTGATTTACAAGTACATTTTCATATGGAGATCATGTTTAAATGTTGAATCAACTACTTGCTATTAACGCGTTAGGTGAAAGAGGAAGGAGATTAGAAGAGCATCAAGTATCTCCCATATTCGTAACAGTTGCAAAAATTGATCAAATTCGGTAAATGGAAAACGAAGTAAAATAAAGCTGAGAGGCACATTGAAAACGAAGTATAATATCAGTGTCATTTTAATTTATATAACACCAATTTTGAAAATTTATCGGTCGACTTTAAATGGTGAATCTAAAACGTTCATATTGATCTACTTCATTAGTTGTGCGTTTACATATAAAATTTATAATTTTCGAATTTATTTAGTATCAAGTCAAGCAGTCAAATGTGAGAGTTTTTAAGTTAATTTTAATGCATTCGTATTTCAACATTTTTGACCTCTTGGTCTAATACTAAAATAACTCGAAAAAATATTTTTTTTGCAAGTAAACACATCACTCATAAAATAAATTGGTTTTAAATGGTTTGAATTAATCATTTGGAACCTCTTCAATAAATTTTGGAATTGGTATCATATGACACCGATATCGTACTAGCCGGTTTGTATTCATTTTCAACATTAAATCGGTTTGATCCCATTCTACTTAATAAATTATTTTTCTTCAAGTTTTCCATGGGCCTTCAATTTGCTTCAAAATATAGGAAAAGCCAACCAAGCTGATCCTCTAGATTAAGGCTATATGTTGGACTCACAAAAATAGTTGAACTTTTTTTTTAAACAATTAAGAATTATACGACCCCAATCTTAAAATAGCACATTCTCTCCCTCCCTCCCTCTCTCCTCACAGCATTTATCTTTTAGAGAGAGAGGATGTAGAGGATTTGCAACGGAATTTGCTAGAGCATCTAGCTTTTCCGATTCTCTTTCCCTCTTCACTGGCTTACTCTTCATTGCTGTAATGGTCTCCTCATATGTCAGCAATTGTCTTGCATGTTGCAACAGGAAGTCATTTCGCAGCATCTCACCACCACCTCCTCCCCACAACTCAGTACCACCAACAAACACCTCAACCAGACACAATGCATTCAACCAAAATCCCTTCCAAATCACCAGAAACAAGACACCATACCAAAGTCCAAACCGAACTCCAATGCGAAACCAGGATGCAACTGCCAAAGGAACAATTTTGTTTCATGGTTCACCTGCTGGGCCCTCAGGCTCGATTCGTGGTTCCAAGCATTACCTGGAGGGATCAATTGGAACACTCAAAAGAAGGATGCTTTCAGCTCCAACACTGAGCACAAGAAAGCCATTTGAGACATCCAAGATCGGTACCAGCCAGAAGGAGAAGGAGACGGAGAATGAGAGGTCAGAACAAGATGAGGAGTGGTACATGGTGAAAAAGATAACTCCAGGTGAGAGAAACTGCATCCCAAAAGATGATGCTGATGAACCCATCTTTTATGACAAGAATGGAAATCGGATCAGTAATTACCGCAGGAGAACCCCTAGATCATTACCTGTTTCTAGAACTACTTCTGCAGAGGATGAGGATTTCAAGATTGAGCGAGTGGGACATTGATGACAGGTGAGTAAAGGAGATCTGTTACTAAATTGAAGTAGATTTTTTTTTTTTTTCCTTTTTGGTGGGTGGTGGGGAAGCAAGCTCTGTTGGTGGAGTTCAAGTTTAGAAAGGCACAATCAGATTATAGCGTAGAAAAGTTACCGGCGAGATGTAAGAATTTTTTTTGTAAGTCTAGTACATGCATTGCATGAAGTGCAAGAGCTGTTATTATTTATATGTCAATACTTGAAGCATGTCCATGTCTTTCTATTTTGCACATACGACTTGAACTTGGGTGTGTTTCAAGGAGGATGAGTAGAATGAGAAACATAAGTTAAAGATCAAGCAATGACATAATATCCATTTACACATGATAGAAGATTAGCAGGTAAATTGATGAAGTTGACACTTTAATTGCCCCTACACTGAAATATTATTATGCTTTGCTTGAGGTTAAATTTGACAAGTATGAAGGGTAAATGTTTTTGTGCTAGACAGTTCAATTTGCTTTAACCCTTTACTCAATAAAAGAAATCAAAGCACCTACCAGCAATCTGAATGTTGAACAATAGATTGCGAGCTTACATATGCATATTACTATTTCTCAATTCTGTAGTTTGGCTTTGAGTGCTTCAATAACAGCTGAGAAGTCATGGTCACTAAGTCCCTGAGACTTGGCCACTTTGTAGAGCTCATTTGCCGCCGCCGCAATTGGAATTGGTTGTGAGACTGACTCTGCCAAACCCAAAGCCAATCTCAAATCCTACATCACACAAAACACGTGTTAAATTTTTATCTTTTTTTAGATTAGATAAATCACATATTCTGCATCCACAAATGAATGATAATTATAAAGTTAAAAATAAAATAATAATATTTAAACCTTTTGTTGATGCTTCAAAGGGAATGCAGTAGGATATGCGGCTTTAACCATGGCTGGTCCTTTTAGCGAGTACATGGGTGAGCTAATTGCACCTTGCGACACAACCTAGAAAGTTAAGTGTTTATCAAAGTCATAGAAGAAATTAACTGAGTACATACACAAAAAGGAAGCCTGAAAAAAAGAGCAAAAAATGAGAGATGATAATTAACCTCAACAAGAACATTTGGGTCGAGACCAACTTTCTCAGCAAGGAGTAGGCCTTCTGAGAATGAAGCCATCATGCTGGAAAAAAAATTTAAGTTAAGAGGAAAAAAAAAAAAAATACAAGAATCAAGAAATATTTAGTCTCCAAATAACTCTTACAGCTACCTTCCCATGATCATGTTTACTACAAGTTTCATTGCAGCACCATTGCCGACATCACCAAGATAAAATCTAGACTGTATTAGAATCAACAGAATTAACAGAAGCCACGCGATAACTAATAAATAATATCTTTGTAGTCAAAATTTGCAGAATTAAATACAAAAAGGTCTGTTTGATTTAGAGAGAAGTATACCTTTCCCATGATGTCCAACAGCGAAGCTACCCTTTCATATAAGGTCTCATCTCCTTCAGGTTACGAATGTGTTTTCAGAAAATACCAATTGTAAAATCAATAATTTTGAAAAAGAAATTTTGTGTTTAAAAGAAAAGCTACAGTGTGTAGTGTGATAAAAATAGTTCACATTGTAATTACCAGCAGTTAAAAAAATAAGTTGGCCATCTTCAGCAGGTTTTTTGGAGCCTGAAACCGGAGCCTATTAAGAAGAGAAATAAAATAATTCTGCAAGCAACAAGTGGGAGACAGAAAATAAAAAATATATACCTCTAGAAATGAAGCTCCTGTCTTTTTAACACTTTCACGTATTAGTTTTGATGTTGCACCATCAACAGTTGACACGTCAACATACCTATGTTCACAGATATCCAATATGAACATCTGTTTGCTACTCTTAGATAACAATTTATGCAAAATTTGCAGATGGGGTGGTAAAAAATAAGGATAAATTTCTTACCCCTTACCAGAGCCTAATCCTTGAACAGCTCCATTTTCACCAGTTGCTACAGCAACCTACAGTAGATGTTTTGAAGCTATGAAAAGAAGAACACATGTTCACTGTATTTATTATAAGTTATTTTAAAACTAGATTGAAAAAAGAATACATGTTTACTATAACTACAACAAACTTACAATATTCATACTAGACTGTAATTATCGGCCATGATCAATTTAATGTATTTAAACTGACAACCCAGACTATTGCAATAAATAGATTTCAAATATAAAACTGGATGTTTTTGATGCAACATAAGAAACATTGGTGAGATTTAATGGATGTTTTGCCATTCATAAATTTTTTTGAAAGTTTTGGCTGTTTGTATTTAGCACCTTTGATGGATTACCAAATAAAATTCAAATTGCTTGAACTTTCGTTTCAAGCAATTCATATAGTTTACGAAACATCCACAAGAATTTCTAGTTTTCATATTCAATTTGACTTATTAGAAGCATAATGTCAATAATGTCAGAATAAACCATTGTTAACTGATGGTATCCTAATATACTCAACTGCACTATCAGGGTCTGCAAGCATAGCAAATGTTACATCACAAGAGGAAGCAACTTGCGCTGGTGTGGGTTCAAATCTGTTTTTAAAAAAAAAATGAATCTAAAAAATAAGCAAATACATGAACTGAAACAACAACAACAAAGCCTTTAGTCCCAAACAAGTTGGGGTAGGCTGCAAAGGATTTTAAAAGCAAATTAAAAGCATCTGCTGAGGATTTTACTTACCTGGCACCAAGGTTTATGAGGTGATTGCATTTGCTCTTTGTTCGATTCCAAACGGTAACATCACAACTGCATGTTGAAGGTAACAAAGTAGAAAAAAAAAAATTTGAACACTTTAAGGTACTAGATTCATTGAACTATAGCAGAGACTACTAAGGATTACAACCTCAATTCTTGGTACAGGATAAAACTGGTCAGGTGTGCGAAGCGGTTTGTTTGTTTTGTTTATCTCATAATGACCGGGTTTCAATTTATTTGGGGGTTTTGTTGAGCTAGGGTTTACCAGAAGCTGTAGTGGTAACTCTCAACTGGGACTCCAAAGAATCCATATCCTCTGAGGTAACAGAATATTTCTGTTTAGATCAGGACCGTCCGATAAAATCCGGGCCAATCCGACCCAAGGTGGAATGCACGGGCCCCTTTAATATTCTTGTGATTCTGATCAGACGGCTCAGATCTAAACAGAAATATTCTGTTACCTTAAATGATATGAATTCTTCCTTTGGAGGAGGGAGAGAGAAAGTAAGCCAAGTAGAGGTGTTTTGAGTTTGTACTGCATACAAAAGGTATTGTTCTTAACCGAGAAGTATATCAGACTAAACACTTAAAAGAAACAGTTACCCAGCCTTGATAAGGTTCAGTGCCATTGGAGAGCCCATGATTCCCAACCCCAAAAATCCAACACGGCCTTCAAAATCATTTCCTGTAAAATACGGATTGTTGTTTTTATGGAGAAAATGGGGGTTGCATCTGGAACATACATACACTGTTCTAAAACACAATTGAGTACTCATACACTAAAGTTTAACTCTCAGAATCTATTTTAACCTATGGATATTACTAGATTGGGATCATAAACAAATACAAAAATAATGTGTACTACGTGTGTAATTGTCCCTAAAAGAAAGAAAGAAAGAAATTGAATGACAAAAAAAAGAAGAAGAAAGAAATTAAAAGCAATGGGGTAATTAACGGAAAAATGTAACCTATGGTAGCGGCGTCAGTTGAGAGCTGAGAAGAAACGGAGAGAAGAGATCGGCGGCGAAGGTATGAGCGGCGCCGGAACACGGAGAGAGATAGTGGGGCCCAGTGGCAGAGGCTTGTTCCGGCCATGGCCATGAGGAGGGGGAGGGAGATTGGTAGGATAAGAAGATTAAGAAGCAAAGGCGAAAATTGGAGAAAAGGAAATGAAATGAAAATTCCAGGGCAGCTGCACAGTGGGGCCTGCTGGCAGTCTCCCTTCAATCCGTCGCAGCGTTCGGATCGTCTGCAACTCTGCATTACCTCTTGAGTTCGAATCATAGCGACAAATGAATTATTAGAATTATTCGGATTTGGTTAGGCGTAATAAAAAATTCGTGATTCGGAAATAATTCAGTTATAATTCAAAAATAATTCGAGAAAAAAAAAGAAAAAAATTTGGCCAAAGTTCGGTTAACCAAATAATTTGACGTTCGGTTCGGCATCACCAAAAAATGAATTATTCGTAAATAATTTGCGAATCTTGTGACTATGACTTCGAATCTGGACAGTCTGACGAAAATTTCGTAATGCACGAGATCTTTTTAAAATTCACATCAATATATATATAAGAGCTCAATGATCTGATTATTTTTTTCATTTCTAGTGCAAAACTTTTCACTAATGGAACCGAAAAAAAGGTAAATCTGTTAGCTCCTCCTTTTGTTAACCTTTATACAAACAATCCAAGGTGGTAACTATCTACTTCATCCTAAAAATTAAAATGCTTTTAATGTATTCTCTTCTGTACCAAAATGTAATAAACTTTTCATTATCAGAATAGAGAATGGTACTTGAATTTAGGAATACAATGTGTAACACATTTTTTAGTGATATTCTTCGAATTTCTTGATAGGTTTTCAACTTTTCATAATTAGTCGACCGGAGGATGTTAGAAGAGCCACAGCTCTTATTCCACGCACAAAAGCACAAATTTTTCAATGGATGCATCTAGGCAAACGAGTCATTTATTTCGAAACTAATTAATGGTTCAAATAAGAGGGATGCTTCGGTGGACATAAGGACCTATTTGTAAAATGAGTTATATTTTCATTTTCAAAGTTCAAACAAGCGATCCGACCATTCAACATTATCTCCATATTAAAATGTACTTGGAGGTCAAATTTTACTTTTGTTTGAATTTTTTTACTATTTATTAAGTATTTTACAAATTCAATGGTCTGAATTTGACTAGTTTTTGTAAAATATTTATTAAATAGTAAAAAAATTCAAAAAAATGTAAAATTTGACCTCCGAGTACATTTTAATATGGAGATAATGTTGAACGGTCGGATCGACTGTTTGAACTTTGAAAATAAAAATAGGACTCATTTTACAAATAGGTCCTTATGTCCACCAAAGCAAATGCCTTCAAATAATATTAGGATCTATGGCTAAGACTGTATATTGAAAGTGTAGAAATTCTAAATATAATAGTACAGAAGAACAAACACTCTATGCATTTCATATTAATATGGTATCTTATTACTCAGGAGCGGACCCAGTGTACTCCGGGGGGGGTGGATTTTGAGTTTTAGTGGAGATTTATTGGTTCCAACCGACTTTGCTCCCCATAGAATTTTTTTTGCCCCCCTCTGGACGTTTGATTTGTAATTCGGGTTAAATTTAGGGTTAAAATTGAAATAAATTTGTTGAATTTTGATTGGTAATTAGAATTATAAGTCAGAGAATAAAAAATTACAAGTCAAAGTATTGAAAAATATAAGTTAAAGCATTGTTTTTTTATCGAGTACTCAATTGGTTAATGGATTTAAACCCAATTAGATAATTAAATCCGATTCGATATTTTTTTGCCCCTCCCTGACGAAAATTCTGAATCCGCCCCTGTTATTACTTATAAAATAATCCCCACACTAAGGTCATGTTTGGTTGTGGAGTAAAGTTAATGAGGATTAAATGACTTACTCCATCTTACTCCACATATTTTACACCTTGTTTGGTAGTATAACTCATAGCTTAAATTAATCCGTCTAGAGGAGTAAAGTGTTGGAAACTGAGCCTCTTCCTATGATAGTGGGCCCTACAGGTGGAGTAAGTGTGGAGTAAGTTAATCCACCTGAAATGGTGGAGTAACTTACTCCGGATTAACTCACCGCTTACTCCACCTTACTCCTCTTCTTTTACTTCTCGTTTGGCTACCTAAGTGTGGAGTAAGGGGTTTACTCCACCTCTTACTCCACAACCAAACATGGCCTAACGCTTAACAGGAAAAACTCTCTTTTGCGGATTTCACATCTTCTCCTTCGTGGCCTCTGCCTCTCCTCCTTCAACTCTCTTTCGTCCACCAAAGATGACGCCTCTTCTCTGCTTTATTCCTTCCATCTCCAACTTGTTCTCTGCTCACAAGGTAACTAATTAATATTACGACAAAATATCCAGAGAGAAGAGGCATGATGGTCTAACCCACCTCCTCTGATTTGGAAGTAATAAGATACCATATTAATTACGATAACATATATTGTAGTATCTCACCAATAACACATGATAAGAATATTTTCTAAGAGATTTATAAATCAAGCTCTTCCAAAAATAAATTATGAATATTGATGCCAATATAACATAAAATAAATAAATTGTATCCCACCTGCAGCAAAATTATTTGGTCCCGGTGTAATTTTGACACTAGATTGATGTGCCAAATTAAATTTTGCATGTTGATGGATTTGGAGCAAATTGTTTGAACTAAATTGGTTATTTGTCTATTAAGTGTCTGATTCACATGTCCAATGACTATACATATTAATTAATTTATCTAATACTTATTTCTTAAAAGTTTTAACTTTCATGCAAAAATTGTTTGATTTTATCTTTTTTGCAAAAATGATAACATGTCGATTATACAACCAATTCAACTCGCATGAGTTTTGTCACACTTTTTCGCATGGAATCAGTCATTATAAACAAATATTTTCTATCATGCATAATGTATTATCTCTCACAAGTACAATGTGAATTAACTTTTATATTATCAATTATATATAGTTGCTAAAATATTATCAATTATAATATGTAACAACAACATATTTTGTTCATATGTAATATTATTTAAAAAAATGAACATTTTAAAATTTTCAACAAACTCATAATATATTGTATAAATATGTTATTTATTACCTACAATCAAATAATATCTATAGAGAATGATCTAATAGATTTACCAATAATTTAACTCTTTTGCAAATATTAATTTATTAAGATAATAGAGAAAATCAAAATTATTTAATGATAACATTTTAAAATATTACTGCTATACGATTTTTGCCACAACATCTACAATGGATCTGTATACAAAAAATTTATAATAGATACAAACGTAACATAAACTACAAAAACTACAAACGTTCGGCATCACTTGTCAACACAGATATCTGCAAAAACAAAAAGTAAAGAATATTAATTTTAAAATTAATTTAATTTCAAAAGGACTAGAAGTGATATGAAAATAAAAATTCAATTACTTACTTCTCTGAGATCATTATCAGAGAATACAGTTAGAACTTCTCCTTTCACCTTCACAACCATACCTTTTTGCCCCTCTTCATCACCGGCCAATATTTTCACATGGTCACCAATCTCGAAAAATTTGCGAATTTGTTTGTAATGGAGAGAAAGAGATTCCTGAAAAAAAAATTATTTATTTATTAAAGTAGGCCAAATCAATTGATTTTATTAAAAATGTTTTAAAAATTAAACTCTAATATAATTTAAATGATTCTTACAGGAAGTTCTCCAGGTTCCTTCAGCTTAATATATCCAGCCTCCTCCTCCACTTTTACAACCGAGCCCGGGCATTTTCTAAGTCACCGCTTGTTACAATAACAGGTTCCCCAATTTTAAAATGAACTGCACTTGATGATCCTTCGCCAGACTTGTCCGATTTATTGAGAGATAATACCTGGGTCATCTCATTTATTGGAACCATTGTTATGTTGGAGGAATATATATTCCTCATTCCTTTGCAAGCCTGAAAAAAAGGCAAGCCAATAATTAAGAAAATAAAATAATGAAGACTAAGTACAGGCAATTAAACCTCTTGAACGTGTTGTTTTCTCTCAACTTCCACGTATATAAAGTTCTGAACCGTGTCGACAGCAATAACCGAGAAGATCTTGAGATCTCTTTCATGAATGAACTTTTGCATGAGACAAATGGCGGCTTCACGTTCACGGCCATTCTAAATCAATAATCAATGAAGATCACTGTTACTAATCTTATTTCATATCACTGCAGCAAGCACACCAAACTAACAAAACCAATTAATCACACCACTCTTTAGGGCTTCACTTACACACCCGGCACACAAGAACTACATGTTATGGCTGTTTGGTTAGCATGTTTGGTTTGCAAAATATATCAATCTAAACAGGTTCCATTTCATTGTATAGGTACCTTCTGTTATTTGCTAAGTGCTAACCTGTGGTGAAAATCCACTGCAGAGCAATTAATTAATACTTTTTTAAACCAATTAAGTACTGAATCGCAACCTTACTTAACTGTACCGAAAACTAAAATGCATCTCTATTACTTAACCAGTAAGGCCTTACTTAACAGAGCACTTAATTAATTAAAATGCATCTTTATTTCATGCCTTTGCATCAATACTTTCTTTGGCAAATTTCTGTACCGAAAACTTAATCCAAACCTAAAAACTCAAGTTCTCTTAACTGAAAGAACATTACTCTTTTAAGTCTCTAACTAAGATAACAAAAATCATATAATCCAAGAACTGATCAGTCTAACCAACAAAACAGAGGGCCTTACTGCATTACTGATCACTATGAGCATCAGCATTTTAATTACTCTAAACTACAAATTTTTTATCAATAAACAGAGCTCTGTACTGCATTGTTGATCAATCACACATTTCACAGTGACAATTTAGCAATTTAGTTACTCTAAACAATGATTGTTCACCAGTACACAGAGCGAGGTACTGCTCATCAAGATTAGTAGCATAATATAAGTTGGGTAGCAACAAACTTACCACACATTGGGGAAATCAAATCTGCTGCAATTCTCTTCTCATGAACAGTAACTCTGCTATCCCTTCTTTTCCGAATCTAACCGTTCAATTTTTTTCGAGAACGAATCTCGAAGCAATTTTTTTCGAGAACTGTTCTGTGCACGTATCTCGAAACTGTTCAATGACTGAATTCGGAAAATGAGGAATAGCAGAGTTACTGTTCATACACAAGGATCGCAGTCTTGGTTTTCGGTTCTAGGCTTGTAAGGTATCTTGTGTTAGTGGTCAGAGAAGGAATAGAAAGGATTTGAAATGAATTTTGTATTCACTTAATCAATGTTGTATTATACTGTAACTAACTCTATCTAACAGACAGAGGTCTCCTAATTACAATTATCTCCTGATGAGGGCTTGGTCAACTTTTGACTTCCTCTAATAGGTATATTGAGTTCAGTTTATATGTTACATTATAATATTATATAGACCTCTGCACTATTTTGTTGTAAGATAATTTCAAATGGACACCTCAATAAACATCCAAATTATGTATTTCTCTGTATAAAATTCTTAATATCGTTATTATTCTTTTAAATTTAAAATTTTGATTTCAATTTTGCCCAATTTTTTTTCAATTAAAACTCATTTTAAATTTGTGAAGTTCTCATTATATTCTTCATTAAAAAAATATAAAAAATATGTAATTTTGTGAGTAAAATGAGTACTTCATAAATTTAAAATGAGTTTTAATAAGAAAGCAATAAATTAGGTAATTTTGTAAGTTTTTCAAATGATTAAAGGGTAAATATGATATTATGAATTATAGAATGGAAATTATGTAATTTCAAGTTTTTTATTTATGCCTCTTTTTAAAAAAAAATTAATGATTTAAATATTAAATATTAAAATAAAATCGTCAGATATGATTACTATTATTTTTTATGTAAATGTATAAGATTACAACAAAATAAACAAATTGCATGAAGGTCAACAAAATTTGAGGTTGATTTGTGGGAAAGGTCTGGGTGTATAAATTTATTTTTGAGTCATTTTGATAAACTTGTTAAAACCGCTTTGTTAAAACATTTACTACTTATAATATAAACACATGAGCCTTTTAATCATTATAAATTTAAAATTAAACCACATAGATAAAAATATCCGTTATATATAATTTTTTTTAAATTTCAACTCCTTTCTATAAAATTCATAAATTGGACTCGGGCTTGATGATGTGCTATTGCTACTTCCATAAGCCCATTACTAGCCCATCTATAGTCTTCAAATTAGGCTTCCGAATCCTTTAACTCTATCCACATAGCCCATATATACCCATCTATCGTTGTACTTCGCTATCCGGGCCCGGCCCATAAATATATTCCGAAATAACTCCTTAGAAATTTCGCCATTTTTGTAGCCGTTGCCTATAAATAAGAGAACCCTATCCTCACACGCTTCGCCACAAAACCGGCACGGACCCTTCTTATTCGAACCCGACTGCCAAGTCGACCTGGTTAGGCTCGATAAGACCCGGTTTGGACTCGATCGGATCAGGTCAGTTTTTCTCTCTCTTCTCTCTCTCCTCTCCCCTCTCCGTCTCTCTCGTACCATCTCGTGCCCTAGGGAGCTCAGGCGCGCGTACCATGGCTCTCCTCCGTTAGATCCGACTCTTATTCATGACGAGACAGATTGCGTCACTCTCTCTCTACCATCCCTTTCTCTCTGTTTCTCTTCGTTCGTATCGATGGCTTCGTACGCACGGATCCCGTTGTACCTCTATTTATGGCTCAATGTATGTGGATTTGATTTAGGTTTATTGGAATTGTGGAGCAGTCTGGTTAGGAATTAAAACATAGGAACTTAATTCTTGATTGAGGTGGTTTATTGGTACAATAGAGCAATCTGGGTTGAAGACCTCATGTCAATGTGCAATTGAAATTCAAAACTAGATAGTCACAAATGCATTCCTGGAATATCTTAACGGAGAATAATAACGTATTTACAAGACTGACTGATACCTGAGAACTTCTGTGAGCAAAGGCTTGTTCAGTTGAATGAATTTGCAATCGGTTTATGTGGGATTGCAGTTTTTAAAACATGCATGTGTGTTCAAATACAAAAGGTTTTCTGAACAAATTATAACCCCATAACCACATTATGGGCTGAGCAGTTCAGAAAATTAATCAAGTTGCATCAGCATGTGAAATTTACTCATGTAACTTTATTTGTCACAGCAGAATTTGAGAAGTAATTGGACTTATTGACCGATGAGGGAGTTTACATCAAACGAGAGATAAAAGATCTCAGATTAACCATGGCTCAGAATTCATCTCGGCTCCAGCGCCTCCTTACATTACTTGACAGTATCTTTTTCTTTTCAGCTGCTTCTTTTTCACGAGAATGGGATAAAGAATATTTATGCCATCATTATTTCATTTATCACATGTTGTTTTCCTTGACAATTTTTAGCTGGTTCGACCCAAACAACAAGGTTTGCTGCTGCTCGGCAAATTGGAGAAATCGCCAAGTCTCACCCTCAAGACTTGATACCCTTATTGAAAAAGGTATTGAATTTGTTAATTTTTCAGGAATGATTTAATAGGAGAGACCTAGAAACCTAGAAGTATCTTGACTACTTGATAATTTTTGAAGAACCTAAAGGAGCATATGTTATATATTCTGACGAACACTGTTCTTGCCAAGGTTTTATGTCTTTTTTGAGCTTGCTCAGTCCAAGCCATTTGGGCCCCTTGGAGGTTTTAACCAAGAAGCACAGAGATCCCAAAAATAAGTGGGTTCTCCTCCAAAAATAACCTCTCCTGTTGGGGAACACATTAGATACCTAAACCCATGGGGCTTTAGAATAAATTGTCCATAATACTATGATTGTAATGTTACAATTTTTACCAATTTTTTGCTATTTCATCAAAGAAAGAATTAGAAATAGGTATAATACATTGGGGTTTCTTTTTTTTGGTTATTTCTGGAAATGAGTAGCCATGATTAGCTTAATGTACTATAGAGTAGATAAAAAAGACAATATAAAGTGCTACTAATAGAATGAAGTAATTGTAGTGCAAGTATTTTGTTTTTGGTTGAATAGGTTTCTCAGTATTTAAGAAGTAAAAGCTGGGATACCAGGGTCGCAGCAGCACAAGCAGTAGGCGCAATAGCTGAGAATGCGAAGCACACTACTCTTAAGGAGTTGCTTGCATTAGTTGAAGCAGAAGCAGCTAATCTAGGCATTTTTGACATCTCTAATGAATTGGGGCCAGCATGGTCTAGGTTTGATCCTGACCTAGCTGCTGGGCTTGCTTTTAAAAGGTTGCATTTTGTAATTTCAGGAATGATTTTTGAATAATTGGTTAAATGAAGGAGCAATAACTTAATTTCTCATGCTATTGTAGTTTTCAAATTAGCAAAGTCTTAGAGTTTGGTTCTCCTCTATTGGCATCTGGAGGCCAGGTATGTGCTCATATTTTTGAATAACTTTTTTCCTTAATTTCTTTCAGTTTGTAGAAATAACTTCTCAATGAACTTGCTAGGAATATGATGTGGCAAATGATAACAGGAGCCCAGCTGAGCGCTTGGCTCGTCAAAAACAAAATCTCCGTCGACGTTTAGGTTAGGTCTCTTTCTTTTCTATTTGGGTGTGTTTGGTTGAATCGTGGGGTTAGCGAGGTTAGCAGCTAACCCAAGAGTTTGGAACAGTCACTAACCCAACAAATGGAATAGCAGAATAACGAGCTAACCCAAGAATCCGGAACAGCTACTTTTATATCCAAACACGGAATAACAAGCTACTTTTTTGCTAACCAAAACTTTTGCTATTCCATCGCCATCCAAACACACCCTTTGTTTTCTTTCTATGTGCTTATGTCCCAATTCATCGCCATCCAAACACACCCTTTGTTTTCCTTCTATGTGCTTATGTCCCAATTCATCTAATACGAGCAGGTTTGGATGTATGCGAGCAATTCATGGACGTAAGCGAAGTCATTAGGGACGAGGATCTCATGACCCCACAAAGAGGGCATGTGCCCCAAGGAGCTGTTGTCATGAATGGGAGTAACAATGGAAATAGCAACTGGGCGCATCCAATTCAAGGTCAGTCTGGCAGGGATATCCAACAGCTGGTTGCAACCATGGTCCCGGGTTTCCGGTCTAAGCGACTTAGTGCCAGAGAACTTAACATGCTTAAAAGAAAAGCAAAAAGTAGCGCAAAAGATCATACCAAAACCTCGTCAGAGGATGAGAAGAGTAAGAATCAAGCTGCAGCTCCTTCTGTACCTAAGGAGATTCACTCTGATCCAGCTGCATCCAGTAAGGTAGACATCCATAAAATTAGAAATCCGTACTTAAACCAGCCAATAACGGATTAGAACTGTGTATTTTAGAAAAGGGATTGCAGTTTTTGATTTTTGTTGTTGTTGTTGTCAGGAGGTACCAGATACAATGACAGAGGAAGAGAGTGCAGAGTGTGAAGAGAGTGGCAGATGGCCTTTTCAGGATTACGTAGATCAGCTTATACATGATATATTTGACCCTGGTTTTGTTTCTGTTCCTTCTTATGTGAAAATGTTGATTACCTTACATGTTCCAACTTAGATATTTTTAAATCTCATTTTGTATCATGAATTACTTTTCAGTTTGGGAAGTGAGGCATGGTGCTATGATGGCCTTGAGAGAGATACTAACCCACCAAGGTTCTTGTGCCAGAGTTTACCTCCCCGACTTGACCTCAGATAACCTCTTTCTTCCTGATTTTTGTGATAAGATCAACCCAGACGTGAAACGATCACGAGAATTTGACCTAAACAAGCAATTTGGTTTGCTGGAGGACAATGAACCTGATCAGAAGCGACTTAAGTTTTCAGATGAGGCTCTAGTCAATGGAGCTGCTTTGACAGAGCCTCCTCTTGATGGTGTAAAGATAGAATTGGACTCAGGAGGCAATAGTGATTCAAAATGGCCATTTTCTGGTGAATCGGGCTCTGTGCCGATGTCTGGTTTGATGACAAATATTAGTGAAAATTCAAAATTAATGAAGCTTGTAAAACTGTACCAGTATTCGTGCCTCAAGAACTGGGAATTTCTTCAAGATTGTGCCATTCGGTTTCTTTGTGTGCTTTCCTTGGACCGGTATGCGCTATTCTTATTTTAATGCTCACAAATGCATCATATTTTTTTCTGTGTATTTCCTAATACAGCTAATGTTTAATATCTCACAGCTTTGGAGACTATGTCTCAGATCAAGTTGTAGCCCCGGTGCGGGAGACGTGTGCACAAGCCTTAGGTGCAGTGCTGAAGTACATGCATCCTACATTGGTTAATGAGACTTTAAATGTGCTACTACAGATGCAGGTTTTGTTATACTGCGTACATAATTTAGTATTTTAGATTGTATGAGAACATGCATAGTTGTGGGTTTTTTATTCATTTAAAATATCTTCTATTATCTACAGTGCAGACAAGAATGGGAAATTCGCCACGGCAGCCTTCTTGGCATTAAATATCTTGTAGCTGTTCGCAAGGTACTTCCAACTGCAAAATAGATTTTCTGAGATTTACACAAGCTTGTTTGGTCTATTATACACTAGAAAAATCAGATGAAATTTGGTTTGTTTCTTTGAGGCAACATATGAAAATAGAGAACAGTAAAAACAAAGATAAACCTAATTCCACTTTCTGTGGATGTAGGATATTGTCTTAATTTTTAGAAATAAAGTAGCAGGTAACCAACTGGTGCAAATTACAATTTAAAATGGCGAAGTGAGAATATAAATTTCAGGGATCAAATTGGAAAGTTGACCACACATCAAGGTTCATTCCATTTGTTTAATCTAATTTTGTTTATCCTTTTGGATTTTAGGAAATGATTCAGAATCTGCTTATGTATGTACTCCCTGCTTGTAAAGCTGGGTTGGAAGATCCGGATGATGATGTAAGAGCAGTCGCGGCAGATGCACTTCTACCAACCGCTGCATCTCTGGTTGAACTAGATGATCAAATGCTTAATTCCATTGTGATGTTGCTTTGGGACATTTTGCTTGATCTTGATGACCTGAGCCCCTCCACTAGCAGGTCACACTGTTGTTTTCCTTCTCTATATTTTACTTTGTTTGGTAGGACTTTTTGTTGTCCTTTACCATAAAAACTGGGATGGTAATTAGTACTTCAGTACATTAGTAGAGCAAACCACAGTATCTTGTCAGCTCCCATTATGTAATTCCTCGATTAATATTTTATTAGTATTATTATTTTTTATTTTTTGCATTTGTGTTCTTTGATTTGAGCTAACATTTAAATTTGACAGTGTGATGAACTTGCTGGCGGAGATATATTCCCAACCTGAAATGGTACCGAAGATGCTTGATAAATTGATCTCAGCAGAGAAGCATGGAGTAGACATAAACATGTTTGAAATGGATGATGCCAGTGGTTCAAGCCCTTATGCACTGGCAACTCTAGTCCCCCGTCTGTGGCCTTTCATTAGGCACACGATCACTTCTGTCCGGAACTCTGCCATCTGCACACTTGTAAGTTTATTTCTGTCGTTCCTTCCAATTTCAGCAGTTTCATATTGGCACTGGCTAGTTTCCGGAGGCACTGAAGATCTTTCAGCCACTGTTTAGGTCTCCCAGTTGATGTTAAATCTCCTTTTAGAATGCAGAAAAAGCCTAAGTTTGACTGGTTGGTTCTTTGTGCACGACCGGATGGTACTGTTATCCGTACTGTGAAGTGTGAACCTTGTTATAGATTATTATTTAATTTTTGCATACTGGTGTCAGCATTGTTTCTACCAATTGTAGGCAATGTGACAGCATGACTTCTGGAAATGCCAAGTTCATCATGTACTTATTGTTAGTTGGTATGTTTGTTAATACTTTAACATCGACTTTTGTTGAGCAGGAAAGACTGCTTGAAGTAAATAAAGGAAGCTCAGATGGAACTGGAGCTTCTAAGTTTTGGCCTAGTTCCATTTTAGGTGATGCAATGCGCATTGTGTTTCAGAATCTGCTTTTGGAAGCAAATGAAAACATTCTTCAATCTTCAGAAAGAGTGTGGAGGCTGTTACTCCAGGTATCTTAGTTTATTTTGTCAATAATTTATTTCAATTGCTGTCAAGAACTTGCTTTAGTTGGTTTTTTTATGATGCTTGTGGAGCTCAAACATTTGGTACCTCCACTATGGTCCCAGATTTCACACTAAATTGTTGATGACAATTTATGGGATTAATTCCTTCTGAAGCACTACTTGATTTTTATTTCAAAATATTACAGTGTCCAGAGAACGAGTTGGAATCGGCTGCAGGTGCATATTTCTCTAGCTGGGTCCAGTTGGCAACAACTCCATACGGTTCAACCCTGGACCCAGCCAAAATGTTCTTGCCAGTAGCCCTTCCTCGAAGAAGTGCATCTAGAGCTGCTGCTAAAATGAGATCTGTCCATGGCACTAGCACCAGTAGTGTGACCATTCTTGACTTTTCAAAAGGACAAGTGCAGCAGCCAGTCTCTGCCCCTGTGGAGAGAGAGATTCCAGCTGGTGCGGCTAAAATTGTGGTTGGCGCAGACTCTGAGAAATCTGTGACCCATACCAGGGTTCTTGTGTCTACTGCTTTGGGTGTCTTGGCCTCCAAGCTGCCACCAAGCTCGTGGCAGGTTGTGGTCACTCTGCTATGGCGCGATCTTACGGCGCTCGCTGGTGTTCAGAGACAGGTTAGCAAACTCAAGTTCTTTATTTTAGTATCTACTGTTGATACTTTCAAGTATTTTGTGTTCGTTAATATGTAATTGTTAGAATTATTCTTGGACCTCCTTTGCTAATTGTCATCATAATTAACACAATGCTACCTCAGCAAGTATTCAGGACCTGAAGGAAGACCCCAAATAAGCACGAACAACTCAACACATTGGTGCAGTAATGATACCTCATGGTGCTACCTTATACCGGCTTATACTAGGAGTAGCTGATCCTTATGTCTGAAAGAATTACCAGATACCAGTGAAAACATGCCACAGTAATACTACCTGATGTCGCTGCTGTTTGCTATTAGTAGTAGTAGATCCTAGCACTAGATACTTTTTGTAGTTTTGATTATGACCTTTGTGATACATTGATGCCAACAAAATATTCTCAAATTTTATTCGTTGGTAAAAACTTCTAGGTCGCCTCCATGATTCTTGCAATGTGGTTCAAGGAGCTAAGAAACAAGGACCCGGCAGTCTCTCAGGCCTTGGTCGTTTCCTTGGGTCAAGTAAAGCAATGGCTTCTAGATCTGCTTGCATGCACAGACCCAGCATTTCCTACGAAGGATTCCCTTCTCCCATACTCGGAACTTTCTAGAACTTATGCTAAGATGCGGCATGAAGCCAATCATTTTCTCCATTTAATTAAATCAACTGGTGCTTTTAGTGACTGTGCTTCTAGTCTAAACCTCATCATTGACAATTTGACTATAGATGAAACGATTGAGTTTGCTTCTAAATTATCTGTGCCTCCTGAGCTACAGGAAGTGGAGTCTGCTAAGCAACAGCTCCTGTCAACATGTGGCTACTTGAAGTGTGTTCAGGTCTGTTTTGTGATATTTTCATTTCCATTTAATCCTTTCACCTTTTAAAGTTTAGCTATTTACACTTTCAAATTTTTGGATTTTTTATGTAGAACAATTTGCATGTAGCAGTCTCAGCATTAGTGGCTAGTGCTGTGGTTTGGACTCGTGAACTACCTAGTCGGCTAAATCCAGTCATTTTGCCTTTAATGGCTGCTATCAAAAGAGAACAGGTTCTTATCAATTATTATTACTCTTTTATTGGGTTAGATTGTATTTTGTCCCCCAATATTTGATCTCAGGAAAATAAATCAACACACCTCGTTCATGTTAGCTTTCGTAGGGTTTTGGAACCTTAAAACAAATTGGCAGTTGCCACATTTTATTTTCCACGAGGTTACAGTTCCTGTTAGAAATTTTGAGATGCATATTATCTTTAAATTCAAATGGTTCTCTATTCTCTATGGCCAATATAAAGATTTTTTATGAAGTGTACCCTACTATGATCCATCATGCACATTGCTGGTGTAAAATGTAGGAAGAAATACTACAACAGAAAGCAGCAGAAGGGCTTGCAGAGTTGATTTTCAACTGTGTGGCACGTAAACCCAGCCCGAATGACAAGTTAATAAAGAACCTTTGCACGTTGACATGTGCCGACCCGAATGAAACTCCTCAAGCCACTGTAATAACCTCTATGGAGGTCATTGAAGAACAGAACCTACTATCTTTCAATAAGGTTTTTGGGTCCCATTCTAGGTCCAGACACCATGCATCTGGAGGAGAAGAACGGTCAAAATTAGAAGGATTTATTAGCCGACGTGGATCAGAGATGGCCTTGAAGCATTTATGTGAGAAATTTGGGTCGGCGTTGTTTGAGAAGCTGCCAAAGGTGTGGGATTGCCTCACAGAGCTACTAATTCCTGTTGCCACGGAAGATCCTGCCTCAAAGGATGATCAGCTTATTGTTAAATTGAGCAGGAGCTGTGAGGATAAAGATCCACAGTCTCTAATAAACACTATTCAGGTCTGTCCTCTGTCTGTGTATTTCATGCAAAATCGCTGAAGCTTATTAGAATGAGATTGATAGTGGAACCTTGATCTGATTTTCTAAGCAGTCCCCGACATATACTGCCACTAAATTTAATTATGTTTAAACTAGAGCCAATACTCTATGCAGTACTTATCTGCTTGAGCATTAAACCTTCACAGTAAATAATTCTGACTCATTTCATATTCCAGGTAGTTAGATCAATTGCTTCCCTTGTACATGAGTCACTAAGGCCACAACTTCTCAGCCTCCTGCCTTGCATCCTTGGCTGTGTGCGTCACTCCCATGTGGCCATCAGATTAGCTGCTTCAAGATGCGTGACCTCCATGGCTAAATCAATAACTGCTTCGGTTATGACTGCCATAATCGAGACGGTTATCCCGATGCTATCGGACGAATCATCTGTTAGTGCCAGACAAGGTGCTGGTATCCTAGTCAGCCTTCTAGTACAGGGATTAGGGGTTGAACTGGTACCATATGCTCCACTGTTGGTTGTACCACTTCTTAGGTGCATGAGTGATTCTGACAGGGCTGTTAGACAGAGTGTCACACATAGTTTTGCAGCATTGGTGCCTCTACTACCCCTTGCTAAAGGTGCGGCCTTGCCAGATGGGCTTGACGAGAGGTTATCGAGTAATGCTGAAGATGCACGGTTCTTGGAGCAGCTGCTTGATAACTCTCATATTGAGGACTACAAGCTCAGCGTTGATCTTAAAGTTGGGTTAAGAAGGTACTTATTTGTGATGTGTCTAACTTGTGTTATTTCAAAAGCAAATAAAGGATGACTTTGTTGAAGATTTCTTAGCAGGAAGAAGAATTTTCTGTTAAATTGTTCATTGTCCATCTGAATAGGCGTCTTATGAAACTACCCAAAATAATGGGTGTTTCTGAAACTGAGAATAAATGGTTGCTTTTTGTTAGAAAAAATAAGAAACAAGCTTTTTGTTTTTTGATACAGGTACCAGCAAGAAGGCATCAACTGGCTAGCCTTTTTGAGACGGTTTAAGCTGCATGGAATCCTATGTGATGACATGGGGTTAGGCAAAACACTTCAAGCCTCGGCTATAGTTGCGACCGACATAGCTGAGAGGCGTGCAAATACCAAAGAAGAGAATTACTCTGATCCTCTCTCTATAATTGTCTGCCCTACTACTTTAGTTGCACACTGGGCCTATGAGATAGAGAAGCACATAGATACTTCTGTCATGAGCGCACTTCAGTACGGGGGGTCTGCCCCTGAGAGAATGGCTTTGCAGAGCCAGTTTGACACTTGTAATGTTGTGATAACATCTTATGATATTATTAGAAAAGATATAGATTTTCTAGGAAAGATTGCCTGGAACTATTGTATCTTAGATGAGGGGCATATTATCAAGAGCTCAAGGTCTAAGATTACATCAGCTGTGAAGCTGTTGAAATCAGAACACCGACTTATCTTGAGCGGCACGCCAATTCAGGTTTTTGTCTATTCTTTTATGTTACGATCTACTGATAGGGCTGTGTACCTCTATTAATTTTTAGATATCCGACAATTCCCTGACATTGATTTATTATTTCAGAACAATGTTTTGGAGCTGTGGTCGCTCTTTGATTTCTTAATGCCAGGATTCTTGGGTACAGAAAAGCAGGTATATTACATCTTATGATATTTTTTTTATTTGCATAGAGAATGTATGTGTTGTGTTGACTTCTGAATTTTAAATTCTGCTCATTTTGCAGTTCCAGTCAACGTATGGTAAACCGCTTATAGCTGCCAAGGATCCAAAATGTTCGGCGAAAGATGCTGAAGCTGGAATTCTTGCAATGGAGGCATTGCACAAGCAGGTATTCTATCTTTCCTTATTATGTCTGATTGTGTAAATGCTCCTGTGAGATTTGGAACTATTGTGCTACTGTCTGTAATCATGTAGTCGTGTCCCATGTCACCTGCAAAATTTCTAGTACTGTTATTGCCAGAAACTCGGTATGTTCTTCAGGTTCTTTTCAAGGGCCTCCAAGATATTAATATTTTTATTGTTTTTAATTCTTTCATGCGTGTGGGTGTGTGATATCCTTTATGACAACGGTTTGTAAGTTCTCTAAACATTATTTCCTTGATTTTGAATTTTTAATGCTTACTATTTTTGGTTGCAGGTGATGCCATTTCTTCTTAGACGAACAAAGGATGAGGTGTTATCTGACCTTCCGGAGAAAATCATACAGGACAGATATTGTGACCTCAGCCCCTTGCAACTCAAGCTTTATGAGCAGTTTTCTTGTTCTAATGCTAAAGAAGAGATTTCAACCATTGTTAAAGCAGAGGACAGTGAAGATTCTGCCACTGCTACTGCACCTAAGGCCACTACTCATGTTTTCCAGGTAATTCCTCTTGTTGAAGATTTAACCAAATGTTTCAAGACATCTTATCATATAATTTAGAAAAAAGAGTTTATTATCATATTCCTTATGTTGCTGTTGTGGGGTTGTGATAAGGGTAGGACTTAATTAAGGCTTGAGTTGAGATCAATTTTGAAGATGAAAATTGACTATTACCAAATGGGCTAATGCAGTAATTCTGGTCAGATCTAACTTATTCTGTCCACTAATTTACTTTCATTAACTTACAGGCATTGCAGTACCTTCTAAAGGTTTGTAGCCATCCATTGCTAGTTATGGGAAACCAACCACCGCAAACTATGGAGAGGATCATCTCAGAAGTGGTCCCGGGTTGTCGAGACATGATATCAGAGCTTCATGAGCTACTCCACTCACCTAAACTGGTTGCCCTTCAGGAAATACTTGAAGAGTGTGGAATTGGTTTAGATGCATCTGCTAGTCCTGATGGTTCCCATGGTGGCCAGCATCGTGTTTTGATCTTTGCACAGCACAAGGTACAGTGAGAAAGGGTTTCTTTCTTGAATTTTAGTAACGATCCTTGATGGCAAGTACTTGATGAATGTCTTTCTTTCAGGCATTTTTGGACATAATCGAGAGGGATCTTTTCCAGTCTCATATGAGAAGGTACTATTTTTTTGAAGAGTTAATATTAGTAATTGTACTCTAATAGCTACATGTGAATAAACTCCTTTTTTTTTGGCAACATAAGCAAATTTCTATCTATATTCTTTTGACAGTGTTACGTACCTGCGCCTTGATGGTACAGTCCAGGCTGAGAAGAGATTTGAAATTGTAAAGGCTTTCAACTCAGATCCTACCATTGATGTACTCTTGCTCACTACTCATGGTAACAGTCCCTGCCATGTTTTATTTAAACAGGTTTTACCACCAAACATTTGTTGTTCAGATTGTTTAACTTGCTTTCCTAATTTTTTTTTTTTCTGTAGTTGGTGGGTTGGGGTTGAACCTAACATCAGCTGATACATTGGTCTTTATGGAGCATGACTGGAATCCAATGAAAGATCTCCAGGTTAGTAATTTCTTCTAACAGAAACAATGTGCTGCCCTTAATGTGCATACCAGTAAATTCTGCAGTTGGTGCTGCTAAGATTCAAACTAAAAAACAGACTTTAGGTTAGGTAATTGAAGGACTGGGTAGAAAATTTAAGTACTGCTGTGGTACCCTTGTTGGTCATGTCATCTCTCCATTAATCCATACCCGAGCCCTTTATCAGATCCATGTTTAAGACACCAGTTCCAATATATTTTGAAGTTATGATATTGGGTTTGCATGGGTAGGCTATGGACAGAGCGCACAGGCTGGGACAGAAGAAGGTGGTTAACGTGCATCGTCTGATAATGCGGGGCACACTTGAAGAAAAAGTGATGAGCCTTCAGCGATTCAAGGTATCCGTCGCAAATGCGGTTATCAATGCAGAGAATGCAAGTCTCAAGACTATGAACACCGACCAACTGCTCGATCTCTTTGCTTCAACTCCTGCCTCTAGAAAGGTAATTTCTTAATCTATACATTTGTATATTCTTACAAGTTTTTGTCTAATGTTGTATATTACCCTACTTTTCTCAAAAAAAAAATGTTGTATATTACCCTTGAGTACTCGTAGCCCATATTGGTATAAACCTGAGTGTTTTTAGGCAAAATGCCGCATAAACCAAAACCTCGTCTATATTGTAACAAGTTTCTTGGTACACTGTGGAAACCTTGTCATCGAATTTTGTATTTCTCATCATCTGTGGAACAGGGCGCGCTGCTGTCAAGAGGATCGAGTAGCGACCCGAGCAATGGGTCAAAGTCAAAGGCAGGGGGAAGGGGTCTGAAATCGATACTGAATGGGTTAGATGATCTGTGGGACCAATCTCAGTACGCTGACGAGTATGACATGACCCAATTCTTGGCTAAGCTCAATGGATGATGCGGTTTTTTTTTTTCGTTTCCTGTTTTGGCTCCTTTAACCAAATCTTTGATGTACAGTGTAAATTGAATTAGCGAGTCCATCAGCCCAGATTTTGGTTTCACTATATAAAGAAAAAGGAACTTGTTTTTTTTGTTTTTTTCTCCTTTGGTCTTTCTGGCTTTTACTGTAGTTGGGATTCAGGGATTGTTAACTAGTTGTATATGGTCTCGCTAGATCAGGAGGAAATTGGGAAAAAGCTAACAGAATATATGTCTAGAAGACAGTAGTTCAGATCTGTAACCAGGTTCTAGTAGAGTTTAGTGCATCACTGCTGAAAACGGAAAAGAGAGGTAAATCTGAGTTGTAAGGAATATTTATCAAATTGCAGCACCTTTTTGCCATCTTTTTCTTGCTGTATTGGCTTTTCAACTTTTGTAATTATCAAAGATGATCGTACCGTCTAGCACATAGGGGTATTTACAAAGCAAATTTCACAGAGATTTTTATTTTTGTGGTTTCTCTTTTCTTTTATTTTTCTAAAAGAAAATCTGACAAATGCGCAACAGTACTACTGTTTGAATATTTTTTTGGTGGGGCTTTAAAGACTGGCCATACTGGTTAATTCAATTGTGAAAAGTCTGAGTCTCCAGTCTCCAACCGAAAAACTTTTCACTGGTAAGCGGTAACAGATACTGATCTAAGTATCTTGCCTTACCTGTAATTTTTAATCTGTTGGAGTTCAAGTCTGTTGTTAAGGTAAACACAACAGATGGCGGGATATGCTGAACGCAATAAAATGAAGTGTATTTAATGTTTTAACACTGTTACATATGTTACATATGATGCTTCCTTGTTAAGCAACCTAGGCAAAATATTCCAGTCGAAATTCTGATATTTTTTTAACAGCAACCAAGCCTCCTTTATATCAGCTGAGCTGCTTAAATGCCCTCCAATCAGAATCCCAATTCCCTAGATAGTTCCTTCAGCTTTACCCACTAGAATAATTCCTTCGAATCTGTAAAGAAAGACGGTCATAAATCTATAAAAGTAAATTATTTACTAATAATTTTGCCCATTTTTTTTTTTTTCTGTTTTAGTTAGTTTTACTTAATTTTTCATGGTGTCAATAACGTGATTATGTGTTTTACTGGACAATTTTTATTTGTAATAGATTTGAAACTACATGATATCATTGATATGTTTGTGTAAATTTGGACTATTTGATAGGTCAAGTAACAAAAAGAAATGAATCAGACAAAGTTGTAAAGTTTTCAAGTGGTTTTAGTTTTCTTAGCGGAAAGTTAGCGCTTGGATTATTTTTAAAAGAACCTAATTACATCATTATGAAGCCAGAATTAAGTTCAAATTTTACTCAAGAAGGAGCTTGTTTTAAGATTATCGTTGGCGGGGCCCACCAAACTTTAATGTTTTCTGATGGACGCTTGCAAAGAAAAAGATAGAAATGGAAGGGTTGGTACTTGGGAAATAAATCTGTTGTTATTCCAAAGAGATAACAGGACCTGTTATTCCGATCCCAGCTGTTCACCTTTGTTGAAATTCAGGTACAATTTTTTTTTTCTTAAGATTGGTGCATGAGAAGCTTTGAACGGATGTGATAGAAATAACAGAGTTCTGTCATCCTTTTGGAATAACAAGTCCTGTAATTCCTTTCGAATAACAGCAGATTTATATCCTGGTACTTGACGCTGTCAAGTTTTAACAGAAGCTCTTATTTATGAGATAGGAGTAGGTCTGATGGGCATCAGACCTACTTTTAGGTTCAATTGACTCTAGCACCATACAATTAGTATTAAATCTGTGCGTACGGAAATTGATACAGACTCACACGAATTTTGATGCAGAGTGCACGAATCTTGATACTGATCGGATGGTCACCACACCGATCAAACCAAAGTAGGACAGATGGGCATCGGTGAATTCCTTATTTATATGTTTACTTCATAAAGACAAAAGAAATTAATTGAAGTACGGCCGATTGACAGTTTACCTGGTCACAATTGATTTGATGGGCAGTGATCCAATCTCCCGAAATTTTTATTAATCGAAAAAAAATAAAAAAAATATCGAAAAAGAGCGGAACTGTAAATATAGGTAGGCCGGGTTGAATCGTACCGTCCCATGGGACGGGATGGTTCTCCCCGGCCTGCTTAACAATTCCCTAATCCTTCTGTCCGCTGATCTAACTCTTTAAACCGTCCGAGCTAAAAAAAAAAAATTTGAAAAAATCCAGGGACGGATTGGACCTCCCCGTCCGAGGATCCCAAAAAAAAAAAAAAAAAAAAAGGAAAAACCCAGGGCCGGGTAGGACCTCCCCGTCCCAGGCCCAGGGTAAAAAAAAAAACTCTGACCTAGTGCCCCGATCTTGATTTTTCTCTCTGGCCTAATCACCAACACTCAGTTTTTTTTTTCTTAGCCTCCACATCCTCTGTGCACAAGCCTTTTGTTCTCTTATGTGTTATGCCCTTCAACTCAATTACTCAACAATTTAGTATCATTATAATAACATCTTTAAATCAAATCCATTATGTTAGAAAACAAAACAAATTATCTTTCTTCGTCTTTCTTTTGTTTGTAAGTTGTACCCACGGTTACAAAAATATTACATTGTAAAAGATTCCCTATTACGGTACTGGATAATTAGGAGGATGTGAATTGATTTGCTTCATCCACAATTTACATGAGCTTCAACTTTGAATAGTGCATTGCATTTAATTCATTGGTCCTGCGCCACATAGTTTCAGAGAAAGAAACAAACTCATTAGATAATAGAGAGAGAGCGCGATAAATGAAGCAGAGAGGGATATTTTTTTTTTACCCTGGGGCTAGGACGGGGAGGTCCTACCCGGCCCTGAGTTTTCCTTTTTTTTTTTTTTTTTTTGGATCCTCGGACGGGGAGCTCCAACCCGTTTCTGGATTTTTTCAATTTTTTTTTTTAGCTCGGACGGTTCAAAGAGTTAGATTAGCGCGCAGAAGGATTAGGGAATTGTTAAGCAGGCCGGGGAGATCCATCCCGTCCCATGGGACGGTACGATTCAACCCGGCCCACCTATATTTAGAAATCTGTCAACAGTTCCGCTCTTTTTCGATATTTTTTTTATTTTTTTTCGATTAATAAAAATTTCGGTCCAATCTCAGTAAGTACATAATAAAGGAATCAGAGTAGGTCCGATGCCCGTCGGACCTACCTTGGTTCGATGAGTGTGATGACCATTCGATCTGCATCAAGATTCATGTGCTCTGCATCAAAATTCATGCAAGTCTGTATCAATTTCCGTGCACATAGATCTTGATGCTAATTGTACGGTCCTAGAGCTAATTGAACCTAAATGTAGGTCCGATGCCCATCGGACCTACTCCTATCTCCATAATAAATTCTAGACAATTGTCTTTATGGAAGGAGTACGTTTATTCTGAATTCTGAATCAATTCTAATTAAACATTTTAAAAAATATATATGTTGCGCTTTTAATACTAAAAAAATTAGTTTTAATATAAATTAGTGGTTTTAACATATAAATATTGAAAAATATGACTGTGTGACAGGTGATTATATATTTTCAAAATATTGAACTAGTTATGTTTAACAAAAGTACTGTCCTCATAAAAACTTTGCTAATATTATCAGGCATGCCTTAAAAATTATAAATATATACATGTTATGCAAAACAAATATGTTTTATTTAAAAAATAACTAAGTGTATAAAAAAACAATCTTGTTAAAATTAACTAATTTAATGTTAAAAAATATACAGTCCTCTGGTGATTTTTTTACTATCAAGTTAAAAATAATTAACTTATTGTTTAATATAACTAATTAAGTATTTATATGTACAACATATATGTTAAGAAAGCTAAGTATTGAATGCATATAGAAGTATACATTTAAAGACACATTTTTCATTATTAAATGATTGTAATTATTATGGATTTATGGTCAAATTTAAAACAGATGAAATTGTACCCCCCCCCCCCCCCCCCCTCTATTACTCTATGAAATAGACTATGCTAATGTATTATTATGTTCTTTAATGCCTCCTCGTATTGACCATTAAAATAGCCGTCGGAGGTCAAAACAACCGAAATTTTTATTAATAGAAAAAAATATATATATAGACATTGAGGAAGCATTTGACGAAAATTCAAGATATAGCTAAAACGTGATAGATCATTACGTCCAGCTTAACGAAATCAAGTTACCGCTAATTAACCGAAATAAACACTGTAGCTGGACATTATGGTCCATAACATCCAGCTACAGTGTTTTTTTTTTTTTCAAAAAAATTCACAAACGAAGCAGCAAAAAAAAAATATAACACTGTAGCTGGACGTTATGGACCATAACATCTATCTACAATGTTTTTATTAATTAGAAATCATTAGCGATCAGATTAACTGGCCGTGATGGTCCATAACATCTAGCTACAGTACCCTGGACATTATGGACTATCACATTTTAACTATATCTCGAATTTTCGTCAAATGTTTTTTCAATGACGATATTTTTTTATTTTATTTTCTATTAATAAAAATTTCGGTCAAAACAATCATGCAATTAATATAAAGAATTGGCACAAAGAATGCCAGCCGTTTTCATCAATGAAACATTAAACACTAATTTTGCGTCTAGTGCATCTCATCACCGCAAAGCAAAACAAAAAAAAATTCACACTCAATTTGCTTCAAGTTTATAAATCTTTTCCTTTCCGAGCTCGTCATTCTTATAATCATATCAACTAACAATCAATTTGGTTCAACTTGGAAACAAATAAATTTAAAGGGGAGAAGAAAAGTAGAGGAATAACATCTTCATATTTGAAATTCAAACAATCAATATGATCTTCATATGAAAATGTATTTGTAGATCAAATTTTATATTTTTTAGAATCTTTTTAGATAGGTAGAAAATCACTTGATCTAAAGATTCTAGATGATTAAAAAGTAGTGATTTTTATATATCTAAAAAGAGGAGGGTTCTAATACCTCGTGCTTTTTCACACCTCATCATATCTCATATTTTATATCTTCATTTTCAAAGTCCAAACTGTCGATCCGAACTGCTCAACATGATATCCATACTAAAATATGCTTGGAGACCAAAATTTATAATTTTTTGAAAAAATTTTACTATTTTTTTTAAGATAGGTACAAAATCATTGTTATTGGGCTGTTCAAAAAACAGTGATTTTATATCTATTTAAAAAAATAGTAAAAAATTTTCAAAAATTATAAAATTTCTTCGCCAAGCATAGTTTAGTATGGATATCATGTTGAGCTGTTCAAATCGACAGTTTAGACTTTGAAAACGAATATATTAATTATGGGCATAATGAGGTATGTAAGACATGAGATATTAGACACTCCTCATCTAGAAAAATAGTACAAAAAATTAAATATAAAATTTAGCGTGCAAATACATTTTCATGTGAAAATACATGAAAATCATGTTAAATGATCAAATTGACTTTTGAACTTTGAGAACGAAAATATTAATATGTTTAATACGGATCAATCTATGCTGTACGTAGTACCATAACCTCACTCATTATATCAACTAAACAATCAATTTTGTTCTAACTTGGTAAAAAAAAATTGAAGGGGAGAAAAAAATAAAGGAAGAACAAGGAATAATTCAACTGAGCAGAGAATAATTGTGGGTTCTTTTGTTAGGGGGCGCCTGGGCGGCGGTTTGGTATAAAATAGTAGAAAATGAGATTGCTTAAACCTTTCGGCAGGAGATTGCATCAGCTGAGCTCCTATCAACTTTATACACCTGTAATTCTTGGACTTTGTGCCTAATAAAATAACACAAAAAAAAAATTGGGAGCACCAAGCACATTTTTTGGACCTGGTCCACAACCCAGTGTTTCTATTCAATTGGACCTTTTGCCTTTGTTTTACATTAAAGCCTGTTGGATTTTTTGTTATCATTGCTTCGTAATCATTGGCGAAATTAATACAGCTATCGTGCTATTAACACAGGCGGAGCAAGTATTAATTATACAACGCGTGTTGAAAAATTAAGAGGGCGGTTGCTGGGCCCAGCCCAGGTCGGTGTGGCCGGTCTCTGTTACAGTGGGCCCACTTCTACCTCCTTTTATTTTGCAACGGAGAAACTTATGTTCGGTAAAGAAAATGATTTTAAAAATTCCTCGGAAGTTACAATTTAAAAAATAAGAAAAATTGTACTGTTGGTTTGGCGTATCGAGTAAAGAAAAAAAAAAAGAGTTTATTTTTAGTTGTATTTTTAATAAGTGCTGGATCGGCCTTTGTCGGTCTTCCATATACATCTCTCTCTCTCTTATTCTTTGCGCTATCAATTTCTCGATTTCTCCGGTGATCGCCTCCGTCCCGACCAAATCGCGCTTCTCTCGATCACTCGTAAGCTCCTTTTTACTGTATCAATTTATTGTCGCCAAAGCCTTGATGTCGATCTGGAATGATTAGCTGGGATCCATCTGTTGTGATCTTTGTAATTTAAATACCCTATAGCTTTCTTTTTTTGTCGTTTAGAAGAGCAAACAGTTGTTATTGAAGATCTTTTTTTTTTTTTTTTTTTGAATTTGGAATCTGATGCAACTTATTAGTGGAGACTTTGTTTGGGATTGATTACTGGTAGACAGAAATAGTTTGATATTCTCTTCCGGAGCTAATCATCTCAAAATATGCTAGCTTTGTTAAATGTGTCCTTTGAATTTGTAGTGGTGGATCCGGGCTTGTTAATTCAGTCTGACAAAACAAATTTGTAATTACAACTTCGTATTAAGCTCAGGATTTCCATTCATATGATTTTACAAGGATATAATTTTAAACCAGTGTATTTTAGCATTTTGAGCTTCAGTGCATTGTTTTGCTATATTATTAAATCTGTTAAAGGTCATCAATGCTTTATTTGGTTTGGTTATTACTATCTTCGTGTAGACATTGATAAGCATGCTAATTGAACTTCTCTTACAAAGACAT
The DNA here is from genome assembly GCA_025461125.1 of Carex kokanica. Classification (NCBI taxonomy): domain Eukaryota; kingdom Viridiplantae; phylum Streptophyta; class Magnoliopsida; order Poales; family Cyperaceae; genus Carex; species Carex kokanica. Next base: position 59,398 of record JAJGRX010000962.1, read on the forward strand.
GGTTTCTTCTAAGTCAAGAATTCAGAAAGCTAAATAGAACATGAATTTGTGGACAGATTGAGCTGATCTGGATTTAGAGACATGGCGGAAGAGTCCTGCTCCGTGCAATTAATTGATGGAGATGGTGAATATAATGTTTCTGGTGTCGAGAGTTTTATGAAGACCATTAAGCTGGCAGAATGCGGCCTTTCTTATGCAGTTGTCTCAATTATGGGCCCACAAAGCAGTGGTATGTTATTTTAGTACTTTGCTGTAACATTTCTGTTAGGGTGCTATATTGGTCCCAATTTGGGTACTGGTGATGGAGATTCATTACATTCCCTTTCTTCTGTTGTTTATATAATGGCCTTTTCTTCATTCTTTTCTTTAGTTAAGGGTTAGACTAAGTTGACAATGTTAATAATTGAAAATTAATGACAGTTCAATAACTTAAATTTTGCAATGTTTTAGCCCATGTAAGGCATAGAGATAGCCCCTGTATACAACTTCAAGATTGCAAATTTAATAGAGGGGCTATCTCATTGCCTTACATGGGCTCTTGAGCTTATGCTATAGTTTTTAAATTCTGTTAGGTAGATTCGAAACAATTGATGAGATTATCAAGATAAAGTAGTCATATGATCCTATCCCTTCTGTTCATTGTGTGATAAGAGTTTTCGGTGGATTCAGTTACTTTGCTTTTTATGCTTTGGGATATGGCAAAGATATTCACGTTAACTGTACTAGGGAATTGCTAATTAACCCACTTTGTACCTTTCTGGTCACAGTTGGTGCTTCATGCCATTACTAAGCATGCGTTATAGACCCTTGTAACAAATTTTGTAGACATCATATGATATATGCGGTAAAAGAATGAAATGCATTCCTTTTATCCTTTAAACCCCCATTTCGTAAGAACTTTTCAAGCTGTAGTTTCTCTCGGTAAAATTTAGGAGAAATAATGGGGAAATTCTAAGCAGAGTGGTACAGTTATTCCACTTGCTTTGTTTCCAGTATGTAAGATGTTTGTTGTTTTGAAGGAGTATATAGGAAATATTTTTAGTGCTTGAAGGGTCCATGAGTTTATGGTTCTTTAAATGTATGGTGTTTGACAGGAAAGAGCACACTTATGAATCATCTTTTCAAGACAAACTTCAGAGAGATGGATGCTTTTAAAGGCAGGCATGTTACTTCTAAAACCTGTGACTGCAAATTGTACTATTTGAATTTTCAGTTATTGTATCTCTTTCCTAACATGGTGAAAACTTCAGGTCTCAAACTACAAAGGGAATCTGGATGGCTAGAGGAGTAAATATTGAACCTTTGACCATTGTAATGGATTTAGAGGGTAGTGATGGAAGGGAGCGGGGGGAGGTATCCCATTTTTTCTAATATCCTCTTTATCATTTTCACTTGAGAGATAAATACTTGCGAGATCTTATGTTTCTTTTCCTTGGAAATAATATTGAGTGAAGCGGTGTTTTGTTGTTTCCAGGATGATACAGCTTTTGAGAAACAGAGTGCTCTTTTTGCGTTAGCCGTCTCTGACATTGTACTAATTAACATGTAAGTGAATTCTCTCTCATCATGTATGTTGTGTTAACCATGCTAAATCTTAGCAAATGCCTTTCCTGCATAATTTTTCTTTTTCAACACAAATAAAAAGCCTACTACCAATATTTCTTGCATAAGTTGCAATAACTATTTGTTCTCTTAGGTGGTGTCATGATATTGGTCGAGAGCAAGCTGCAAATAAGCCTCTTCTGAAGACAGTTTTTCAGGTTTATTTTGGTGTTAATTTCTTATTGTTATCTTCCATTTTTTTGACAAATTGTTAAAAGTTTGGTATTACTATACTGCTTCAGGTTATGATGCGGTTATTTAGCCCCCGCAAGACGACACTATTGTTTGTCATACGTGACAAAACCAGAGTAAACGCCTCTCTCTACCATGTCAATCTTTGGATGCATGTATAACTTTTGGTTACCCTAAACTTGTTGTTTATTTTTAAACAGACACCTTTGGAGAATCTGGAACCTATTCTGAGGGAAGATATTCAAAAGGTAATAGGCCCTTTTGCATATTTGTTCTATTTGAATAACCTTTTTTTAAACTTTTCTCAATTCTTATTGTTGAGTTTCTTGTATTGTTACAGATATGGGATGGTGTTCCAAAGCCACAAGCTCACAAGGATACCCCCTTAAGTGAATTTTTTAATGTAAATCTATCAGCATAATTGCTTTCTCTCCTCCCCCCCCCCCCCCCCCCCACCCTTTTTTTTTTTTTTAAACTTTTGTGATAGCAGTGTTGTTAATTAATTTTCCATCCAGGTGGAAGTCACAGCTTTGTCAAGTTACGAGGAAAAAGAAGAACAATTCCTAGAGCAGGTGAGTTTGACACACCAGTCACTTATCTCTGTATCAAAATGGTTGGGCCCATTAACAGTTCATTTCACTGGCTTACGAGTCTTTACAAACCGTTTCTTTTGTTTCAACTTATTTTTTTCCCTAGTTGACTGATTAGTCTAGTCCATGAATGAAAGCTTTTTGTCAAGACACTGAAATTAAAATTCAATATAAGTGTTTTTGCCATTCAACTTGTAAGTCTTTGAACTTGTAAATAATTGATTATTTTTCTGTTGAATTCTGAAGGTTGCTAATTTGAGACAAAGATTTAATCATTCAATCGCACCTGGTGGTCTTGCAGGGGACCGACGTGGTGTGGTCCCTGCATCTGGTTTTTCATTCAGTGCCCAACAAATTTGGAGAGTTATTAAAGAAAATAAAGATCTTGATCTCCCAGCACACAAGGTATTACCTACTTCTTTTGGTGTTTATTTTTCTTCCACTTAACTTGATAGGGATTCAAGTTGTTACATTTTTGGTAGGTTATGGTAGCCACGGTTCGTTGTGAAGAGATAGCCAACGAGAAGCTTGCTAGTGTAACTGCTAATGAGGTAATCATATGTTTTCAACCTGTTATAGTTCTACATACATTCAAGAATATGGTGCAATTGTATGTTAATGCTTAAATTAATTATATCATAATTTTGTTGTCATAATAAAGGATTGGATTGAACTTGATGAGGCTGTTCAGCACGATATAGTACCTGGCTTTGGAAAGAAATTAAGTGCTATTTTGGAAAAATGCTTGTCTGAGTAAGTTTGAGAATTCATCTTCTTTGACTTTCTTTTTGACATGTTCAGTTTTTGACTTGGATCTCTCCAATTGCTACTTTTCTTTAATTATCGTCCCTCACTCTATTATCTGTCTGCTTGTTTACTATGTTTGTTTATCATTTTTTTTATGATCATTGTAGTTATGACGCAGAGGCATTCTTTTTTGATGAAGGTGTTAGAACTTCAAAGAGAGAGCAACTTGAGTTGAAACTTCTGCAGGCAATGCCACCTTTTGCTTTTGTTATTTTTCAACTTGAGAAAATACCACATGAATTATTCCACATCAACATTTAGGATTTATTTATTTCAATTGTAGATTGGGAGAAGTTATTTTGTAGAAAAATCAGCTCCTGTATTATCTCATATTATTCTTTTTGTATCAATTATGTTACCTTATTTATTTCTGTGTTATTTTTGGATTCAGCTGGTAAATCCTGCTTATCAAGCAATGTTAGGGCATCTACGCATCAAAACTCTAGATGCTTTCAAAGATGCATTTGAGAAGGCCTTGACAAGAGGTGATGCCTTTGCTGTTGCATCTCGTGAGTGCACTGAGGCTTTCTTAGCAAAGTTTGACAAAGGATGTGAAGGTATGCTGCCCGGCCTTTCTGAAATGGAAGCACTCTATTCTTTTTCATCAAATAGTTTATAGTTTTCCTAAGCAAAAAGGTGGTGCAGTGTGTAACACTGTTTTCATCACTGTACCACCTTTTTTTTTTTTTTTTGAAGGTTAGTGGGCGATTTGCCCACCAACAATTGTATTAATAAAAAAAAGTATTACACACCTTTCCTAAAGCTAGTTAGTCACTCTATTAGTACCACCTGTTTTTTACCCCACAAACAAATCAAACAATAGAAAGGCGCAGTACCTGTGTTCATCACTGCACCACCTGGGGAGCTTGTCATGTACTGGTCTTAGTAGATCTATATTTTCTTAATTAATTCTTGAATGTTGTATGTTGTCATGATATCTATATATACCTTTCTCAGATTTTAACATCCTTGACCGATAATGGCTCACAGAGTAGCCTACTTTCCTAACCAAAACCAAACAATACAACAGTATCAAAGGACACACCCTACTGATGAGCTTTATTAAGAAGTTTACCAAAACAACCTCTAACTTTGTAAGAAATACACTCCTTCAAGCTGGTATAGCACCAGATTGGAACCAGTAAGGGCTCCCATGTTCCTACTGTTCTCTGTAGTCCCTCTTAGCGGCAACATCTGTACATCTCCCAGGAAGAAAATGTTGCACCAGTTTTTTCTATTTCCCCCTAATCCTATTAACCAAGAGGATATTAGAAAAATCAGTAATGCAGCCGACATTTTAGATGACTTAGATTTGCTTCATTCAGAGCTGACTTTGTTCCTTTCTAACTGAAGGCTCTAATCACTGCAATAAGTATTGTCTCACTACATTTTCTAGCTTCACTAGATAATCTGTGATTTCCATACAATTTTTGAAACACTAGAAAATTGAAAGGTGCATCTGTTGATATCAGAAAGCCACAGCCAGATCGTTTGTGCCACCGAGCACTGAAACGAATAAATGGTCGATGTTTTCCATTTGATCGCAAAATAAGCAATTGCAAGAACCTGATCGGCCTCTTTTACTTATATTTTGCTCTAATTTCAGATGCCAATATCAAGCAAGCAAACTGGAACCCCTCAAAAGTTCGTGACAAGCTTATACGTGATATTGACGCTGAAATTTTGTCTGTTCGTTCCACCAAATTATCTGAACTCACTGAAAAATATGAGGTATGTAAATAAATTGTTAGTCAACCCTGAGTGTTTCTGTTTCTTTACTGGTCTATTGTAGTCATATTACATTATATTTGCTCTCTTGAAAATATTTTAGAACAAGCTGAATAAAGCACTGAAGGAGCCAGTAGAAGCGCTTTTAGAGACAGCTGGAGACGACACCTGGCCAGCTATTAGAAAATTACTCAACAAAGAGACAAAAGTTGCGGTATCTGGTCTTGAATCAGACCTTGCAGGGTTTGAACTTGATCAAGCAACAGTGGATGAATTGCTGTCAAAATTAGAAAAGTATGCAAGAAGTGTTGTTGAGAACAAGGCTAGGGAAGAAGCCAGCCGGGTCGTGATTCGCATGAAAGATAGGTACTTTTCTCTTTCCCCTTTCCGGATAACTTCTCCTATATATATTTTTTTCTGGTAATTATGGAAAGAACATTAGTTACAATTGAGGAAAGACTTTGCATAATCTACCAGAAGAATACTTTCTGCGCTTTTGGCGGTAGCTTACTGCTTATGGCTTGCAATAAGCTCAAGTCATTTATGGTAAAGAACATTCTTTCTTCTTTTTATGTTTCTAGGTTCTCTACATTGTTTAGCCGCGATCCTGACTCGATGCCAAGAGTATGGACAGGGAAGGAAGATATTAAAGCCATTACTAAGACAGCTCGCTCTGCGGTATTATTAAATATCTAAATTATTTGTGCTAATTATTATTCGTTTAATGCATTTTTAAAAAAGGGTTGTATCTGCAATTACTAGCAATTATGCCTAGAATTTTATTCACATTTCCTACTTGTAGTCAATGAAATTACTTTCTACTCTGGCGGCAATTCGGTTGGATGAAGAGAAGGATGACATAGAAAACACACTCTCTCTTGCTTTAGTCGAGACCTCTAAGACTGGCGCCATTAAGGACAGGGGACTTGACCCTCTTGCTTCAAGCACCTGGGAAACGGTGATTTGTATTTTCGTCTTTATTTTCTAGATTAATAAATGTTTCCAAAATCGGTCCATTTATGTTGCTTTGGTTTCATGATTAATCAGATCCCAAATGAGAAAACATTGATAACACCAGTCCAGTGCAAAAATATGTGGAGACAATTCAAGTCTGAGACCGAGTTCACTGTCACTCAAGCTATTTCTGCTCAGGTATATTAAATATTGTGCTATTGCTCTTTTGATTGAATCAAGTTTAGAGAAAGAATCTAAATCAACATTTATTCTACTTGTATCTAGTTCCTGAGGTTGGTTTAATTTCACGTGCACTGCGGTAATTTAAAATACAACTTTCTTGCTAAATCAATAATCCCATGTGTAGCCATGCAATACATAGGGAATACTGTCTGCATGAGAAACTGAAAACATCTAATGCACTATGATTGAGTAATTGGGAAAGGAGGTGCTTATATACATATGGTGTTTGCATCTCTCGGCGGGAGGGCCGGATGAGATATCTCATCTCTGCAGCAGTGTGCATGATATTTCAGTTTTGTAAATGTGTTGCATGTGATAATTTTCAGGAAGCACATAAGAGAAACAACAACTGGCTGCCACCTCCGTGGGCCATTGGTGCAATGTTTATTCTGGGCTTCAACGAGTTCATGGTTTTGCTAAGGTAATTATGAAAGGTGACATGGTTGGTTACCTGACATTACCTAATTCAAGTTAAGCTATGTTTTCTGACTTATGAATAATATCTTCTAGGAACCCCTTATGGCTGGCTGTGATATTTGTTGCATATCTTGTTGGAAAAGCAATGTGGGTGCAACTTGACATAACGGGTGCTTTTCGTCATGGATTTGTAAGTATGATTAAACCTTTATATTTTCTATTATTGAAGTTCTTTGATTTTGGTATGGCAGCTTCAAATTTTGTCATCCGTGATCATTTAATTTATTATCAAAATTTGTCTCATGCAGCTGGCTGGTATGCTTTCATTGTCCACAAAATTTGTGCCCACGATAATGAACATGCTAAAGAAGTTAGCTGAAGAGGGTCAAAGACCCAGTGCGCCAGATCAGCAGCAGCGGGGCCCGGAAATGAACTCCAAGAGCTTTGGAAATGGTGTACATAATAATACAAACTCATCATCCAGTAGCACTTCATCTAACGTCACCTCGTCAGATGGTGGTACCGAGATCTCCAGTCCCTTCAAACAATGAATTAGAGATGTTTTTTTGCTTGTTGGAAATAACAGTATCCAACACCTCCAATCTGGTATTTCTTGTACTTTATTGGGTCTTCGGTTATTTATGGGCCGAGTTATGAAGATTCCTCTCGTTTTATGAAGTGAGAGAGACTACTTTTGTTCGTTTGATTTTTTGGCAAGTTTTCTAGGATGGAAAGATCATTTGTGTGGTGGTGCCTATTTTTGGGATACAATGTTATGGCTGAGTGTAATGGTTCTATGTGATTTCATATTTATTATGGACGTGTTGTTTTCATTTCTAGACAAAGCAATAATGAAAGGGGGGGAGATCGAAGTTTTTATATACTCTCAAAGAGAATGCATTGTTTGTTTTGGGCTTTGAATAAATAAAAGTAAACGCTCAAGGGGTCCAAGACATTCTGTTTGAAATTAAATTCATACCGGTTTGCATTCCCGTTAAATATTAAATAATCGATAAAATATGTAACATCTTCTTATGCATATAGCCATATATTAAACCTTCAAAAAATACAACCATATATTAATTTTTACTAATTTATGGATTTTAGTTGTAAACGTGTGTAAAATACAATGACTTGTGATTAGTAGTCTACTCTTCTTTTTGGATGGTGAAGAACGAATTCTTAGATATTTTGTCATCTGTGATCACCTTCGAAAATAATTTTTATGTACTTTCGACGTATGGGTGTACACTTAAATATTTCTGTTAAGATATAATTGTTGAATTCAAAATACGAATTGAGTAATTGACAGTCGTTAATAATTGTCTTGATCTTTAGGAATCATTTTTTGAACCCTTTAAAATGCACACCGCTCAATACTTGACTATTATATTAAAATAATTGATAAAATAAATAACTGAAGATTATTGAGGAAATGAGGGATAAATATTATGAATTTTGATAAATATTATGAACTTTGGTATTTTTTAATATTATTTTAATAAATATCTGATCCGATCTGTATCCGTATATGTATCCAGCTGATATCCGATCCGTATTCGTATCTGAAAAATCTGAAAAATTAAAAAGAGATATTATATAGTTTTATCACTATCCGCTCAGTATTCGCTCCGTTTTCACCCCTGAATAGTTTTGATACAAGTTTTAATTTCCACTTTGGTTCCAACTTCTGATCCATATTATATTATTATTTTTGTCTAAAGTCTCAATTATCAATTATTATATATCTTTCGTACCAAATTATCATTCCACGTAGATAAGATAGGTGTTGATTTCATCCAATTTTCTGATGAAAAATACCAATTACCAACATGTAATTTGCTACAGTTGGAAAGCTTGAGGGTCAAAAATGGAATTCGAGAAACTTTGACCAGGAAAAGAAAAACAGTTAATATATTAGAGACTCCACATTCCACAATGATGCAACATAAACTGACAAAACAGGAAACTTGTGCATTTCAGAATTATATATAATGAATAAAATTCGGATCGGATTTTGACTTGGGTACAGGGGTGAAAACGGTACGGATAATATTCAATTTGTATTTGATTTGTATTTAAAAAATTAGATGTGGATATTCGATATCTGAATATCTGTGTGAATATGGATACTGATATAGTTTACATTCAATTATCCGTATCCGAATAATAAATACATATATCATATATTTTAATATATATTTAAAAAAATATTGTTATTTATCATTAAAATTAAATAAATATTATGAATTTTGATATTTTTTAATATTATTTTAATAAATATCCAATCCGATCCGTATCAGTATTCAGAAAATTAAAATGTTATGGATATGATTTTACCACTATCCGCTCTGTGTTCGCTCTGTTTACACCCCTACTTGGGTAGAAATGTTATTAATCTTCTAAGAGTGGGTAGAGATGAACAAAATAATCCATCCCATTTATTTTTATTTATCAGGACTTTCTAACCTTGTACTTATTCGGTGGGAGACATATTAATTTATTTTATTTATTTTTTGTGATCTTTCTTAGTCTTTCAATTTTTTCAAATACCACGTTTAATGAGAATTAAGAAAACCTCCAGCTCAATTTAGCGCCATTTATTTTTTTATTATTTTTTTTGCACAATACGCCCGTAGGCTTCTTAGCGCCATTTAATTAAGGTAGAAATTCCCTCACCTCCTTCCATATTAGTTTTTTGGCCTTTTTAAACTTGTGAAGGAGCTTCATCCTTCGATTCAAGCTGTTGAACACCACATCTTTAGTTCTTTATCAAGAATTGCTCCGTACGTATTTGTCTACCATAAAGTGCTACCGCACGTGTGAATCTTGGATAGAATATTTTAAAAAGTTTGAATTTCATTCATTTATATTTAGCAATTTTCATACGTTTCTTAATTTTTTTGTATATAATTCATACACGTGGCAGCACTGTATTGATAGATGAGTCTGGAGCGATTTTGTCTGGGCTAAAAAAGCTGATAAGATAAGAGGATCCGCATCATAACTATCATAATTATCTGAGAAATTGTAAAAGTAAAAACTCCAACACTAATTTTTTTTTCTAAAATATTAATATATATATATATATATATATATATATATATATATAGTGCTGGGCTTAGCTACTTCATGGAGTAAAACGACTTGGTGCTCCACGCCTCATTATTTTCATTTTGAAAATCCAAACGACCGATCCGAACCGCTCAAGTTGTTCTCCATATTGATATGTGCTTGGAGACCAAATTTTACATTTTTTGGAATTTTTTTACTATTTATTAAGCCACTTTGAAAATCACTGATCCGGCGGTCCAGAAATTTTTACTGTTTTTTACTGTTCATAAGGATTTTCAGATTTTCAAAGTGCCTTAATAAATAGTAAAAAAATTCCAAAAAATGTAAAATTTGGTCTCCAAGTACATTTCAATATGAAGAACATGTTGGAAGGTTCGAATCGACTATTTGAACTTTGAAAATGAAGATATGGCGTGAAGTACAAAGTCGTTTTACTTCGCGAAGTAGCTAAGTCCATCTCTATATATATATATATATATATATATATATATATATATAAGGAAATATTTATACTTATGCATAAAAGTATTTATACCTATGAGGTAAATAACTTTTATGTAAATAATTGTCTCTCCAATCAAATCTCTCAAACGTACCCGCATCATAAATATCTGTGGGGACCACTCAAACTACATGGGGGACCATACACGTTTTTAGAGGTGGTTTTTTTTCCTCCGTTCAATTTCGTCCATATTTCTGACAATCTGTGAGGAATTTTGCGAATCTAAAACTACGAACGTTTTCTACGTAATTTTCTCTTTCAAATGAGATCTATGATGACATACTTTTGGGTTCGTCGTCATGCAAGTATTTATATCTCATCATGTAAGTATTTATGCATATACTTGCAAGTATTTTTTACATATGATACTGAATGACATCTGAAAGTATTAATATCAAGTATTGCAAGTATTTATACATATGCACTGAAGTATTTATACTTATGAGGTCAACTATTTTTGTTAGAGGAAAGTTGACGCGGGGACAATTGGGAAAGAGGTTGATACGAGGAATACGGGGCCCCCACTACTTCATTAGAGGGAGGTTGAAGCGGGGATGATTAGGGGACAGGAAAATATATGATCATAACAAGTTACGTATCAAGTATTATTTTTCAAGGATTAATATATTATCTTCCAAGTATTTATACATATGAAGGTTGACACGGGGACGAGTACGGGGGACTGGAAAATGAGAGACCATAGAGAAAGAGTGCTGCAGGAATTTTAGAATAATAATTAGTGGGAACATATAATATCTGTTTAGAATAATAATTAGTGGGGACCATAGTACAATCTTTAGGTGCGGGGATTTTTGAGGTACTGGAGTGATGGTACTCAAATAATTATTCAAAAAAAAAATCATAATCCTTAAAGTTTAATTAAGTCTTCTGTCTAAGTAGACCCTAAATTATGGACAATCTATAGATTTGTTTAGGATTATTGATATATATCATATTAATCGTGCCAATATGTAGACTACATTAATTAATATTGGATGAATTGCTTCCTCACTAAATTTTTTCCTTTGTAAAATAAATTAATATTACAAGTCATTGAATCTTTTAAGTTATTTCAAGTAAGTCATTTGATTAATTTATTCTGTCTAAAAAACTAGCTAAACAATGCTGAAATCACTCTTCATATTAATATAAAAGATAAACTAGTTTTGTATCTTCAGATGGGGACCATGTTAATAAAGAAATTGTTCAATGTATATATTACCAAAAAAAATGTCGACTTCATCACTTATATTTTATTTGGATATACAAGAATAAATTGAAAATTTAATGTAGTACAAAAAAAAAAGAGCGACCAATTTGTTGGGAATTGCATATATATATATATATATAGTTCGACGAAGTCCGATAAAATTTACTCTATAAATCATAAACTTAAAAAATTTAAGTGGCTCCACATAAGGAAAAAAAGAAAATAGCAAATGATAGTTCTATTGTTGTGGTTGTTCATCGGTTTGGTTCGGTTAAAACTGAAATAAAATAAGTGAATTAAAATTGTATTTGGTTTTTGAAAATACAATTAAACTGATTGGAATAAACTTATCAACCGAATTAAAATCGAACACAATAAACCAAACTAAATTTCGATATGAATTAGGATTTAGTGATTTTCATACTTAAGGAGAAAAAAAAACATTTATAATTAATTTTTTATAGGCTCAAAAGAATTATATATACTCCTCTTTTTTATTAGTTCGGTCTAACTGGTTTTAAAGTTTCTTAACCGAACCAAATAATTAAACTGGTTTTTAAAAATAAACCGAACTGATCCATTTATCTCGGTTCGATTTAAAATCAATTAAACCGGACGGACCGGATGAACACCCTGCCTATTGTTCTCTCTGATTAGACAACTTGACAAAATATATACTTTTTTTTTTGAGAAAAGACAAAATATATACTTGAATTTACAAATGATAAATGTATAGTTATTTCTTCCTGTGCCTCCCAAATTGACCTTGATTCAATGTACTGCGTGCCAAAGACTTTGACTATAAGAAACAGTCACATCTTGAAAATAGCAACTCATCCAATCAGAAGCTATTCTCACTGCCACTTGCACTTAATTATGGATTAAAAGAACTTTTGTTTATCCTACGTCTAAAACCCCCAATTATATATATATAAATATATATACACTTTTCTCTCATCAAACCTGGTTCTTAGTGATAAGTTAAAACTTCAAACCACCCCCTCCCTCTTTGTTATATACAGCAAGCATAGAGTTCTAACTGAAAAGACCATGGATGGGTGGTTTCAATTTGAGGAATTTGATCAGAGGTTCTCTGATGCATCTTTGGTTCCATTTTCAAGCAACAGCAACAAGTAAGGCTTAAATGCATCTATATAATGAGATTCAGTGTATTTCCGTAATGGAAGTTAATTAAAAGAGCTTCTTTTGTTTGCAGTGGGAATGAAATGGAAGGTGTTGATTTTGGCAACGCAAACTTCATGACAATTGATGTTAGCATGAAGGTTCTTCCCTCATTCAATTTTTTTTTTTTGTTTTTTTTTGAAACTTTCTTCTATTTATACTAAAAATCTTTTCAATTGTTTTTCATTGGTCTTGTAGGAGAGCATGGAGCTTGATTTCAAACAAATGTTATCTGAGGAAATTTTTGTGCAAGAGCAAAATCAACCTTCCTCTTCTAGTCTGTCATCAAAGCGAACTCTCTCAATTGAAAGTTCGGATAATTCATTGGCTCGAACTTTCGGAAGTAATTCAAATTCTTCAAATTCATTCTCAGGATCCAAAACATCTATACTCCAACCCGGCAACCGTAGCTTAAGTTGCAGCATCCCAAATCTTGTTTCAGATGATGATGTGATTACCAGAGCAATGATGGCTGTTATTTCATCCGTTTCTTCGGCCTCCTCGTCATCATCGCCTTCAATTATATCTCAAAATTCACCAAAATGTGGAGAAAATGCAAAATTTGGGGCTTTTAGGCAATTTAAGTCGGCTTTTCCACCAAAATATGAAGTAAATTTTGGAAATGATGGACACAAAATGATAAAGAGCTCTCTAGCTATGCTAAGAAATATCAAGCCGGGTCAAGAACGGGAACCGAAGGCGAGTAACCTTCATCATATGATATCAGAGCGTAAGAGGAGAGAGAAACTAAATGCGAGTTTTGAGTTGCTTAGAATGCTTCTTCCCCCAGGATCCAAGGTATGATGTAGAGTTTCAAGTAATTTTTTCATAATATTGTGTAAATTATTATGGTTAGCAATATCATACAATTAACAACAATAAAAAAATAAAGTGATCTATACTTATGCATATTATAGACATATAAGATGATGAAAAGGAATATATTCTTCTTTTTGCTTAACTTGTCACAAACCCTAACTAACACTAAACTGTTGTTTAATTTTCTCTCTATAATTATTTAGAAAGACAAGACCTCGGTACTGATCAAGGCGTCAAGCTACCTTAAAACTCTCGAGTCGCAGATCTCAGAGCTAAAAGAGAAAACCCACAAACTGGAATCATATCTGCCTAACACAAAAGGAGGCAAAGACGCAAGAATCGGATCAGACGAGAGAGCGCAGATACAGATTTTGAGAACAAGCTGTGCTGAACCACATGTACACCAGATAAACCTGAGAATTAATGTGGTGCAAGAATGCGACGTAGTGGAATTGGTTCTTCACATACTAGAGTGCCTCAAATTGATGAAGAACGTTAGCTTGGTATCGGTCGATGCATATACATTCAGCCCTCAGATGAAGTTACATGCTAAGGCGATCATAAAATTACGTATAAAGGTAGTAAACATCTGTTTTTCTTTCTGACAAAGCTTTTTTACTGGTACAGTTAACAACTCTTTTGCACCAGTATAAGCTAGTAGACAGTACCAAGAGAGTACCATGACTGAATTTCTTTATGTTTTTGAGATATATTCGGTGTCTCTTAGAAAAACTATAATAAATAATAGATGGTAGCACACAGCTTTTACTATTAATAGTATTTATATTCATCTACATGCATGATAACTTGATCTTGCTCTCGTTGCATATTGATTATTCTATATATATAATATAGAGATGGGCTATGGTGCATTGCAATGCATAGACACCCTTGTACATTGGACCATAAATCACCGATTCAAAGTCCAAATGGCCGATCCAAACCGTTCATCTTGTTCTCCATATTAATATGTACTTGGAGACCAAATTTTACATTTTTTGGAATTTTTTTACTATTTATTAAGCCACTTTGAAAATCGCCGATCTGGTGGTCCAGAAATTTTTACTGTTTTTTACTGTTCATCCAGATTTTCAGATTTTCAATAAATCTAAAAAAATAGTAAAAAAAATCCAAAAAATGTAAAATTTGGTCTCCAAGCACATATTAATATGGAGAACAAGATGAACGGTTTGGATCGGTCATTTGGACTTTGAATGGGTGATTTATGGTCCAATGTACAATGGTGTCTATGCATTGCAATGCACCATAGCCCATCTCTATATATATATATATATATATATAATCCTGGCCCCTACTATGTCCTTATCATATTACAACTTGGTATAATAGGAAAGCCAAAAAAAGGTATAATATTAACATTGAAAATTGACTATTATCTCCCAATAAAAGTTTGTAATCTTCATGCAAACTTTGATTTGGTCAAAGTCAAGAAATAATTTCTTTTTTTTTTGACGTGGGACCTGCAGAACAGCGATTGGAACGAGCCATTATTCATGCAAGCTATTGAAAAGGCCGTAGATGACGTCACATTTAATACCTGCACGCGGTCTATGTGCTCCGAGCTTTCTCGCATCAACTAATTTTGGTTGCTCCCGTCTCTGTCGAGTCCGCATCGTCTGCATCTTTTGAGTTAATGCATTTCAGCCGTCTGATTTTAAACAGAGTCAATCCGGCTCCTGTCTATAAAGCATGAGATCCTTCAATAGTAGTGCGGATCTAGTCTGCACGGATCTTAAAGCAGATCAGACGGTCCAGATGCATTAGTTCAAAAGATTCTCTCTGTCTCGCTACATTAATGCATATGATGCGAATTCTGCTCTCCGTTGTGTATTTCACACTAGTAACAGTATAATAGTGTAAAAGGTACTCCAAAGAAAAGAGCATAAAGAGGTTTTTTTTTTTTAAATAGCAAGTAGACAAGTGCCATTTGTGTATAGTATAACGTTAGGTGGCCCAGTACATGGTCTGTGGTCGAGGGTGTACGGGTTGTTGTGTGTATGAGTTGATTAGCTGTTAACAAGTTGTGTTTGTCAGGTAGCTAACTTTTAGTATTTTTTTTAATACAAGTCCAGAGACATAATCAGACTTTCGAACTACGAGGGGTCAAATATTTATGAAAATAGAAGTCAATTGACCTGTATCTTCTTCTTCGATCCACCACTGTACAAGCCCTAAGCAACTTTTTGTAATTAATAAAACATTATTAATAGCCAAATAGGAACGCAGGAAGCATTTAGCAATGAGACGCCAGAAATGTAGACCTTTGTGTCGTTTCCCAGGCAGTTGGCCAACTTGGCCTAACCACCTGTGGTTAAGCTATTTGTTTTGTCTATCCTGCATCTTTGAAAAAGTAACAATAATATTTTGGATTTAAAATTTCTTGACAGCACCATGACTAGAAGTGAGCGTACGGATTCAATTATACTAACACCGCATACAATTAGTACATCAATTTTCGTTTTTTGTAAGTATCAGATAAAAAGATTTGATCCAAACGCATGCGTCTAGCATGCCTAAACCTCTGAACCCAGGATAATGTGCGTTTATAATTCATTTGAAAGTGTTCAAACAGATCCTAAATGCATGTGTTCGAATCCGCTTCCTTCATCTGATACTAGGAGAATTTGATGATCCGATCAAAACTGCTCAATGCATGCGTTTAGAAACCAAACATATTATGAGATATTAACGTTTTCTTTTTAGAAAATGCAAGATAAAAATAATTGTTCTCTCTACAAAAATAAACCTGATTTCACTGCATATCAATGCAAAACATACTGGTCCTGGTACCAACAACGTCCAGGCCAAGCCAGTTATCAAATCCCTAGACAAGTTATATCACACCTAACAAGTAAAAGAACTATAATAATAAAGTAACCAACCAATAAACTAAATATATCCTACTAGGAAACTTACACAAATTGTAAACAAAATTGGTTTAAATAACATATATTCCAAAATGACTGTTCCTTTATCTTATCTCTGTGTTCCTAGTTTACTAAACCCAAAGAGGAATTTCCACATGTACAAGTACAAAGCCAATGAAAAGAGCAGCAGAATGAATAGAATAAAGAAATAGTTACAACTAATCTTTGTACACAACAGGTCCCAGTCTCTTGCGTTATGTATGCCTATATAATTCCATTCCAACTTCAATACAAAACTCTTATTTTGAAAATATGACTAGATGTTGATGGTAGCATCCCATAACCTCAGCAACCCGTTTCGGCCACCGCTGCAAATCCTTTTTCTATCCAGATCTGAAGCAATGCATCGTACCTACCATAAATAACAACAAATATATATAACATAAACATTTTGTCCTCCAAAGTTTATAATTGTGTAATAACATATAATAGCATACGAGAGGTCCCTTGGTCCCTATTTATAAGAAAAAATCAAATACCAGAGCAGGGGTCTTTTGAGGTGTCCGGTAGAGTTGCCAATTTGAAGTTTTAGAGGGGGTTCCCGAGAAACTTGCACCAACTGGTCTCTCTTGGACCTTGTGGTAAAGTGACATCGAGTTGTCAGCTGCACCTATTCCCAACCAATTTTCGCTTGCAGTTATTGACAGAATAGAAGCCGAATGCATTGTCAGATTTTTCACACACTTCATCCCACCCCCTGTCATGAAAGCTACGCGTATAAGATTTAAGGAATAAAAATTGTCATTCACAGGAGCATATATACAAGATAGCATGTTTACCTGTTTCATTTTCCCAGAACCGTATCAGCCCGTCACTCGAACCTACGTGATTTACATAAAAATCAGTTTGCTATTAGCTTTTATGTGAATTGCATAAAGTTGTTACTTGAACAAATGAAAAGCACAGTTTCAATAAACAATAAAAAATATTATGAGACAGGATATACGAACCAGTGATAATCCCTCTGTCAGAAGGAGAATACTCGACACTGATAATGGGACCTGCATGGCAGGCTAACACTGCCTCACAGGACCCTCTATTTAAAGACCAAACCCTAGCTGTCCAATCATCGCTTCCTGTGAGAATAGTATCCCCAGACATCCTCAAAGACCTTCATAAAAATTAAGACATCCAATAAGATACTGTACTAACAAAGTAAATTTTAGTAAAGTAAAAACATAAAAATACTGCCCCAATGCTTCTTTTTATAATTAATATACTTCTCAATTTAATGTAGCTTTATTTTCTTGTAATTATACTAACTTCCTGTCCTGTATGATTACATTCTTGTAATAATTCTTTTACTAATCAAACATATGTACTTGTATAAATTTCCACTTCCAGAGGCATATTATCATGTCCTTATTATTTAGCATAAGAATATATTTTTAGCTTGTTTGTTTTAATTGAGATAAGATACTACCGTATCCATTTGGTGTGCCCTTGGAGCTTGTACATCTGCCTCCCGGCACGTATGTCCCACACATTTGCCACGCTGCCAATTCATAAAGAATAGGAAACCAGAACTTGATAAGTCAATTTCCAAATAATTATAATCATGCTACAAGTTAAGATATATATAAGTAATATATTAGCATACACATCTCTGCCAGCAGCAGCTAAGATTCCATTAGAATCGTCATATTCCATGCAAGAAATGACACTTGTACACCGGCCAACTGTGGCCACACATGTGTCAGTTCTCACGTCCCACATTTTCACTGTGCCATCATGTGAGCCAGTAAGAACACGCTCCCCTGACAGCATCCTCACACAACTAACCTGTATAGACATCATGTTTAAATTGTGCACTTTCCAAAAGTTAGGTTAGTTACTTACAGAAATATGATAATGAGAATTGTTATGGAAGATAAGGTACTTACTGATCCATTATGACCCTTTAATTCTTCTAACAGCTTTAATGTCTGTTTATCCCATACTATAACAGATTGATCATCAGACCCTGATACGACCTTACTACGGTCTGAGCTGATTGCTCTGACTGGCCTACAAGAATTAAAATTTCAAGTTTATGCAACATACATCTTAACTAGAGGCTCATGTAAAAGAAAAAAGAATAAGATCATTTCAGTTTCATACCTGGTGTGTCCTTTAAGTGTGGCTCGGAGTTCAGAACCACGCATGCTAGGATCCCAAATTTTCACCTGAAGAACAGAAGTTTAATGAATATGTAAGCCAAAGCCATGCCAAATGATTTACAAGAGAGAAGGCTGATATTTCTTTTCTTTTTCTCAATTATGACATCAGATACTTTAGTGCCATCTCTCACAATAACACAAAACGTTCTATATCCATTTGCAATTTCACCCAATGATGAGAACCAAGGTTAAGTCAAGGAGGAAATGGCTAAATTGCCCAAGAAATTTTGGTAGTATATTAGTAATTTAACCAAGCTGCTTTATAAGCAGTTAACCACTTCACCCAAATTAAAGCCAACTATACGTATCTCCTTGATTCGACTTTAGTTAGATTTTGGGCTTATGAAGGCAATGCTGATGCAGCTTATCAGAGAGATGGGTAAAACAGTCAACATTGACAGAATGTAAAAGATGTTATCTTTGGAACAAAAATGATGGGTTATTTCAAAAAGAAAAAGAAAAAGGAGAAATGATGGGTCAGTTTGCAAAAGCATCTCAAAAGAGACTAACAGAGCAATCAGTGCTTCCACTAATGAAAAAGCCAGCATCCTCACGGTCACCAACAAGGTCCCAGACCTCCCTTCGAGTACAGCAGTGTAAGGCAGTAATGGCGCCCGTGTGGCCTCTTAATGTCCGTATATTTGTCTGTACTTTCCTTTGCTCTCCTTTTGCAACAGCCGCCGCCACCTTTGCATCATCTAAGAACCATTTGAATTAAATTGTTAGAGAGAAAGAGAAAGTAGTATTGATGAGGCCCTTAAAAGAGCATTGATGTGTAGACTTACTGGTCCGGCTGAATGAAGAGGCACGCAAACTTTTCTCTCTGGTAAACATGCTTTGCATCCAGCTGCGGCCCAGACCAGAAGCTTCGGCAGGTTGGCTCTCGTCAGAGAGTGGATCCCGTGGCGAGGTCATGCCCATTGCGGGGGCCACCTTTCCAGGAGAGGGTCCCCAGTAGCCCGCTCGTAATTGTTGAAGATGAGAAAGTACTGCCCTCAAGTTAATCTAACAATGGACAAGGAAAAAGGACAAAACTGTCAATATTTAGAAAGCAATATTTTTGAACAACAGAAACTCGAGCATAACTGTGCTGACTCATCTTAGCAGTCATTAAACCAAAAGAAATGAGGTGCATGCAAATTAGAATATGAGGTCACTTACGAGCTGGTTAGAACCCAGTTTGTTTTTTTCAGCAATTTTCTCAATAATGTGCCATGCATCGGTATCAGGAAGACCTAATCCAGCCTATAATATTTTGCAAAGAAAAAAAAAATTAGTAAGAAATTAGGGGCTTGAATAGAACTAAAATCTCAGTCTTAATCAAGTACCATGTGAGTAGCCACTACAACCAATTGAGCAGTCCAAAGGGTTAAGTCATCAGTCGACCTGTCATTTTGTACCCAGAAAATTGATGTAAATAACATAATATATATTATTTTGACTTGTGCAGATAGTATCAAGTGGGTGAAAGAGGAGATAATCAGTATCTTACTTGTTATTATCTAATGAACGCTTCATTGAATAATCAAAGTAGCCATCCCAGAACCTACAAACGAAGCAAACTAGTAGTTACAAATGACCCAATATGTGTGAGGTGGGGTTGGTTTGGGGGGGGAGGAAGGGAATATTAGTTTTGTACCGTAATTCTTCCCATATAGAAAGAGAAAGAAGATGTCTCTGTACAAATTCTGGTACATTATTTGAATCCTTCCGGTGCATCTCAGCAGAGACTTCGAGTGCATCCATTACAGTTGCCATGTCATTGCGAGATACTGCTCGATTGATTGCCGTCTTCAGCTGTTTAATTTACATATGAAAAAATATTTAATTATAAATCATCAGAACTTACATAGCTTAGTTTATCAGGAGAAGGTACAAGAACCAAACCAGTTCTTTAACAGCAATGAATTGCTCGTCTGTCAACCGACATTGCCATCCCTAAGATAAGAATTCATGTCAGAAGAATGAAATTTAACTCAAAAAAATTTAAAAATAATTGTTTCTTAAAAGTACCGCAATAATGTGCTCCCTTATACACTCAACAAATCCACTTCCACCAATACCTTCTGCGTCAGACTCGATTAGAGCTGCACGCAACAAATTAAAAAAAAATAGTGCTATACAAATCAAAAGAGTGGATAATGGTATTTTTTTTTCTTAATAAAGGTTGGAGGTCAAACCACCCAACTGTTTAATATCCACAATGGATCCCCATCTGGGTTTCAAAACCTGCGACCTCCACACGGAGGGCAATGCCTTTGCCACTAGACCAAAAGTGAATAACGGTATAAATCTATCATAAATGATAAATAAGTTACCAAGAATTGTGCCGTATTCAAATGATGAAAGAGGATCATCAGTTGGTCGAAGTCTGAGCAATTTCTCCCATAATCCCTAGAAAGGAAAAAAATGGTACTTCAGAATTATTCAGTTTTACCAATAGTTGAAGCTTGATCTTTAGATCACAATTCACAACTACAGCCGGGGTTAGTGCTTGGGATGGGAACAGATTTAATGGCACAATTATTAAAAAAAAAAAAAAGTTACCTGCAGCTTTACTTTGATATCCAAGACCATCCTTAATCTCTCAGCCTGTACACCAGATAACGAGGTTACTGTGATAGGCAATCATTTTTCTAAAAAGCATCGCGAATTCTGGATTCATTCATCCATAGTAACCTTTTAATTCTTAGAAGTTGAAGTGTTGGCAAATTCACTTTCGGAGTGCAACAATTAGCAGAAATAAAGTTTCATAGAAGTATAGCCCAAAATAAAATATCTGATAGAATCTATATTGATAATGCTAAAAAAAGAAAGATATCTGTATCAGGCATGTACCTCTCTTTCCATGGCACTCATCTTGTCTAACTCCGAATCACCATGACCTACCACCTCAGCATAGCTGATAAATAAATCATTAGTACTAGAGACTTAAGACGAAATAAACATAAAATAAAAAGAAAATCAAATATAAGTAACAGATGGTTCAGTACGTGGGTTTCGCCTTCTCATTGAATGCCTCGCTTACTGAAGCCAGAATAGATCGCCTCTTCTCTTCTTGTTCCTCTGTTCTTTCATTAGCTGGAAAGCTCTTGTAAACGTGTTTTGTATCTGGTTCTGCCAATAATAAAATAGCTGTCTTAAGATTAGATCTCTCAGATGGGAGAATATTGATATAAGACTTCAGCATTGAGCTTGATCTCTTAGATGAGATGATGCATATTTTAAAATCAGCCTAACAGTTCAGGGCTTCTGCATAGAAGTTCACGATATTTGCAAACTATTTTCTCTTCATGTATTAACAGATGTTATCTAGCTAGATCAATGTGATTGTTGTTTATAGTTAAAAGGTTAATAAATTTATTATCAATGAAGAAGTCAAGACAAGCTTTAGTAAGTTCTTTCTTTTTGCTCAACTTCAGTTTCATAGTTAGATGCTATTAACAATAACGTACAAAAAATGTTGGCACTTTTTTCTCAAGTACAGTCAATATAATTTTCAAGAGATCTACTACCATGAAAGAAAAAAAAAGCAGGGCAGAATTAACCTAATTTAAAAGAAGAATTTGAAAACCTGTTGAAACTGCTTCAGGTTCTGATATTGTAATAATCTCGGGATCTGACAATTGAGAGGGGAAAATGGAAAGAGGGTTTTGACCCCTCCCGGTTGCATCTTGTAATTTATCGAGAAGGTTAATAGTTTTCTCCTCTGAGTTGTGGCATCTTTCCACATAATCCATAAAACCTTGAGTCTCCAAAAACTGTGCTAGCTGTAGCAAACAGAAAATAATAAAATCATCTACCAGTGCACAGAAGTACTATTTGTTTTAGCCGTATAATTAGATTATGAAATTTTTACCATGGACATGGGGTCTACTGGTTGTTTAGTAGTTCGAGAACGCTTTTTGAGAAATGCTTGAGAATTAAAGCCTGTTTGTGTTGAGTTATCCTTGAAAAAGGAAAAAAAACGATCAAATGAAAACAGGAAAGACTATCATAAGATCATTAGTACAAAAACACATATGATTGACTTACAAGAAAATTGCGGTATCCACTCAGGATCATAGCAAAAAATCTCAAGAATATCATCCTACAATACAAGAAAACTAGTAGTTACAAATTAGAGAGCCTTTATATATTATTACTTGCAGAATGAAAACTGAGAGTGCTCAACCTACCGGGATATTCTTGTCCAAAACATGCATGGAACAAACAATACAAAGTATAAACTATAGACAAAACAGAGAGTAGAAAAAGAAAAAAAATTAGAGATTTTATCACCTTAAATGAAAATCATGCTCATGGCACCATGGCTTGGCATTAGATTTGAAAGATTGGTCGGCAAGACAGCCAGAGTGGATCTTCATTAAATCAATCTCAACCACATTCGGTTGAAGCAGCTTCAATATCTCATTTCGCAGGAAGCCGAGTTCGGGATCTGGAATAGGGGGTATCTCTTCTGTCGTTGTTATTCTGTTATATTCCAGATCCACAACCACTACCTGCATAAACAGATAAACAGATACAAACAACCTTTAAATCTATTAAAAATGTAAATAAAGATAGAATAGCTAGAGATAAAAATCTTACACCATCCATTGTTATGCCATAGGTGTCCACCCCTGAATGAAGCCCCATCATGTATGGAGTAGGGGCATCAATGTAATCTATCCCACTGAAAAATATCAGTGGGATGTAAACATGCTGTGTCAGAATTAAAAAGAAATTATTAAACAAGTGAGACCTGCTTGTATGTAGCTGTTTAAAGCAACATTACATAATTGATATAGACTAATGCTGACCTGCCACCTAAGAGGATAGATCAAGTGGCAAATGGCTTCTGACACTAGTGTCAACAATGTATACCTGAATTTTGTACACAAAATATGCATAAAATTAAGAGCAACAGAAACAGAAAAAAAGAACTTCATCAGCATTCAGGAGGATTGTAAAACAACTACGAAAATGCAGCATATGTAGTATAAAAATCAAGCCGATAAGTCGAAACAAGAAAATTGAATTACTTATTTGATCTAAGCAGAATCCTTCTCTCAAGCAGAACAGCAGTAAAAAGCTGGATTAAATTATCTACATCAAGACACTGCGCCAATGGCTGGAAAGATATCTGCATAACACAGATCAGCCTGGTACATAAATATTTACACAACTCAATAAAGTGAGAAAATAATAGGGAAATAAATGTAAGGTCAGAAGTTTTACATCAGCATGGGGAAGTATTTCCCTTGGTGGGACCTCCACAGAGAGAAGGCGGCTCTCTATAGTAAACAAAACTCGGTCTTTGCCGGGCGTTGGTAAAGGCACTTTTGATACCATATAATTTATTGTCTCCCAAATTGGCTTGCTGAAATAAGATGAAGTCAACCCAAAGTTAACCCAAAAATGATGAAATTGCCCCCACAACGTTCATATTAACTCGATCAAATTGCTCAAGAACCAATGCAAACAAATTTTGGACTTGCAATCTCCTCCAAACTTAGTCTAGTTTAACATTCAATTAGTAAAAAATATACATCTATTTCACTGCTTCACAAGTATCTCAAACATTGTTTCATGCAAGCTGGTAACATATGATATCTTAGTTGGTAACTGAAAGTACTTGTAAAATTGGATATAATTTGCAACCTAAAAAGAGATTTAATTTGTTTACCTACAACCAGAAGAAGAAAAACATATAACAAACAATTCTTCGAGAGCTTCTCGAAGGATTTGGAAACCAGGCGAATGCGAGACAAGGCAAATGCACTTGTCAGCAAATGAATTTGTAGGAATCTTATATGCCTCCGCTATATCTTCACATATTGGGTCACGGAATGCAATGCAACTTACATAGCATTTTGAACCGTCTCCCTCTGAGAGTAATGTAAGGTTAAATTAATCAAATGGTGAGGAATATAAAAAGTTATTTGCAGGAACCAGTATTATCATACAACCCAGTTCATTAGGTTATTGGCCTGACTAGGTTAGTACCATAAGTTACGTCTCAAAAATGCACCAGTGTCCAAAGACAACCCAGTATGGTAAAGTACCCTGGCACAGGGACTAACATAACTAATCTTTGGTTTCTCTGTCCTACTAAGTTTTCAATTTCACCCTTGGCATATCAACTTAATCCAACAAATACAGAACTACAAAGTCCACAGACATAGGAACAAAAAAGAACCTCTTACAATACCTTTCTTAACTGGTATCTGACAGAAGCATTATAAAAAGTTGTACCTGTTAAAACAATTGGATAGCTCCGTGGATAACTTGAAGGATCTTTGGGGTCAAGCCCATAAGAATAGATTGCTACACCAGCTGGCAACACGCACTACAGGCCAAAGATTTAGTCAATTGAGGTGCAATAAAACAAAAGGACAGTCCTTCAAAGTGCAATTAGCAACTTCAGGTTACTTATCTAATATTAGTTCCTCAAGCTTACATAAACATTACCGATGTATGCTCTGAAGATCACAATACTATGTTTTGTTAGGTCACATATGGAAACATCAATGCCATGTTGTGTTTAAACCATTCAATTTCCTCTGATAAATGCTACTAACTATAATGAACTAAACCTCGTATATCAAATAAAAAAATCAAATGTATCGACTGGGTTCAAAGTGGAAAAGGCTGTTCATGTTTTTTATTGGAGAAAAGGGACAATTACCCAAATTTGGGTTGTATAAGAACAACAATGCAATAAAACAGTGCTTGCTTCATAGTTTTATCGATCAAGTTCATCAAATGAATGCAATTGGCCATCGAAATTAATCTTAAGAGGTCCAAATGTCCAAAGTCAACAGCCAATTAATGAAAATTTAACAAAGTTTGAAATGCGTGTAAGTGGAGTTACAGTAGGAAGCTGAGGTGGAGGTGGTGGATATTCGCCATGATTAGAAGTAGGAAATTGATCAACAAACGAAGGCATATACATCACTTCATTCCCTTGATATCCCTTCACATTTTCCAGTGACATTATTTCAGGCCCCATGCCACACACCACGAAATACTCAAAAATCCGGCTACACATCTTCTCTGTGACTTCACTTACGCGCAACTCCGCTGCGCGCCTCTGCTGCTTCCTCTCAAATTTGGCTTGGGAGGGGTGGAAATGGAGATCTGTGGCCTGATTAGAGAGAGAGGGAAGGGG
This sequence comes from Carex kokanica, assembly GCA_025461125.1. Lineage (NCBI taxonomy): Eukaryota > Viridiplantae > Streptophyta > Magnoliopsida > Poales > Cyperaceae > Carex > Carex kokanica. The sequence continues at coordinate 84,979 of JAJGRX010000962.1, forward strand.
AGGAAAAGACAGCGGTTGGTGCTTGAGAGAGGAGGTTTGACACAACTTCGGTCTACGGAGTACGGACATAGAATGGTTGTGAACCGCGCACCACTGCAATTGGGCCTTTAACAAAGTCCAAGCCCGTGTTAAATTCTTTAATTATGGTTTCGCTGTTATATTTAGGACCCGTTCTTATGTTTCTTAAATCATTTTTCATTTTGATTTTGTATGAATATGATACATTCACAAGTAATTTATTTCGGAAGGAGGTGAAAACTGACAAAGTATTTTTATAGTTTTTTTTATTATAATAGGAACAAAATGATGAAACGTTGCCTACACATTACAAATTGAAACGAACAAACTAATACGCATTAAAAGAGATCCTGGATTCTAAATTGGATTGATCTGGTATGTACAGGTATCCAATGTAAAAATGCGGTGCGCCATATATATATATATATATATATAGAGTAGAACTGGGTGCTCCTAAGCTCACCAAGTCCTTCCGTGAGCGCGACTCGAAAACCTATCGAATTGATTTCAAACGACATTTTCAAACCGTTAGATGTTCAATCTATATTAAAATGTGCTTGGAGACCAAATTTTACATTTTTTGGAATTTTTTTACTATTTATTAAGATGGTTTGAAAATCGCTGTTTTCCAATGGTGCAGAATTTTAATAAAAATAGCGATTTTCAAACCATCTTAATAAATAGTAAAAAAATTTCAAAAAATGTAAAATTTGGTCTCCAAGCACATTTTAATATAGATTGAACATCTAACGGTTTGAAAATGTCGTTTAAAGTCAATTCGATAGGTTTTAGAGTCGCGCTCACGAAGGGCTTGGTGAGCTTAGGAGCACCCTAGTTCTACTCTATATATATATATATATATATATACTAGTATCGTGCCCGTGCGTTGCAACGGAATATATGATAAAATAACAAAATAAATTCTCATACAAAATGACAAATTTTCATAAAAAAAAAAATAGAAATATATTCTACATTTATCACACTAATATGTATAGAAATAAGGAAGTAGATAAATAAGGAAGTGAACAAAAAATTGATTTGCATTGTGATCCGCCGTATAAAAAATTTCAATTGGAGAGGGAGAAATAAGGAAACAAAAAAAAAAAGGAAACGGAGAATCATATAGCTAAATTTTAGAGTCTGTTTAATTTTAATTGTAACGCATCGTGTGGCGGTATGTGTGGTGAGTATGTTTGTAGCTAAATTTAAACTTCTACACATAAAACATATGCATTTAATCAAAAGAAGATAAATTATGTGATTGGAGAGGTGAGATTAAATCCAAAAATTAATCTTTCAATCATAGCTGTTGGCGGATCGGACATCCAACGTGCTTAATAATGGAATGAAGAATATGATAAAATAACAAAATAAATTCTCATACAAAATGACAAATTTTCATAAAAAAAAAAAATTAGAAATATATTCTACATTTATCACAATAATATGTATAGAAATAAGGAAGTAGATAAATAAGGAAGTGAACAAAAAATTGATTTGCATTGTGATCCGCCGTATAAAAAATTTCAATTGGAGAGGGAGAAATAAGGAAAAAAAAAAATAAGGAAACGGAGAATCATATAGCTAAATTTTAGAGTCTGTTTAATTTTAATTGTAACGCATCGTGTGGCGGTATGTGTGGTGAGTATGTTTGTAGCTAAATTTAAACTTCTACACATAAAACAGATGCATTTAATCAAAAGAAGATAGATTATGTGATTGGAGAGCTGAGATTAAATCCAAAAATTAATCTTTCAATCATAGCCGTTGGCGGATCGGACACCCAACGTGCTTAATAATGGAATGAAGATATATATATATATATATATCCTTTGGTTAAACATTCTAACTGCTTGTTTGAGTTGACCACATTTTAGTCAATCCAGTTAATAAAATATTCTTATTGCAGTTAATAAAATATTCTTATCCAGTTGAACAACAAAAGGTGATCATGTCTTTTTCATTCCAGCTCTGCCAAACAATTCCTTATTGCAGAGTAGGAAGTTTGAAGTTATATGCATGAAAAGACCTTACATTTATGAAATTAATCAAATATTTTCTTCAATTTCATTTTAATTTTTCCTTTTATTTTTCTAAATGTGCTAACTTAGAGGTGAAAACGGAGCAGATACATAGTGGATAGTGGTAAAACCATATTCATATTTCTTTTTAATTTTCCGAATACGGATACGGATTGAATATCAGCTGGATACGGATACAGATATGGATCGGATATTTATTAAAATAATATAAATAATACTTAAGTTCATAATATTTATCTAATTGTAATGATGAATAACATAATTTTTTCATAATGTATATTAAAATATATGATATATATCTACTATTCGGATACGGATAATTGAAACATAAAACTATATCAGTATCCATATCCACGTGAATATTCAGATATCGAATATTCACTTCTAATTTTTTAAATACGGATCAGTCGATCAGATATTATTCATACGGTTTTCACACCTATGCTAACTTCCTCAACATTCAAATTGGTAGATACCATACTGAAAGAGAGTATAATCTACCGAAAAGAATAAGCGATTCAAGGCAAGCTCTTGGTTTTTGTCACAATTTATATAATAATACACCAGGGTTTGGTCTCAGTTCTCTCCATTCCTCACATGGTTAGCTAAGAATATATCCGATTACAAAAAAGAGTAGGGTTAAAATGTTTTATTGATTTTGTGCTACATTATGTTCAAGGTCTTCAATATCGGTATCTCTATTTTCAAAATTTAAAAAGTTGTTTCCAACTGCTCAATATGATTTTCATATTAAAATGTGCTTGGATATAAAATTTTATATTTTTTGAATTTTTTTTTTACTATTTTATAAGATAGGTACAAAATTATTGTTTTTAGAAGATTTTGGACCATTCAAAAATAGTGATTTTGTACCTCTCTAAACAATTAGGAAAAGAATTATAAAAATTATAAAATTTGTTATCCAAGCACATTTTAGTATGAAGATCATGTTAAACGGTTCAAATCGATTATTTAGACTTTAAAAATAAAGATAAACATGATGGTGCACAAAATCAATAGATAATTTTGACCCTATTGTAGCCGCGGCAATTGCAATCTCTTGTTTATTTTTTTATCATTATAAAAATATTCTTCAAATTTTAATATAATTATAAAATTATATTTCGTTCTAAATTTTCTCATATCCTAATAAATATTTTGGTTGCTCTCCTGAATCGATTTCTTTTACTAACAATTGAATCAAAATCTCATTTATATTATTAAAAAAAGTTTAAGAACCTCTCTCATGATATTATTTAAAAACCAAATGAAGGACCTAATCTCATTTATATTATTTAAAAATCAACTGTTTTGTCAACGGTCTTTTCATTTGTTGGTGTCTGGTGGTATATTAAAATATAAAAATTTATACTCAATAAAAGTTGTTGGGATTAAAGACTTCTTTAGTCATGTCATATCATTTCATTGCTAATCGTTTGATTTGCTTCTCTCTCTTTAAGGACTTGTTCGGCTGCATAAGGGAAACGAGAATGGAATTGGAGAATCAAAATTTTTGAACTGATTTTTACTGTGCTTGCTGAGTGAATTTTTTTTTTCCCACGGCAACAGTCCGCAGCCGAACAGGCCCTAATTATCTTAATCAAAATGTTTATGTTTTTTTGCTTATTAGAATGTGTGTTTGTTTGTTGAGTTGTTGTTGTGTTATTCTGCATATATCCTTACATAGCTAATGTATTGTTTTCAATATAAAAATTATTTACTTATTTTGAAATTTGTGCTTTGTTCTTTATTATAACAAATATTTATTTTGTAGAATAGAAATTTCTCTTCATTACAATGTGTGTTTTCTCTGCATGCAAATTTTTCAATAGAAATTTGTCTTATTTTAGAATTCATATTTTCTTTGGTAAACTTTTTTTGGGGCTAAGCCCAAAGATTTTCCTAGTTAATATAAAAGACCAAATTATTCTCAAGTGAAGTAACTAGCGGTACTTAGATACTTAAAAGTTAATTTTTGGTAAAGAAAATAAATGCTCCTTTTGAGGTGAAAGTTAATTTAGTGAAATAAAATTAAAATTAATCCTCTCACTTCATTTAAAGTTGCTCTTGTTACTCTTATTTTACTTGCCATGGGTAATTGGGTAGGGAGGTGGGAGGAGAATTATGTAGGAGTTTAACTCTCAATCTTTATAAAATAAATAAAAAATATATATTTTTGTTTAAAATAATTATAAAATTATGTTTCGTCTTAATAATTTATCTCATTATATCATAATATTTAACTTCTTAACATTGCGTTAGAATATGATTAGTGGTGGAGTTATCTTGAATGGGAGTGTACGCTCAGGTAGACGGGGGTGACTTTAGCGGGAGGAGACGGGTGCATTTGAATAGAGGGGTGGGTTAGTGAGAATAGTGAGCTAACTTCAAAATTGAGAAGAGAGCTAATCCAAATTTTTTGTTGGATTAATAGAATAGTGAGCTATCCCACAAACGACAAATTAACAAAAAATAGTTGGTAGCTCTTAATCCAAATGTGGGTTAGCTCAAAAGAATAGTGTTATTTTTGAATTAGCTCTATTCTTGCTCTGATTAAAAAAAAAAGTTTTATTCTTGCTCCAACTAAATGTACCGAGAGACGGCTCAGGCAGCTCAACACATAATTTTTTTTTTGTGAAAACCTCTAAATCATGATATATATCCGTTAAAAAAATCGTTGAAAATTTTGAAATTGATCAATTCATGTGAAAACCCATAATCATGATCTGGACTAGTAAAATTTTTTGTTCAACTATATATGTGCTCCTTTTCTAATTATATAAGTAAATTTTGACCTACAGATAAAAATTCTAACTATGCTATTAAATATGACTTCCACGATCATAATAAAAACGACCACATAACTTTGATTCAGGAATGACTTGTTCATATTGCCTTATAGTAATCTGCTACATATTCAGGATATGTTTGGTTGGATTGAGAATAGGTTATTCTTGGAGTTAGGTTATTCGGAATAGTCTATTCGGTGTTTGATTGGATTAGAATAACTAGAATAGTAAATTCAAACTTTTTGTCTTATGTTTGGTTGTAAAACAAGAATAGCTAGAATGACCAAATCAAGAATAGCTATTGTTTGTCTTATTAGAATAGTCAAATTTCAAAATTCTTAGGAATAGTCTATTCTAATAGAACAAAAAGTTTGGATTCACTATTCTAGCTATTCTAACCCAACCAAACACCGAATAGGCTATTCCGAATAGCCCAACCCCAAGAATAACATATTTTCAATCCAACCAAACATACCCATAGAATAAGTTATTCCTAAGAGTTTTGAGAATTGGCTATTCTAATAAGACAAATAATAGTTATTCTTAATTTGACTATTCTAACTATTTTTATTTTGCAACCCAACATACCCTATACTAATTAAATATACCCTATAGTAATTAAAGATTGCACCTAGAATAACTATCAACTTTACATTATTAAAACCGTGAGTTTGTGATTAGACACCTGTCATTTAAAACCCGGAGTCACGATTACAATTTCTTAAAGTTTATTTATTTTTAAATTTGCATATTTGAAGTTTAATGAAACTAGGCATCTGCCTTTTCTTACAAAGAAAAAAAATGTCTATTTGAGCAACAGGAATAGATGTGTAAAATTGGTTCAGTGATTTGTGAAGACATCTCTCACTGAAATTGGGTTCTAATCCATTACTCATGAGGTCCTTATTATTATTTTTTTTAAAGAGAAGAGGTCATTATTTCGAACTAGTTTATGGAATATGAGAATTGTGAATCGAAAACTTGAACACATTCAATTTTGATGGGACTACATGAAAGCAGTGTAGTAAATAACAGTATGCGCTAGCTCGTCGGACGGACGGGGTACCATCAAGCAAGTAATCGGTATGCGGCCGATTAATTAGAATTATGCGGCTGATTAATCGTTTTCATTAAAATTATGTGTATATATTCATAATTTATTAAAAATAATTTATTTAACTCATCAAACTTATCAAATAAACTTAATTTAACTTAGTTTTATTATTATAACATGACACTACGCTTATACAACATATACACATTTTACATTTGTAAGTAACACATTTATTTAATGCAAAATAAATTTGAAAATTAAGCCTTTTCAAATACTAATAATATTTGAAAGAAATGGAATACTCCAACATAAATCACTAAATTTAATTTATGATAATAACTTAATTTCATATATGAACATGTCGTACTAATTGAAAAATTTATATCAGTAAGTAAGAAAAACATATGCTATATAAATAATAAAAGAATTAATCAATTTCAAAATAAGTAAGAAGAAAAAACATATTTAAAAAATATTGGATGTATATCCAAGTACAACTAAAACTACAATACAGAATTTATGAAACTTATTATCACACAGTCACAAAAAAATAATGTGAAAATAAATATTTACTGGAATAAACGGAAATAAAATGGAATAAACGGACGATTAAATAGAAATAAATGGAATAATCGGCCGATTAATCGGAAAAATTCGTTAACAGACCTCCAATTAGTGTATTCGTAACAGTTTGACCATCGTTAACGATTAAACGGACGTTTAATTGACTGTTAAGGCCGTTTTTTACAGCACTGCATAAAATAGAGGGCAGGAAACCAACTCAGTACCAAAGGTGACTTTAAAAAACAGATAAGATGTGTGGTTGACATATCCTTTTGTATTCTTCACTAAACAACAGAAACGATTGCCAAAGAGTAACTTGTTAAAAACAAGAGATGGCTCAGACCATCCTGTCTATAGCTACCACTTAAGAAAGCGGGGTGCGTTCGATAATTGAACATCGGATCTAATTTGATCGGATGTCTATTTGGAAACATCTCCGTTTCATTATCTGTGTGCGTTTTGGATTCGATGTCTCCTCGAAACGTCTAATTCGCTTCATGATCTGTATGCGTCATTTTAATATTTGTGTGGATCAAGTGCATACGAATCATGAAGTGATAAGACTGTTTCAAGCAGGCATCAGACCCACCCGATTTGGGTCCAATGCCCATTAGACACGCCAAATCCTTGACTTAAAATTTTAGAGAAACTAAGTAATTAGCGTAAAATCAGATTTAATCAATTTAAAATTTACATTGTAGTTCATGCTAACATTCTGCAATTATCATGCTAACATTTGTAAGTTTTTTAATAAGTGGAATGAATTTGCTTTATTTTTTTTATAGGTATAAAATGACTGTACCTATCTAAAAAATATTAAAAGTTTCTAAAAAATATAAATCTGGTCCTCGAGCACATTTTAATATGGAGATCATCGACTATTTGAACTTTGAAAACAAAGATAAAAGATACAAGGCACGATGAGGCATGAAAGACATGAAGCATTTGAGCCCTCATTTATCCAATTACCGGTTTATTTCAACCTTTTTCAAAAAAAGAATTCTAATAAAATTAACTGGATATGTTCATTTTATAAAATTTTAAGGGAGAATTTCATGTATCCCCCTCAAAAACATCAATATTACATATTCCCCCCTCAAAAGTTCATAATATCATATTTACCCTTCAAAATTTAAAAAACTCACATATTTTACCCAAATCATCAACTTTCTAAATCTATAGTCATTCTAAATTCATAATTCCCATTTTACCCTTATGAGAATTAAGAGGAATTAATGCCTTGTGCAAGTATATCTCCCATTGTACCCATCTCTATCTCGTGCAAGGAACTCTGCCAGGTCTCTCTCTCATATATGAATTTCCGACCTGCTGCAGACCCCATCCCACCATGTACTAGTACTGTACAATTACTTTACCGGTGTTTCCAGGTAGCTTCTTGCAATGCTGTAAATTGCTCCTATTGTCCAACCTTAGTGAATTCATCATACTCCCTCATGTTAGAATTATTGAAATTGTTGGTATTGGCGTTTTCCATGTGCTGAGTTGAATCTCCACAGCTACAATCTCATTAAAAAAAATTGCAGCTGCCACCATACACTTGTCTAGTATATATATCAAAGTATAGATAAATTTGGATTAGTTGGGGAAGTTGTGGATCCATTGATGAGCTATTTTCCTAAGAAATGAAGGTATCAAGCCCAGGTGAACTTATTGATTTGAAACTGTTATATGATTGGTACTGCTATGATTACTTTATTTACAAATAAGTTAGCTTTTAGTTTATTCATGAGAGAACTCTAATTTATAATTTAAGAAGAGAAAGGATTTTGGTGCTCAGTAAACTCTAATGTATTTCTAATTTCTAATTTTGGCACTCAGTGTACTTAGAGAAAGGATTTTGGCTGTTGTTTTGGCGCTCCTTGAAGGCAGTGAGAAAGGAGAAGGGTATTATTGTCTATTCTATATTAATTTATATTGTGTTTAGAGTGTTAGAGTTTTAAATATTATTATTTTATAACTTTTGGATATATTTGATATATCTAAGAATTCTACCGGGTAAAAATGTGAGTTCTTATAATTTTGAAGGGTAAATATGATATTATAAATTTTTGAGGGGGAAATATGTAATATTTATGTTTTTGAGGGGGATACATGAAATTCCCCCAAATTTTAATTGCATGAAATAAATTCAAAAATTATAAAAGAAAAGTATATACGAGGACGTATTATTCAAGTAGAATAATAAGATCAATAATTATAATTATAATTTAATTATAGCATTTTGCTCCTCAAATAGAGGAGGGATCTACTTACAACATTTGTAAGTTACAACATCTTACAACAATTCGGTTTTTTTTTTATTTTCAAAGTCCAAACAGTCGATCCAAACCGTTCAACATGATATCTACATTAAAATGTGTTTGGAGATCAAATTTTACATTTTTTTTTGAATTTTTTTACTATTTGTTAAATATTTTAAAAAAACTGCTGTTCAATGGTCCAGAATTGTCTAAAAAAACAGTTTTGTAAAATACTTAATAAATAGTAAAAAAATTCAAAAAAATGTAAAATTTGATCTCCAAGCACATTTTAATATATATATAATGTTAAACAGTTTGGATCGACTATTTGAACTTTTAAAATCATAAAACCCAGTTATTGAAAGATGTTGTAACTTATAAATGTTGTAAGTGGATCCATCCTCTTTGAAATATTGATATAAAGAAAGGTTGTGGCAACTCTTCGTAGATATTTAAAACTTAGAGCACGTAATTCTCACGTTATATAAAATAATGATTTATGAAACAGAGAAACATTCCACGAAAATTAAATGGGATATAGAAAAATGAAACGGAATAAGAAATTCTTCCAAATTTTTTAATAATAATTAATTTAAAAAAAAAAAGGATTTTGTCAAAAAAAAATTGGAAAAAAGTTCTTTATGCTTGGACAAAACTGCTACTCTCTAAATGCTCAACCATTTTTTTTAAATAAAAAATTAAAATTAAACCTTTCAGTTTTAATTATTTACAAAAAAAATATTTCAGCCAAATTTCATACTCGTAATATTTAACTATTACTATTAACAGTGGCGGAACTCAAGCCAAGCTAAAGGTGGCTAAGCTAATTCTATGAATTGAAATTTTTCACTTTTGTCCTTTAAATTTTTAGTATTTACAAAAATTATTGCAATTAGTCCCTTTCATAAAACAAAATTACATCACATATATTCATCTAACTCCCGTATCTCAATTTTCTAATTCCACCCCTAACTAATAATAAATAAAATTCTCTGGAGGTCGCTGCTAGCTGATGCTAGACTTCTAGTCTGCTAGTGCTTGTTTAATGCTTATCAAAGCATACTAGAAATCTAATAAAAGAAAATTACTAATCCAACATAAGCATTTAATTATGTGTTAGATACTTAGATCATACATTTTTTTTAGGGAAAATTTCTAGTGTACCTATACAAATTTTCAAAATAGTCAATTTTTTCATAAAAACATCATAATATCTAATATTTTCATAAAAACTTAAAATCTTTTCTTCTATCCCTTTTATTTATTCAATTTATTATTTAATTATTTTTAAATTAAAATTAACAAATATACGCTCGGTTCTCTTCTCCTTCTCCTCCACTCTTCTCTATAGCAACCGCTTTACTCCATATAAATGGCGGAAATCAAATCAGTGAAAATAGTGATTGAAGAAAAGATTATAAGTTTTCACCAGAGAGACAACGCATATCTCGCCACATTAATTATGTGTGCCCCTCGTTGAATGACTCTACTATTTATATGGTGGTGTAAGGCGTTTGCTACAGTGGAGTGAAGAAGGAGAAGAGAGAGGAGGGAGGAGAGATGATATATTTGTCAATTTCAGTTTTAAAATTATTAAATAATAGATTTAATAAATAAAAGAGATTGAAGAAAAGATTACAAGTTTTCATGAAAATAGTGGATATTATGACGTTTTTATAGAGGAATTGGTTATTTTGAAATTCTGTATGAGTACTTTATTTTTCTTTTTTTTTAAATGACAATTTGCTGACCGGTGGATCCGAGGAAGGTTGGTTGTTCTATTTTTTTTGCATGATATCAGACAGGGGCTTCTTTACTCTTAAATTCTTCTCGGAATTTGCTTGCTTCAACAAAACTTCATTTATCCTACCCATTTTCGAGTCCGCATCGTCCGCATTAACTCAAAAGAGCATCTTTTAAGTTAACTCATCTCGGCCGTCTGATTTTAAACAGAGTTAATCCGGCCCTAACCTATAATACATGGTCCTTTAATATCAGTGTAGATTTAATTCACACGGATTTTAAAGCAGATCGTACAGTTCAGATAGTATTAAATTAATTCAAAAGATTCTTTTCGAATTAACGCGTAGAGGATACGAATTCCCCGTTCTCTGCAGTCAATGAAAGCTGATAAGAAGAGACGTCCCAACTTCCACATTATCTCAAATGACATGCCGCAAGGGACCCAATATGTTTGTCTTCTTGTATACTCACATGTTGCGGGTCGCTGATACATGGAATTTTCTATTTTAAGCTGTGTAGACGCTTGACAATAGTGAAATATAGAAAGAAAAAAAAAAAGGAAAATTGGGAAGTTCATTTCTAGTTTGTTCCAACTCAATTAGACGAAGTGGAATGTACTAATTTTAAATCCGCTAGAAATGATCAATTTTACAAGACCTCAGCACACATTCGGATGTAAAAAAACTGTTACAGAATACCCATCTTAACCTGTGATCCAGAAATAATTACTCTCGTCTCTCATCAGCTGTCGTTCTCGGTAATGCCTCCACTAAACGACAAAAGATAGTACTGCAAACAAACAAAAAGCTTTTGCAATACTACCCACATAGTTTCATTTGTTATAGATAGAGCGGAAAAATGTGCCGTTCTGTCTCGTGTTGTGACTAACAGCTGTATTTTAGTCTCATGCTGTGCTGTGGCACGTGCTGTGCTGTGCTGTGGTGTGCTGTGATTAAGTTAATTTTTCATGTATCGTGTCGTACTGTAATTAAAATATCAAGGGGTAGTCACGGTATGCGAATAGTAATGCCACGTGAGTCACGCCGTGCTCAAACATGTCGTAACCAAACGTGACTCGCGTGACTATTTGATCATAATTTTGATTAGTTTATTCAATATTCACCATTTGTTCAAGATCTAACGGTCCTAATTACACGCGACTCGTGTGACCACGTGCCGTGCCATGTCGTGACTAGATATTTTGCGTGACGTGCCGTGTCAAATTTTCAAAAGATAATCACGACATAGGACACGCGAGTCAGACACGTAACCGACATGAGTGCCGTGTCGTAACCGTGCCACTCCGTGACAGAACTGGCTCCGCCGTGTCATTTTTCCACTATAGTTATAGTTCCGCCCAAAAATTAACTTTTTTTAAAGGACTTCTCATTTTATTGTATTGAATCTCCATTCCATTATTAAGCACGTTGGGTGTCCGATCCGCCAACGGCTATGATTGAAAGATGAAATTTCAGATTTAATCTCAACCCTCTAATCAAATAATTTGTTTGTTTTTATTAAATGCATTTTTTTTAAGTGTAGATGTCTATATTTAGTTAAAAACATATTCGCTACACGTACAGTAACACAATATATTACAATTAAAATTGAATATACTGCTTTGTAGAGACATTTTTTTCCTTATTTCTCCTACGTTTAGCAACTTTTTCGTTTCCTTATTTTTGGTTTTCTATATCTCCTTTGTTTCTATACAAGTTATCACGACAGAAAATGAAAATTAATTTTTTCTTTGTTTCCATATTTTTCTTTATTTGTTTCTATATAGATCCCAACGACATGATAGAAAAATCTAGAATATATTTAATTGGAGTTGTTTATATACAAATCACCCCACACCTGGAATCGAGAAAATAAAAAATAGAAATATTGTTTTTCTAATTTTATTATATTTTTTCAATTGGAGCAATTATAATCTATTGTTCATTTTTTTTTTTGTTCATTTTCATAAATGTTGGACTACATCGAAGAGAATCACACTAGCAATGATAGTTCAAATTTTTTTAATGTTATATTTTATCCATTTTTTTTTCATTTGTTGTTGTTTCTTTTACTGTTATTTATTATTTATCTCTCCGTTTTTTTTTTGTCATTTGTGTTTTTTATTTTCATTTATATATATATTTTTCTTAATTATGGGTGAAATGTCAATAAAAAAAAGTCTCTTCATATTCTATTTAAGCTTGTAATATCCCGTTGCAACGCACAGACGCGATACTAGTAATTCTAAATGCATCCAATTCTCATAGTCGTATATAAGATATGTTTATTAATTTTTGAGACAATTTAGAATTTAATTTTGTCATTCCTCATAAAGCTATTAACACTACATTTTTATAAGTTTTAAATTATTTGATGAAAGTCTAAATGCATTTAAATAAAATCAAACATATTAAATTATATATTGTTATATAGGATGTTATTAAATTTAAGTCAATTTATAAATTTATTTATCATTAATCATTAAATCTAGAGGCGAAGCCAGACTTTTAAGTTATGGGGGTTAAACGTAAATGGGGGTCAATCATATAAAATTCTCTTACTGCGAATAGAGGTCATTTTACACTAATTATAATATTTTACTATAAATTATATAGAAAATAAGTTGCAAATTAAAAAATTTGGAAAAAAAAGGAGGTCAATTGACCTCATTCTTATATAGTATATCTGCCCCTGATTAAACCAGCAAGACTGCCTTCAAAATTCTTAAATTGTTATGGAAGGCTAAATTGGAAGGCTAAATATCTTAGAAAATCAACTCAATTTTGATATATGTGATACGAAGATAATTGATAAAAGAGGAGGGATCGGATTACACCATTTTTTTGACACATTTTGACACCTACTATTTTCAAAGTCCAAATAGTCGATCCAAACCGTTCAACATGATGGATATATTAAAATGTGCTTGGAGATCAAATTTTACATTTTTTTTTTAATTTTTTTTACTATTTATTAAGATGGTTACAAAATCGTTGTTTTCAGACCATTGAAAAACAGCGATTTTGTAAGTATCTTAATAAATAGTAAAAAAATTCAAAAAAAAAGTAAAATTTGATCTCCAAGCACATTTTAATATGGTGATCATGTTGAACGGTTCAGATCGACTGTTTGGATTTTGAAATCGCAAATTGACCTATAAAAAACAGTGTCAAGATGTGTCAAAAAAAAGGTGTAATTGGATCCCTCCTCTTGATAAATTATCTATAATTTTTAACTTTTTTAAAATAATAATATATTTTAAATATATAAATCACGAGCAAAACTAGCGTATTGTGCTCATTAAGAGGCAGGGGCGGATCTAGAATTTTGGTCAGGAGTAGGCACAAAATATTGACAAGTGTAATTAGGACCGTTAGATCTTGATCGAATCGTTAATCTTAAATAAACTAACCTAAATTATGAAAAAAAAGTTAAAACTTAAACATGACCAAACGCGACAAACGTAACGGTCACGTTTGGACACATCACGTGTGGTCATGGCGTGATTAACGTGTTGTGACTATTCACGTGCCATGACTATCCTTCCTAATTTGTTCACGGCATGACACGATATGTGATCTAAGTTACAACGTGACTAGTCACGACACGATACATATTTATATCCTTAATAGTGAATCTCTTTTTCTCCTAACAAATCAACGATTCTTCTAAGTAGAGTAGCGAATCAGATTGTATTTTTTTCTTTCTTTTATGCGAATTAGTATGAGCTGACTTTCTTTTCCGCACAATTTTCTTTTACTGGACTGTGAATTAAATCCAAGAGTAGGCATTATATCCATTCAGGAGTAGGCACAAGTATAAAATACAATTGGATCTAAATTTTTTTCTAATTCAAGAGTAGGACTTGCCTACTCCTGACCCTTCTTGGGTCCGCCACTGTTAAGAGGGTTTGGTCAGCACAACTCCAAAATATATCAGATTATTAGCTTCAAATGATGGGGGTTTGGTGAGCAGAACTCCAAAATATATCAGATTTGCTTCAAATGACGAATTTAAACTGTTGAAACCGATCTACATCATGAGTGATGCATGTGCATGCAAAATTTTGAAATTCATTTAGTAGAAAGTCAAGCGGTGAAAAAAATGAATTCATAAAATAATTTATATAAAGTTCATTTTTGTACCGCTTGACTTTGTACTAAATGAATTCAAAACTTTTAAAATTTTGTATGCATACACATCACTCATGAAATATATTAGTTTTAATAATTTGGATTCGTTATTTGAAGCTAATCTGATAGAATTTTGGAGTTGTACTCACCAAATTTTCTTGGTGAGCACAACACACGCTAGTTTTGCTCTATGAATGTATTAAAATAACTTATAAAATAACTTAATTTTTATTATTTTTTTGACCACTTGACTTTGTACTAAATGAATTCAGTAAATTTAAAATTTTATATGTATACACATCACTCGTGAAGTAAATCAATTCAATGATTTTTTTGTTGATTATGTTTACATGCTAACTTTTACTAAATGTGTCATAAAAGTTAAGTGTACAACGCAGAACTGCCTCATGTATCACATAAAAGTTAACTGTACAACGCAGAACTGCGTACATAATTATCTTTATTTTATATCGACTTACTACGGCTGGCGTGGCTGTCTCGTGAATTTCTTCTTTACAGAGCGTTTTTGTCGGGCAACTTGAATTGATGTTGGAAGCCTTAATAATAATAAAATATATTAACATTTACATTCTTCATGTGCTTAGTTCTCTAATCTAGGAGACTAGGAAGCACCAATAATTAAATGATCGTGAATATAATATTTTCCAGTGTTCTAAATAGCGTGCTATAGCGTTTTTGGACCTCAAACGCTAAGCTATGACATCAAAATGCGCTATTTGCGCTACGGCCGCTATACAATATGAGATTTTTTTTTATAATAAAATCTATTTGGCAGCCACTGCCAAATTTTTCAAAAAAAAAACAATATGGGTTTTTTTAAGCAATTTATATGGGCTTTAAATAAAGGTCCAAAAAAGCTCAAACCGAAATTGAATTTGTTGCTACTTGCTACAGATAAATCAATTTGAAATTAGGAATAAAAATTGAAATTTGAATAGAAAAAAAATAGATTATGTCATGAATCATGATGCTTAAGATATTTTTAATAGGAAAAATCGATAGTTTATGATATTATTATGGATATTTTGAACCACAATTTGGACTTTGTACTGGTTCAATATGAATATTATAATTTCTTAATTACTTTGGTGTTATTTATTGTTCTATGAGACTTTAGATAATGTTGATATTTAGTACAAATATTGAATATACAGAATTAAAAAAAAAAAAGCTATGTGGCATAGCTTCCGCTATAGCAACGCTATTCGCTATAGCTTTTTTTGTAGCCTTCCCGCTATGACGCTATAAACGCTATTTAGAATCTTGATATTTTCTAATGACATCCTAGTGTTTTGAAAATGGGCCGGTCCGGTCCGGTTTGGTCCAAACCCACCCGGTCCACGGGTCCGACGGGTTTGACAGTTTGGGTCCGGCGGGTTTATTTTTGGGAGGGCAAATCCGGCCCCATGGTCCACGATCCGGTCCGGTCCACGGTCCAAGCACGGGTAGGACGGTCCGGTCGGTTTTTTTTTTGTTGTTTTTTTTTGGCAGGTCTGGCGGGTCCGACGGGTCGACGGGTCCAGCAGCGGGTCTAACGGGTAAAGTAGGCAGGTAGGACGGGTAAAGCAGCGGGTCCGACGGGTAAAGTGGGTCCGGGCGGGTAAAGCAGCGGGTCCGACGGGTAAAGAGTCTGGGTCCGACAAGTCTGGGACGGTCCGGTCCGGATTTAGGCAATTTTAGGGTGGAAAAAAAACCGGCCCGTCTCTGGACCGGACCTTGCCTAATCCCTGTCCGGAACGGATTTGAGGCACGGTCTGGGCCGGTTCGAGAAAAAACCACGGATCCGGTAGTCCGGTCTGACGATCCACGGGTAATATCAATATACTATGGCATCCGCAACCAAACAGTTATAAAACTAGAAGCAATAATTAAATGATCGTGAATATAATATTTTCTAATGGCATCCGCAACCAAACAGTTATAAAACTAGAAGCAATAATTAAATGATCGTGAATATAATATTTTCTAATGGCATCCGCAACCAAACACTTATAAAACTTTTTTTTTTTGAAAACTTGGAAGAGGCTCCCAAGGCTTGTATAAACAGTTATAAAACTAGAAGCAATAATTAAATGATCGTGAATATAATATTTTGGAGGAATTTCATGTATCCCCCTCAAAAACTTCAATATTACGTATTTCCCCCTCTAAAATTTGAAATTACATATTTCTCCTTCTAAACTTCCCAAACTCACAAATTTACCCATTTAATCAATAAAATATATTTAATATATTTAAAAATACTTAAATAATATTATTTCGGATTCTAATTTTTTTTTCAGACCATTATACCCCTTCTTTCTCTTCAACTCATTGAGCACGTTGCTGGCTTCCTCGAGCGCATCCCTGAGCTTGCCTAGCTATTCTTCTAGGGCTGGGTTGTGGGCCCTTTGTAGATCACCTCTCTCTGCCGCGTAGACGAGAGTCTCAATCTTAGGCTGGGACTCAGAAAGGCGGTTCAGCTCGACCTTCATGCCGGATTGCCATGATTTCTGGCCTTCGAAGTAGGAGGATGCTTTGTTGATCAGCTTGCCGATGATCGTCGAGGTAAACCATCCTGCGATGGCAACTTCTACTGCTACGGTGACCATGGTCCAAGAGAAAGAGAGTGGTAATCAGTTGGATCGATGATTAACTTGGAGATAGTTGGTTGTTGACTTGAGAGGGGTTGGACTTTGGACAAATCAATTTGGATCACTCAGGTACCTGGCTGAAGCAAATTAAAAACGGATTGCTCAGATTAATTTTTTAATTTGGTACGAATCTCAAAACAGACCTCCTATATTTAATATATTTTATTGATTAAATGGGTAAATTTTGTAAGTTTGGGAAGTTTAGAAGGAGAAATATGTAATTTCAAATTTTAGAGGGGAAAATACGTAATATTGAAGTTTTTGAGGGGATACATGAAATTCCCCCTAATATTTTCTATTGGCATCCGCAACCAAACAATTATAAAACTAGAAGCAATAATTACTGAGACAGATGAGAGAGATTTCTTCCAGCTTGACACAATAAAGTAGGAGAGAGAGGGGACCGAAGGGTAATAGTCAAACCGAAATAAAAAGATGGACCAGGGCTCCTCCTCCAGTCGCAGCGTAAGTTCTCTCTCGCATTTCCGGCCTAATCTACTATTAACTCAATCAAGATATCTTTCTGATTTAGATTCGATATGAGCAGAGATCGGAATCGAGCTATCTCTCCGCTGGAGAAAGGCTCTGTGCGGTATTTTTACCATGCATACTAATATTGGAGGCGATTGTTTTCGCCGTGGCTGAATGCTTCGACCACCAGCCGTCGCCTCTCGTCGGAGGGTCCAGTTGGAAGATGTCGTACCGCAATTTTGTGCGCCTCTCAGATGAATCTAGATGCTGTAATTTTTATATATTTTATTTTAGACATTAATATTTCTAAATGTGTTTTGGTCTGGAATTTAAATCAGTATAATGAGAACCAGGGCATATAACCTATTAATTAGAAGTTAGAACTGTTTTTAATTGGAAAATGATAAAATGAAGATAAGTTCGGAAATGTGAGGTCTAGAATTTGTTTTTAATCGGATTTGCATGTTTTGGGAGGGAGAATACAAATATATTTTTGGCCCAATTTATTTTTAGTGAAAGTTTGAATCACGAAATGAAAATCAGTCAGTTCTATTATTCTCTCCAATTTTCTCTACAACTCAAAGATTCATACTGGTATTGATTGTTGCCAACTTATTTCATTTCTGGGGTTGCCCTTTGAGAAGTTTCGGTAAATGAGGTGGAGGCATTGCATGAGCTATACAAGAAGATTAGCTGCTCCATAATTGATGATGGGCTTATTCACAAGGTACACAAGATTTCCTTTCTTATTTGTTAATAAGCTTTATCTTTTCTACTTTTACCATGAGTAGAGTTAAAATGCACCATGTTTTGTGTTGCAATCATGCTCCACATTCTATTCACCATTTTCAAAGTCCAAAGAGTTATTTTGAACCGCTCAACATGATCTTCATATTAAAATGTGCTTGGAGACCGAATTTATATTTTTTGGATTTTTTTACTTATTTTTAGGAGTAGGGTTAAAATGCACCATTGGTTTTGTGCTCCAATCATGCTCCACTTTCTTAGTTTCATTTTCAAAGTCCAAATGGTCGATTTGAACCGTTCACCATGATCTTTGTATTAAAATGTACTTGGAGACTGAATTTTATATTTTTTGGAAACTTTTTACTATTTTTTTAAATAGGTACAAATCACTGTTTTCAGAAGATTTCGGACCATCCAAAACAGTGATTTTATACCTATCTAAAAAATAGTAAAAAAATTTCAAAAAATATAAAATTTTGTCTTCAAGCACATTTTAATATGAAGATCATGTTGAGCGGTTCAGATCGATTGTTCGAACTTTGAAAACAGAGAAAAATACATGAAGCATGATTGGAGCACAAAACCAATGGTGCATTTTGACCCTTCTCTTCTACCATTTTTGTATAATTATGCAGTAGTGTAGATTTTTTTGTTTTTTTCAATTGCGACTTACAAACAATTACGGGTTTCATTCTTCATATAGAGTGCCTATCTGGAAAGATAGTACTGAGTATTAAGAAATCTACGACTTGGTTGACCTTAAGGTAGAATATATTAATGTTATATAATAATTAGTAAATCATTTTAGGGTGTTTGTATGAATCACGGGCAAGTAAGGTTTGATGTAAAGATAGAGCAAGGAACAGAGGGATTTATGGAAAAATTCGAAGTACATTAATTTGTTGCACTTCAATTTAAAGCACAATGATATTTAATATTTACAAGCATCCTGTTACAAAAAAAAAAAAAGGTTAAGATAATGACGATTGTTTCTTGGAAGCTACTCTTAAAAAATCATGTTCCTGGCCTGTTGCGCCAATAAAGTAATAATATTTTGGGTTTAAGATGGATCTAGATTTGATCATTGTGCATAATGAAGTCAACCTAGATGTCAATTCCTCTGTATCAATGTACTATGACCAATAATTGATTTGCTACCAATAAGTGATTTGCCTGGTTGTTTGTTGTAATATGTTTTGGCGTATTTGTTTTAGATGAATCATCCTTATCAACATCAATAACATTAGCATCATACAATAATAGTAATAATGGTACACTGCAGCAGGTGCAGTAATAATACTACAGTAATAGTAGTAATAATAGTAATACCAATAATTGTAATAATAATAGCAATATTAATAGTTAATTGTAAGTAATTATATTACTGATAGTCCCAATTAGTTAAAATAATACTATAATAGCAATAATTTATTATGATAATCATAACAACAACAACAATGATAATTATTGTTTTGTTTTTGTTGTTGTTCTTGGTAGTTAATACATTGTTCTCGCTAATATTACAATTACCATCATTATAATCAGTGAGCTTCTTGGTGTTGTAATTGTTATTGGTGTTATTCATATAAAATTATTTTTTGCTAGGAAGAGCTTCAAAAGGCATTGTTTCTGACACCTAGTGGCGAGAACCTTTTTCTTGACAGAGTATGTAAAAGTTGCACTGTTTTTATGTTCTAAGAAAATTGTTGATTACATGTTATTTGTACAAAAGATATGTTAAAGCATTGACCCTAACGTATTCATGGAATTTCTCTTCTAAATTATGTTTAGTTTTGCTATTTTAATTCAAACTTATCACTTATGCAGGTGTTTGATCTTTTCGATGAGAAGAGAAATGGGGTCATAGAGTTTGACGAATTTATCCATGCACTCACTGTGTTCCATCCTTCTGCACCATTGGATGATAAAATCAACTGTAAGCACAATGTCCTTGAGATTTTTGCATAAATAAATCCAAATTTGAATTCAGAATTATAGAGGAGCTAACCATTGAGGTACTATTTTCTTTCACAGTTGCATTTAGACTGTATGATTTGAGGCAGACCGGGTTCATTGAACGCGAGGAGGTCAGTTCTTATTATTTGTTATAATTTCTATTGTAGTTACATGAGGTTGAGACCATTAGATCATTGGTTTGAAAATTGGTCCATAATATATGTGCTTTAAATTATTTTCAATTTTCCTTTTGTAATGTGTTTTATGTTGTAAGGTTGAGCAAATGGTGGTTGCTATCCTGTCCGAATCAGACATGAAACTGACTGACGACCTTGTAGGCGCTATAATAGACAAGGCAAGCATTATGAATTCATGGACCAATTATATTCTTCTATTATCATGATATTTTTTTTGAAGTGATGGAACTTCTTTTTGAACTTTATACAGACATTTGAAGATGCTGATGCTGATAGAGATGGCAAAATAAACAGAGAAGATTGGAAGGAGTTTGTGTTTCGGCACCCAACTCTATTAAAAAATATGACTTTACCATACCTCAGGTATGGTTTTATTCTTTTTCCTAATGCTCATGTTACTTTACCTTTTTTGTATTAGTATTTTTGGTATGATGCAACTGCTACAAAAAAAAACTTGTTTGTGCTCCAACTATAAAAAAAGAATCTGACATCTTGCCGTGACATTGCAGGGACATTACAACTGCATTTCCTAGCTTTGTTTTTAACACAGTGGTCGAAGACTGAAAGTACTGGAGAGCTGAAGTACAAGTCGGTGCTTTAAAACAGTTCACCTCTTTCTGTATTAAACAGATAGATCAATGGTCAGCGGTGATGTGGGTACTGGGACTGTTTTTTGCCCACATAGAGCTTCATTTGTGTTGGAAGGGGAGAACAAAGCATTGTTATTCAGAGAACTGAAAATCTGATAATCAGGCACTGAGTTCTTTCCATGATCTCCGACAAAAGGCAACTAGTGGTGGTGTTGCAGAAATCTCTAGCATTTTTTCTTTATTTTTATTTGACTACTGACAGGATCCAGAGAAACAGCGGAAGTCTAATTTGTCCAATTAGTATTTTTATCTTTATTTTTGTGGAGGCCTATTCATTCCCAATTTAGTTTATTTTTGTGAAGTCTAATTTGTGGAGGCCTATTCATTTTTCTATTAATTTATCATTCCCAATTTAGTTTGTATTTTTTAATGTAAATATATTATGTCATCTGATTATAGATCGGGCTTAATTTGTTTTCTTTTTAAATTTCCCTTCTTTTAAAGGATAATTTTCTATGTTTACGGTTTCATTATTGCAATGAACAGATCGCTTAGAGATCTATTTGCAAAAATAATTTCAAGTAATTGAACCTCGTTGTTATTGATTATCTCTATATGAGTGCATTTGGTTTGGATCGCCAATATTTTCTGGAACCAATGACCTCAGGTACAATACAGGTACTCAAATGTAAGAGCATAGGTAGTCTATGACAATAATATTTGGGGCTTGCTTACTACTTGAACTAGTTGAAGAGGCGGAAGAACACACGAAGGATTCACTCATAGATTAAGTTTTAAGCATGCTGCTTTTGGGATAAGTAATTACTCGCAATCAAGGCAAGTGTGAACAGGGATGGCAATGGGCTGAGCCCATAGGTATTTTGTTAAGTTCATGCTCGGCCTGCCTGTTAAAAACTGATGGCCCACCTGCCCGGCCCAATCTGATGGGTTTAAAAATCTATGCCCGGCCCGCCCATGGGCCTTTCTCCCAAGCTCATGCCTGCTTGTCCTTGTCTGCCTTGCCCATACCTGCTGACCCATTCATATTCAACCACATCAAATAGACCGTTCAAGACAACAACAAAATTCATAATATGATTTTTCTAATGGAAGAAAAAATAATTCATAATTTAACAACAAATAATATTGTATTTTGCTACTGGAGCACAAAATAATTCATAGTTTAATAGCAAATAAATGCTGTTGTTCTGTTTGTTTTTTTAAAATAAAGGCCCATGGGCTTCAACATAAGCCCAGGTCTAGCCTGGCCTGGCCCGTATCTAGGCTCGCCCTTACGCGGCCCATCACAGCATTGGGCTGAACGGGTAAAGGGTTGGGCCGGGTGGGTATGAGCGGGTCACTGGGCCGATGGGCTTTTCTGCCATCCCTAAGTGTGAACTATGTCAAATGATTAAATGAGTTGATTCAATAGTGGTATACTGGTCAAGTCGAGAATGTAATTTCATGCATTATCCACTAGGAACGTGCATTGTCACTTTGCCAGTTTGCCAATACAGTTTTCTTCAATAGTTGCTCTACCTGTTTCTGTTTGGTTGCCTGAGTTCTCCAACTGTTTCCTCAAAGAAGCAAAAGATTTCTGCTCATTGAGTCTTCTAGAAATTGTCTGGCCCAATAAGCCCAATTAGGAGGTCGTGACATGTTTGCACAGGAGGCAGGAGCGCCTGGTTGCGGAAGCAAAAAGAGCCGAAATTTTTATTAATACCCTAAAAAAAAATAGCAAATCTGCCCTCTATTATGAAATAATTTCAAAAATGACGTAACCGCTTCATGTTTGAGTCAGCTCCCCATACCAAACCTCCCCACTGTAGGGCGGTCATCTCTCAATACCAAACCGCTTCATATTTGAGTGGTTTGGTATGTAACCTATTTTTTTTAAATGCTATATTACTATATTTTTGTTAAAATTTTGTTATAATTTTTTAATTTCTACAACAGTAATATTCATAGAATAACATTATAACATCAAATTTTGGATATCAACAATTTAATAAAATTATATCCACGATGCATTAATTAGAGATACGGATTTATGAAAAATTTAGCTGACCAATACAAACCTTAATAACTTAAAAGTACTCTTTTAAGGGGCTTCTTCCAACAATACGTCAGGCATCTCATGCTCAACACAATTGAATGCTTAATTTGTTGATTTAAAGAAATCGATCAAACCAATCACTGGCTTCCTTCACCATGGTTGATGTCATTTGATGTGCAATTCCTGGCTCTGCAATCAACTAAATATCCCAAAAGCAGCCAAATTTATTAATTATGATATTTCATTTAGAAGTTTCCAACTATTTCTCTTCTTTAGTCTGATTTGAAGTTATTTCACAGTTAAATTCTGTTTGCCATGCAACTTTATTAAAATTTTCTTGTAAACTAACTAGTGAATATTCAATGAGAAAAAAGAATAACAGTCATTTTCCATTACGCAAATGCACCAAGAAATTTAATAAATTGTAAAAATTTCATATAAAGAAAAATCATGCCTTTTAGTTTCAAATAATCTTAGCTAACCAAGTTCTATTAATAAAGCATTTCATTGTGCAATAAATCACGTCACTGGTTCTGGGTTCTGATATTCTTTTCAGAAGCAAAATTTTATAAAGTGAGAGCTTTCAGATAAGAAAATTACTTTATAGTTTTCATAAATTATACCTTAAATTTCTCTGCAGAACCTGAATTTTTGTATGCCTCAGCAGTACTTTCCTCGGGAACTTTCAGCCCAGGAAGAGGGCAACGGGGGTCATCAGCACCTATATATGGTAAAATTTAATTCTAATTCATTGGGTAAACATTAAACACAGAATGTATTTCAGCTGCAAATAGTATGCTACCTCTGATGAAGTTTACATTATTTATTCAACATACCTTTCACTTTCTGAAATTGGTGATTGCTTATATTTTCAATAGAATACCTATAAATAAAGTAGAATATCGCTAAAAGACACCTGACGCAACAAAAAATAATTAAGAGACAACACTATGGTTGCAATTTTTATCAACTACAGAAATATACCATTTAGAATAAGAAGAGGACGAGGCGCAATAACTGGCACGGAGTAAGGTGCATCAAATTTTGAATCCAAACCTGGTGCAATTCTATCCCAAACCTGATATATTGAAATAAAATAATTACAAGTATTTTAAAAATATATGCAACCACATGTGGCGCCTATTGTAATTAGTCTATTGCAAACCTTTTGAGTTTTTAGTACACAAAAGTCTGAGAAAATCCAATACAATTCCATAAAATAACAATAAACAAAAATTATGCAATGCTAACCTTTTCAACCACCTCTTTATCTATTGAACTCTTCCCAAGATCAATCCTTGCAGCTAGGATTGCAAATATGAACATTTATTAGGTCAATAGTCCTTGAATAAAAATAGGGTAGAGTAATGCCCTATTTCGTTGGTAGCATTTTTAATTATTTTTTAATGGGGATTCTCCTATTTACTTATTATAGATGGTCAAATATGTTTTTAAGGGTTTTATATTTGTACTAAGACTTGATTTAAGAAAAGTCATAATTGATGTTCTCAAGTCTCAAAGGTTTGCAAGCTAAAATTCTGTTATGGTGATACCATTTATCTATCATTTTCACAAAAGAAAATAAACACAATTACTCAGCACAGGAATCGACTCACTAAACTGAAAAAGAAAAAAAAAAAAGCAAAGAAATATAACCTTCAAAAAGAGGCTTGATACTGTCAGCTCTAGCTTGCCATTTATCATTGTCTATGGCCCATCGAAAGCCCTATTAATAAAAAAACATATGTTTGATCACTGAATTTTAATTTTAAGAATGAAAACTGTGGCAATGTTCAGACCTGAACACCAATAATTGGAACAGCTACAGAATAGCGTGCATCGGCTGCTGCAGCAAACCAAGCATGCATTCCTGCACACAAGTGTAACTAATAATGAGATCCAAAAGTTTTGAAAGACAGTTGACAGTTGAAACTGAAACATGAAGAAAAAATTGAACAACCTTAACCTGAGGTTAGTTCAATACAAAACATAAAACTTTTAGTCAATTTGATTAAACCTGAAATGAACCAAACCAGAGATGGCCAGAACCAAACAAGCTGAGACCAAATATTGGTCAAAGACAGAGAATGACCCAGACCCGATTTGATCCAACCAGAATCAGACCCACCGGTTGTCACCTATACACAGGATTTGTTATTGATAAAAGACTTCAATTTTATTCATAGTTATAACATACCTCCAAGTGATTCCCCAGTTATACCAATCCGAGCTGGGTTGACATCATCCCTCTTAACAAGATAATCAGCAAGCTTTATCAAATCCCAAACCTACTAATAAAACCAATTAGTTTTCTTCTTTGAGTCTTTTTCAAATAAAGTAAGCATTCTATATATCAAGTAGATCGGAAGTTGCATGTATTCTTTCAGTAAGCAAATTACATTTACAGCCGAACATTGGAAACTGCAGCATTACTATTTTCCTCAACATTTTTGTAATTCATTGTATCCTCCCAACTCTGATTTGTTTTATCCAAGACCAATTTACTGGATATAATAACATGTATAACATGTAAATCTGGTCAGCTAGACAACTGGTGCAATAGCACCTGCATTTTGTTGGTTGGATAATGTTGCTCGATAGTTTATTCAACCACTAGAGTAATATATGACCTCAACAGAAAAAATTACCCCAATAAAAAAATGAAAAATATCATTTACCGTGTCAAAAATGAATGGCATAGTGTCACCCTTTCTCCAAGCAGAAACAAGTGCCTATTGACAACAAACAATATAAGAACAAATAGCTCTTTCTATTGGATAATGCGACAAAGAACTTAATTTGGATTGTTATTAAGTTATTACATCAATGTAAGTCGTATTTGTGTGTGCTCTTTCACCGTGATAACGAGAATCGATTGCAATGGAGATATAACCCCTCGATGCATAAGCCTAAGTAAAACACAAATTACAGATAAAACAATAACAATAATATTATCAATAGCATTAAAAGAGCAAGAAGAGGACAAAACATCGAAATAGCCTCATAAGTATATATATTACAGTTATACCCTCCCTTTTTCAATCAGCCTGTTATATGCATCAATTAGCTTTTCGATTATTATAAATAAACTGTACAAAAAGGTCTCTTTACCTCAAGCAAGGGACGCAACCACTCCTTGCACACATATGAGCTATGTAGAAATACAATTGCTGGCTTCCTCTTATGAGCCTCATCCTTTAAGCTAAGTATTAATACTGGTAAACGCCCTTGCTCCCCCTCCTTTGCCCAAAAGAATATGCAATGCAATAAATTAAATATATTAGATAATTTTTCTGGTATAGTCTTTAGTACTACTCATAAAAGTAAGAATACACTGAAGGATTTTAAATACCAGAGGTAAGCAGAAGTTGACAATGTGTTTTTAACTGTACTACTCCTCAATGAAATGGTACGAGGGTAACCACCTTTGCTACCAGTTATCCCGTAATAACCCTCAGTTGGAGCAAGAAAGACCAACTATACTAAAATTACTGCAATAAGGTTCCAACTAACCAAAACAGAGCAATTTTAGCCCGATCGATCACGATTTCAAAATTTTACCCAACATTATACAGCTAACAACAAATTGCTAGAGCCTATTGACTCTTATGAGGTAGCTGGCCCTTCTGAACTTGTACTGGCAGGTACACAAAATTTGGGGCAGGTGCCAGAGCAAAGTATAATTAAAATGATCAGAAGTTCAGAACAAGTACCCAGAATGATACAAACCAAGGTTTTAATCAATCTAACTACATCAATATGAAGGATAATAAGAAAATAATTCCACCTCAGTTGTCAAATATAAATTTTCTTGAACTAGTTTCTCTTGAAACCCCTCAATGTCCTTCCTGGGACAAGTTTCCATTGCCTAAAAGATAAAATAATTGAATATTAAATCCTTTTATCATGACATAAGGAAAAACAATTCAGGGTATTAACAATTAAGATTTCCAAAATGTTGTTAAACTATATATAACCTCTTTTGATGGCAAAGGTGGATCCTTCTGGTAGAATGGATGCTGAATTGGGTTCCCATGCTCCACCAAGAGAGCATCTGAAACAATAGCAAAGGAATTAAGAAATTACCATCATCACCTCTGGCTCTGTACTCAGTTGAATATTGATAATTTACCCAATCAAGACGTGATTGGTCTTTAGATCATGTCACCTTTTGCACGTTGTTGCACCAAACAACAACCAGAAAGAAATATTATTCAAATGTCAATGGAAGCAAACAACTACAAATCAAGCTGGACTTTACAAAATTCTCAACGAGTTCTTCGCCTTTTTATTATGTTTTTAATCAATGATCATCGTTTGTTGATCGATTGAAACTTGCTATCAATCCAATTCAATTAAACTAAGGGCAACACGTACAGAATTCATCCCCTTTACACAGAACTATTATTGCATACTACCAAAAACATAAAGACAGAGAAACAAAAAAGCAGGGTGAAGAAGAAGACAAGAATGAAATTTGGAAATGAGAATCTCTAGCAAGAAAAAGAACCTTTAACAACTTTTCGTCGGCTTTGGAGAACTCGGAGGAAGTCCGTACGGAACTCGGCTGAGCAATCTGCCATTTTCTTCACAGCGACAGCAGTCTCCCTGCTGCTGCTGCTAGACACTAAAATATGATGAGAAGAGCAGTTAGCGAAGCATCGTGGGGTCACATGGGACAAGGACCTGCCCCAAGTGACCTGTGGGGTCCACGCCAGCATCAGCGCCGCTGCCAGGAGCTGGGGCAGGGGCAGGGGCAGGGGCAACACCAATCCCATCAGGGAAGTGGCGTCGTGGAGGGAACACTGCTCTTGACTCTTGAGTCTTGATATATTATTCCTTTCATTTCAGTTTTTTAATTGCCGCTCGACTGCGTTTGGAGATAAGGTTGATATTTTATTCTGTTTTTACTAAAATTTTCATTGAGCCTAATATTATATTATTAGGTCACCACTCACCGCAAGGGGTCTGGATCCCGAAAGTAACTCAAATTTTGAGTTTTGATTCGGACCGTCAGATCATAAACCGGCTCAAAATCCGGACGGGCTGGACCGCTGGAATGCTGATCGGACGGTCCAGATGTAAACATAAAATTTGACTTACTTAAGGATCAGAATTCCACCTCAAGTGATTGCCGAAATTTTTATTAATCGAAAAAAAATAAAAAAAATATCGAAAAGGGGCGAAACTTTAGTCACAATTTTAAAAGTAGTTAGAACGGCACTATCCTCGCCGTCCGAGATTACATTCCGCTTAACCAAATTCGTCGCTAATCCGGATTCAAGGACGGTGATAAAATTCCCGTCCCACAAAAAAAAAAAAGGCCGGACGGTACCATCATTACCGTCCCAGGAATAAAAAATAAAAAAATAAATAACATCCGGACGGTACCATCGATGCCGTCCCAGGAAAAAAAAATAAAAAAATAAAAATCCGGACGGTAATGTTGATGCCGTCCCATACTTTTTGAAAAAGACGATCAGAACAGATCATCATTTATTATTTCAGCCTATGAATGGTTTCCATGTCAGCGGCTTCAGCCAGGGTTTCTTTCTCAAGGTGGTCCCACCATTTCATGAGAAAGTTATCCACCACCAGACGGAACCAGGGGGACAGCTTGATTCCATCCTCACCGGCATCGGCTCTCTTAATCAGCTCCTGGAGTTGCACCTTGCTAACATACTTCACATCTGCTACTTCGTCTGGGTTTGGAAGCAGCTTCACATCCCGCACAATAAACAGCAGATAATCCACTAGCAACGATAAAAATAAAAAGAATAAAATAAGGTAAATAGGGAATTTAACCGGTGAAGAGAAAAAAAATGCCCTTACATTCATGCTCTCCCCATTTGCCATCAGATGGTGCCTTGTACAGCATCCGCCCGAGAGGGACAAATTGGTCTATTGGCACGTCTTCAGCCGGTATACCCAACTCATCCAACAACTTCCTCTGCGCTGCATTCTTGACCCCTGAATCAGGAATCATTAATCACCACAAGTTAAAAAAACAAAAAAAGTATGGGACGGCATCAACATTGCCGTCCGGATTTTTATTTTTTTATTTTTTTTTTCTGGGACGGCATCGATGGTACCGTCCGGATGTTATTTATTTTTTTATTTTTTATTTCTGGAACGGTAATGATGGTACCGTCCGGCCTTTTTTTTTTTTTTTTGTGGGACGGGAATTTTATCACCGTCCTTAAATCCGGATTAGCGACAAATTTGGTTAAGCGGAATGTAATCTCGGACGGCGAGGATAGTGCCGTCCCATGGGACGGTACCAATGGTGCCGTTCTAACTACTTTTAAAATTGTGACTAAAGTTTCGCCCCTTTTCGATATTTTTTTTATTTTTTTTCGATTAATAAAAATTTCGGCAAGTGATTGCCACCGGAGAATGAAAATTGAAAAGAAACCAATACGGCAATACCATAACGCAGCAAAGCAACTTTACTGGCTTTTTCCACACACCAACTCTCAACTCTGACACGTGGGACCCACGTTTCACACTCCACCGTCCCTCATCTTTGCTCGATGCTATACTTTCCCGAACCGGGTCCCCGCGATGATTCTGTACTCCAAGTGGGGCCCGATACCAGAGTACTGGGTGCAGCCTGACCTGTTTGAGGCTTTAAGGGTATGTTCTGAACTTGGCATCTCTAACAAACGAATTAACTGTGAGTGAATCTAAAAGTTGTCACCATTGGTAAATGTATGCATATGAGGTGTTTGTGGAAATTCCTCACGCTCACAGTGAATCACGGTTTGATCAGGAGATCTTACTTGACGTCACTCTGGCGTTGCTGTTTGGTTGCATTCTTTGCCAAGTCACTCTTCTGTCATTTCAAAGGGGGCCATCAGTTGCCTTCTAATTAGTGTAAGAAATGTTGAGTAACTTCTGCGCAGACATACTATAAGATAGTTAGGTTTTGTTGTTAGGTCATTATCGTGTACTAAGCTTTGATTTCATGTTCCATTCAGTCGAGCTACATAGTCCGGCTTTTCAGAAAACTCGGTCAGGTACTCAGGTCATGTGGGTAGAGTGGGAAAAATGGCACGGCGGAGCCGGCTCCGTCACGGAACGGCACGGTTACGGCACGGCACGCATGCCAGTTACATGCTGTGACTTGTGTGTCCCGTGCCGTGACCATTCGCGTGTCGTGACCATCTTTTGAAACTTTGGCACGTTACGTCACGTGAAAGATCTAGTCACGGCATAGCACGGCACGTGGTCATGCGAGTCACGTGTAATTAGGACCATTAGATATTGATCGAATGTTGAATCTTGGATAAACTTAAATTATGATTAAATGGTGACGCGATTCACGCGAGTCACGTTTGGTCACGGCACGTTTGGGCACGGCGTGACTCACGTGGCGTGACCATTCGCGTGCCGTGACCACCCCTTGACATTTTGGTCACGGCACGGCATGTAAAAAATTAACTTGATAACGGCACGGCACGAGACCAAAGTTACGGCGTGTTAGTCACGGCACGGCACGTTTTTCTACTCTACATGTGGGTTCCTGATTTGGACAGGTTGGATCGAAAGACAATGGATCTTTGAACCCATGAAGGTAACATGGGAGAATCAAGCGAAAGATCTTGTGGGTAGGTCTATGCAAACTATCTTTATAAGGCGATTGGAAAAGAAACTTTTAGATGGTAAAACAGGAATCTGAAAATTTTAAAATAAAGAATGTGGTGACCATTGATCAAGATCCATTTATTTTTATTGTAATTAATTTAGTGATTGATGGTCATTAACCGTGCCATGTCAAATTGGAGAACCTCATTATCTGTTTTGCCAATGGCATGACCCAACAGCCAAAAGAAACTCGCATATCCACTGTCAAATTAAGGCAAGTTGGATTCTGAGCTTTTTCAGCAACAGCAACAACTCGCAAATCCACATTCTATTTGGATCATTGACCAATGGTAGTGGTCTCCCTCGTTATCAACATTTCAAGGTTCTGTTCTACAGTTTGAACTATATGTTTTTATATTATTGAATAAAAAGGGTTTGATCTTCTGTAGCTTGCATACTTATGGCAAAAACTTCTGCTTTTGTTGTGTTAATATTAGTTCCTAATTTGGTCAAGTAATTCCAGGTTTTTCAGTTTCCACTGTTAATTTAGATACTGAATAATTAAAGGGCTGTTCATAGTAAGACCTAGGAACAAGGAGAAGATGAGTATCCCCTTAAACTCCACCTTCTCGTATTATTTGTAGTAATACTTTTATAATATTAGTCCATTATCTGTAATGATTTAGTGTGATTTTATGAGTACTCTTCAATAATGGAGGAAAGGATCGTGATCAGCTGTTTTCTCAAGGAAATAGAAGGTAGCAGAGAGGTTAAAATTCTGTTGCCTTGATATAAACAGTTGTGATTCCATCTTGTTGTGTTTATTTTCATTTTTAACATCAACGGATATATTTTTAAATGTTTATATACCCTATTAGTCAAATGGCCAAATGCTGAATTAGATTTTCTACCCCAAAATCATAATTTAATTTGTTCTGAATTGTTATATTTTTCAGGGGCCTCACAACTACAATTTTCAGAGCAAGATCTGACTGCTGTCATGAACATGACGGAACCAGAGAGATTGATAGGCAGCATTGGGTTATGCTAAGAGCTTTTCTATTAATTTTGCAGTAATCAGGTCAGGCAGACAAATTCAAACTGATTCAAAACAGTAATTCTTCCTTACCTACAGACAAAATCGTTAAATTTTTTCTAAAAACCTGAGGGAGATAATTTAAGAGTAGAGGTGGCAAATAGGTGGAACAATTTTGTTAGGTTTTGGATCATCTCAGGTCCAGTCTGGGTTGTAGTTTGGGGATATCCCCTTTTGTGTTTTGGTTTGTTATCACCAGACTGGTTCTTTTGACTTTGGGTCTGTTTTGGTCTTACAGCAGGGTATATATCCTCAGAAAAGTTGTTATTATGTTGCATTTTAGTTGTCTGCCAGAGTGCCAGATTGGTTTATACTGTCAGAATGGGCAGGTTCATTGTTGGGCTAAGATGTATCAGATTAGACTTCATGAATCAGTCAAGATTTGGTTTGCTTGTAATTTGGGTCATGGTATATAGCTTTATATGTCACGTCCTAGTACATTCTAGATTATATTTAAGTTTACTTCACTGTTTCTGGTTGTTGGCAGACAAATCTATAAGATATTTATTTCAAACAACCTTTTTTGGTATTTAAACCCCCAAACAAGCAAATAATTAGTAAATTTTTTAACTTATTTTAATTTTGGAAGAAAGAAATATTATGCAGCAATAGACAATTATTTTTCATTTCCTCATTACTTGAAAATTTTCATACGTTTCCTGCCAGGGCTGCTAAAATACAGAAGCCCTGTTCAGGATCGGACCCAGATCAAAATTAAATGGTATAAAGCCCGTTCATGATCAGCCCGAAATCACATTTTCCAAGCTCATGATCGGCCTGTTCAGTATTGTTCAAAACTGAGTTCTGTTCAGAATTGAGCCCTGTTCGAAACAGGCCCGTTTCAGCGAACCGGGCTGAACAGTGGACAACCAAGCAGTCTTATTTATGAACAACCAATCGGACCTATTTATAAATAAACAAACAAAATCAAAACAAACTCCATTCAAATTTGCTGGAGCATAAATCGAAGCAACCCATTTTTAATTTATATTGCACCATACTATCATCCATTAACTCCATAAAATAATAACGGGGTCCACAGTCTCACTTTCAAACATGTATTGAGAAGAATTTAATTTGCAAATTGCTGCAACTGTATTGAGTAAAATCCAATTTCAAACATTAGACAAAATGATCCTAGATAAACAAAATCTGAGTTCATCTCTTTCAACAAAATCTAAGTTCATCACTTGCAGCCCCTACATACGCTGAAAAAAAAGTACATTACAAAGTCAGCATTTACATGATAATTAAACTCCATTAGAAGTTTCAAAAAAAAAATGATGAAACCTAGTACCAAAACTGGTACAATGCAAATGCAAAAATTAGTGACCTTGTTCACCCTTGTAGCTTTCCATAAAGCTTGATCATGTGCAAAATCTTAGTAGCCTGCAATTATTAAGCAAAAAAAATTGGTTTAAGCAAGGAAACTCTTCAAATTCAAACTTTGCATACAGCATACATGAAAAAAAAGGTTTATTACCAAAAAGCTGTACTGTAGTTTTGGTACTGTAATCGAATTAATCAAATTATTTGCCATTCAATTTGTTTTGGTACTGTACTGTAGTTTAATTAAGAAAGAAAGATTCGTTGCTTACCAACAGACCGCATGAATGGACGAATTTTGTCCAAATCGAAACCTTCAATGTTGCCAAACCAGTCTTTTGTGCAGACGAGGGCCTCAATGGTTTCAGCGTTCATCGAGTTGCGCAAGTGATCTGTTAATCGACCCGCTGCACTAAATGCCGACTCTGAAGCAACGGTCGAGACCGGAACAGCCAGAAAATCCCTTGCCATTTTTGCTAAAGTCGGAAACAAATCCGAGTTTCTTCTCCACCACCCCAAAACATCGAATTCTTCATCCTCGGACACCACCAAGGGTTCTTCAAGATAACTATCCAACTCGCATTTCTTTTGTCGCAGATTACGGTTCTCAACTTGAAACTCAGAGAATCTCATCTCAAACTTCTTTTTGATAAGTATTCTACTTTCCACTTGTGGGGACTGACTACTTGTCGCCCGGTCCGTATTACAAGACATCCTCTCATACTCATCATAGAATTTTCTAAGTTCAGATTTCACATCTCTTACCTTTTCATTGTACAAATCAGTCCCTTTTCCATATGCATCTTCGAAAAAAAATTCTACACAAACCATCTTTCTCCGAGGATCAAAAACACATGCCAATGTGAGGATCAAATTCGGGCTTTTCCAATATTTGTCAAACTTTTTTTGCATCTCCTTCGATAATGTTTGCAAGTGTGTATTGGAACTCATATCTTCCTCCAACAATACACTCCGAACGGACCACACCTCCTTCATATAACAATTTGAAGATGGACGCCTCACGGTTGAGAAAGTCTTCGTAGCATCTAGGAATACTTCTAAGAACTTTGCCATCTCTTCCGCCTCCTTCCACTTCTCCGCACTAGGAACTTCCATTGAAACGCTATCACCAAACCTTAACAAAGCCTCTTTATATTTCAGAGCTTCAGTAACCATCTCAAAAGTGGAATTCCACCTAGTTGGACAATCTAGAATCATACCCCTCTTAGATGGCAAGTTAAGATCTTTTAGGATATCATTAAACAATTGAAGTTTGGCGCCACTCGATGATATATTCAGTATTAAATCTCTAATTGTACGCAAATACGGCTGAATAATCTTCATACCATTTTGTACCATTATATTCAAGATGTGTGCCGCACATCTCATATGCATGTATTTCCCTTCAAAAATGGACCTGTCCCAAAATTGCTTCTCTAAAATCCCAATCGCCAAATCATTCACCGCACAGTTGTCTAAAGTAACCGTGAAGATCTTACCCTCCAATTTCCACTCCAATAAAATATTCCTCATTAAACCCGCAACATTTAAACCCGTATGTGGATAAGGAATTTGCTAGAGGCTTTGCTGGTATGCCTAATGGTAGACTTTCTGGTACATTTTCTGGTACGAAAAACAGAACACAACCCTCTGTATTGCAATCTGATAAACAAAAAACTGTGGTAAATGAAAAACTTTTTTCTCAAAACTGCACAATTGTATTTCTTACACCTTGCAATTAATTACATAACATGCTTACAGATTTATAAACAAATATATTTATCTAAACTTAGAACCCACTACTTTCTATAACTACACTACGATCTAAATTTAACCTCTATTACAATAAATAACCCTGCTGACCAGAACTGCAGTTCATGCTACTTCATGCACATGATGCCTCTAATATCTGACTTCACTACAGTTCATGCTACTTTATAATTTACAGAATTCTTGGACATGTGTTCTGTCAATTTCAGATATCAGCACTGACTGGACTGACCAGTTTACCCTTTCCTGACAGGCAGATTTCACCTTTTTGACCAGTTTACCCTTTTCTGCCCTTACCAGTATACTGATATATCAGTATTCAGTACATTTGCGATTCTTGTACCATATCTGTACATTTTGGAAAATTGACATACTACGTGTTGTTGCCTTAAATTAGATTCTTCAAAATTTACTGATATAGCCATCTTATGCTAGCCTCCTTTATATATATATGAACATACACTATATATGTATGTAGCAATTAAATCCTTAGTTGTCCTAAGATGCCGACAAAGGAATAATATATTATAGAATGTCATAAACTGCCTAGCTACGCACATCAATCTATGTTAAGATCTTTTGCCATACTGTATCAGACGAATGGATACTGCCATTGCACAGAGTATAAACTCATTTTCCAAACCTACCAGCAAAGAACATATCTGAGAATGAAAATGAACAGAAAAAATATACAAAAAGCAACGTATTACTTGAAACTCTATTTATACAAAAAGAGGAAAGAATGAAAAAAGATGGTACCTTGGCCTGTTGAGGTGGCGCGACAGGGGAGAGGTGGTGCGACGGAGAAGAGGTGGTGCCGGCGAGAGAGAGGCGGACTGAGAGTCGGACACTGGCGGCGAAGGGGGAGAGAGAGAGATCAGACTAGGAGAGAGAGATCGGAGTCATCAGATTAGGGTGAGAGAGAGAGATCGGACACTGGTGGCGAAGGGGGAGAGAGAGAGAGATCGGACTAGCCGACTGGGAGAGAGAGATCGGAGTAGTCACTAGGGTGAGAGTCTGAGAGAGATCTGTTCAAAATCTACTCAAACGGGCTGCTCAAAATCTGTCCAAACGGGCTTCTCAAACGGGCTGCTAATTGAACATAATCAAACTTTGTTCGGGCCCTGTTCAGATTTGATCCACCAATAAAAATTATATTGAACCTGAACTGAACATTGAGCCCGTTCGTATTACAACTCGTTCGAACTTTGTTCAACGATTGTTCAGCCCGGTTTGTTCACGGACAATCCTGTTCAATTAGCAGCCCTATTTCCTGCTTTTATCAAAAATCTACCATAAAAGTTCACCTTATCTTGTCATCCTAAGCTCTATCCAAGCGAGTTGTGACAAAAACCTCACCAAACCACTTGCTTGGGTACAATTTGCAGTATAATAACAGTCTCTTTTTCCTTCCCTGCAGTCCCACTTGTTCTGATTTACTATTTTTTCATATTCCTTGAATTCTCGCTACCCTCAACTCTCTCTCTCTCTCTCTCTATCTGTCACTCACCATTTCTCCTCCCTCCTCAAAAGCTACACAAAAACCAACCAAAATCACTCCAAAAGCTATCTCCATGGCTCTCCTTTCGCAATCCCTCCTCTTGCGGCCGCGCTCACTCCCCTTCTTTCCAGTAAAACGTCTAACACCTCTTGTGCAGCCTCTCGTCCACACCACTCACACAAAGGGACATGACCTTTCCATCTGCCATGCCTCCTCTGAGGCATCCCATTCCATCCCAGATTTAGTTGAACTCCCCATATATCCATTGCCTGTGGTTCTCTTTCCTGGCACGGTGTTGCCTTTGCAGCTATGGGAGTTTAGGTACCGAATTATGATGCACACCTTGCTCCAGACAGATCTTAAGTTTGGGGTTTTGTTCTCTAACCCTATGCTTTCTGGCACAGAGCATTATTCACATCAGGTTGGATGTGTTGCTGAAGTGGTGAAGCACCAGAGGTTGGTGGATGGTCGTTTTTCTATCATATAAAGGACTGGTGTGTGATTAATTTCCTTTGTTAGGATATGAAATTACAATTGGAATTCAGTGGGTTGAGAAGAGGAATTGGTGGTGACTGTAAAAGAATAAGAAAATTCCACTTCAGGAATGGAAAATAAGTAAAGATCCCAATTGATGAGAAAGGGTTATATAATATTTAATTTTTGGAAAGATTTAATATTTCATGGTTAGAAAAAAAAACGTCCAAGTAGATTCTGGCTTGTAATTGATCTATAGAATAGAGTAGTCACCATGAATACAAAAGGTTGTTCTTTCAAGAGGTTAGAAATTGTAGTTTCTCGATTTGTTCTCAAAATATGTGTTCTATCTGAAACAGAACTGATTACCACTAGCGATGTTGCGAAAACAAACACTGCCACACATATTATACTTAAAAATATTGGATGCCAAGTGAAAATTGTATATTTGATGAAAATTCATATCAATAGAAAAACGGTAGTGTTAAACATTGCTTTTGCAAGACTTAAGCCACTGACATAATCACCTATAACCATCTTTTTCTGATATCAGGAGCAGTTTTACATTGCCCGTATTCAACGCACAAAGCCGTACATGGTAGCAACAGTGACATGGCTGGAAGACCGGCCTCCAGACCCGGCACCAGGCGACAAGTTGGAAAAGCTGGCATCAGAAGTGGAAGGGTACATGAAGGATGTTATAAGGCTAGCAAACCGCCTTGAAGGAAAGAATCAAGATAGCCAAAACGATGATATTGAATTCAGAAGGGGGCAGTTGCCCACTCCTTTCTCCTTCTTTGTGGCGAGTAATTTTGAAGGGGCACCAAGCGAGCAACAGGTTCGTAATTATACCATGTAACTATATCACTGCATAGACGCAGCCATAAAAGAAATATGAAGATGGCCATAACATTTTTTTTAATCATTAAATAACTGGAAAAGCAACAGAATAATGTCAATTAGTTCTCTGCTTTGATAGTAGTGATAAGGTATGGTAAAATCTGTAGTGCTGTTTCTTGTTGATGGATACATGAAAATTATGATTAAGGATGCTAGTCTGGCTACAGGACAATAGGCTACCAGTTTAATTCTGGTAAAAATCATGCATGTACTGTAAAAAGGCCAGTTTCGGTACTTTTGGCACCTGATGGCTCTTTGATGAGATGCTCGCTTATGTATCTGTTTTGTCCTTGTTTGTTTGGTACCTTACCAGTAAATCAGGAGGGTTTACTACTGTTCTAAGCCTGTACATCGAATGCTGGTTAGTATTCGTACTGGTATAAACATCAATCCTTGGAACACTTTACGACAAAAGTACCACGATAGGGGACTTACATGATTACCTTTTTAAAGAAATTGTTGGCATTTATTCGCACAGGAATTACTTGAGATGGATGATACAGCTGCCAGGCTCGAGAGAGAAATAGATATGTTGAAGATCACCATTAATTACATCATTGCTGTGTTAGCTGTGAAAGATGCCTTTTCATCGTCCCCATAGCCTCTTAAAAATAACTTCTGGTATCTCATCTTATCTCAACTCATGGAAACTACCAAAAAAAAGTGCCTTTTATTAGATGAGAGATTATCAGAACAGTAATTAAAAATAAATGAATAAAAGGATTGACTGGGGTTTTAAGTGAGTAACTTGATAATTTCAGTTGGAATTGTTATGCAGGATAAAAGTTGTAAGTTTTATTTTCTTTGTGGTTATCATGAACTATAGGTGCTCTTTATTTTATTTCTTTCCTTCTAATTTTTGGCTTGTGATTCTGCTGTTTATAGTTTCTCATAGCTTGATAATGGACAAATGCTTTAATTTGAGATGTCTGCTAGTCAGGAATCAGGATAGAATGAAACCCTTCGTATGGTTTGACCCTCTTATTATCTTACTGGTATTTGTCAATATGTGAAATTATATAATTTTAGTCAGATACATTGTGGTCTTACTTGATCTGCAAAATAATTGGTTTTACAAACACAACTGATTAATGTTATTGTTCCAATCACACAATAGTTGTAGTTGAGAAGTTCAAAAACTGGTATCTGGTATCCGTTAGCTTATTTATAGTTGGTGTAAAAGCATCTACTAGAAAGAAAAGAAAAAAAAAAACGACAGTTTGAAAAATGATTAATAAAAAACGCACTTCCTACAGTGGTGGATATAAATAGGAGTCATCAAAATACCAATTGAGAATCGCATAGTTATTATGTCAATAACATTTACATTTTTTCTAGTATGGGAATCATAATAAAAAAATTCATCTCAAACTGAGATGAATATAGGCAAGATTTTCTCAAATATAATAAAAAATTTATCACTAATTGAATTCTGAAAAAAATAAACAATGTATAAACTGAATAAGATGAAGGTCCTAAACAAAACAAAACAAAACAAAACATAAATATAAAGTAAAACAGAAGACATTCAATATGTAGGCACAGTTCAATACTTGAATCAAATAAAAAAAGTAGAAGATTTGACATTTGAGGTTTAGCTTTTAACAAGGGCATTCTTACATAATTTTCAATAAACGTAATTAAGCAAATCTAATATGGCATTTAAGCTCAACCTTAAAAATCATCATATCACATCACATCAATCTACGTACCTTAACTTTGTTTCTGTTAATAAAAAAATATATAAAAAAGAAGAAGGAGATGCCCCTTCTACCATAGTAACAAATGAATAATTCGGGTTTGGTTCGGCAGGGTCAAAAATTTGTGATTCGGGAATAATTCGGGTATAATTCAAGAATGACTCGAAATTACAATACGAGACCTCAGTGCATATTTAATTCATTACCGATGATTTACTATACGAGATACTGCTTGTATTTGCCATAGAAGATCAGCTGTGGTAATATAGTAAAAAAGTAGACTAGAATGAGAACCCGTGCCTTTTGTTTAGGTTTCACGTGGGTGACTGGGTGCAGAAATGACACTGTGCGCGAAAAAGGCAAATTTTCTTTCCGAACAAAACGCGAATAATTCGTAAAATTGTTAAATTCGCGTTTTATTCGTGTTTTATTCGGTCAAAGGTTCAGTCAACGAATAATACGTCATTCGGTTCGGAAACACTTCAAAAACGAATCATTCACGAATTAAACGCGAATAAAACACAAATATTGTCACTAGGCCTTCTACTACTCGACTGTCATTTTGATGCTTATATCAACAAAACCATACCTCAACCGTCGTCATCGTCATCATAGTTTTATGTTTCATTTTACAAGTCATTTAAAATAGTAATCAGACTCGGCGGTTCGATATTAATTGTAATAAAAGATGTGAACAGTGACTTATTTCTTTTTGTATGCGGCTATCTTACAATCTTTTGTTTAATGAGGCTTTTATATGCATTTTAATTGTGTTTGCTTATGGCTTATGACTTAATGTGCTTAACCACTTGTGACCGTGAGTTATGATCCTGTCTATGTTATAAATAACAAATTTTGGGCCACTCTATTTCAAGTCCATGCAGGGCAGCGAGCTGGCTCGTTATGAGTTGGGTTTAGCTTGCACACCTTGAAAACATAGATTATTTCTTGCTAACCAGACTGACCATACCACAGCCCCTCTTATTAATTCAACTAATAGTCTATCCTTTAAGGGAATTTGGGCATCTAACCA
Organism: Carex kokanica; assembly: GCA_025461125.1. Lineage (NCBI taxonomy): Eukaryota > Viridiplantae > Streptophyta > Magnoliopsida > Poales > Cyperaceae > Carex > Carex kokanica. The sequence continues at coordinate 125,644 of JAJGRX010000962.1, forward strand.
CCATAATTAACTCTTCAATAGATGAACATTCAAATGTAAATTATTAAATTCAGCTAATCAATTCCAAATTGATCTAATAAAAGAACATTGAACAAAAAGATGATCAACAATTTCTGATTCTCCATCCACTTGCCATCCCCTTTCCTTAAATTAACCCTAGTCAGCACTCTTCTTTGTTTAACTAAACCAAAGGAATATTCTAATATTGAAAGGGATTTTAGCCTTCCATATTGTATCAAATTCATGATTGCTTATTCCCCCAAATTCAACCCACTTGTATAGAGAATTCACTGAAAACTTGTCATTAGAAGCCCATCTCCATTCTAAAATATCTAATTTGTTCCTAAATATATAACTGCAATGAACTAATATGACCCACTAAATGTTGCCATTCACTTGTAAAGATCTGTGTCAGTTGCCTCATAAACTGAAAATAAATCTGAGCCCCTTCTAAAACCTTTGCCATAGTACTGTTACTATCCAAAGCAATGGAAAATAAATTAGGGTATTGAGTACATAAAGTACACCCACTTATCCATCAATCAGTCCAAAAGAACACATTCATCCCATTTCCTATTGATTTTTGAAATCCTGTCTCAACAATATTTTTTGAAATCCTGTCTCACAAAATCTGAACCACCATTTGGCCAAAAAAGCAATATTAATAGTATTCAAATTAAGCACCCCTAATCCCCCCTTGCTCTCTACTTGCACACACTACCTTCCATGAAACTAAGGATAATTTTCCTTAATTTATCTATATTATTCCTCTTCTGTCATGTAATTTGTTAACCTGTGGATATCTTTGAAAATGAATTATTCTCTTTATTTCTATGCAGATGGTTTTATAATGTAAAAAATTCAATTTATATCAGAAAAGTTCTTAATTTGTCCTTTTGAAAAAGGTGGTTCACAATGGTAATACTAAATTTTTCCATAAATTGTTTTATTTTTATCACTTAATTCGCATTGCAGATAGAAATGTAGTAGAATTAAAGTTGTCATTATTTGCATTATTTTCAGAGCAATAACCGAGCCACGTATGTAACCTACATAATTGATAAAAAAAAAAAAAGGTTTGCTTGGTTGAGGAAAAAAAATGAGTGCATAGATATATAAATAAATAAGTAATTAACTATAAAATAATAATCTACATGCCGTTCACTGATTTCCAATATATGATAAATGGTTTTTGAAACCTTGTAATTAAAGGGCCACCCCAAAAAGAATATTAAATACCTTTGGTCAATATATATATCATAAATTAATTATTATATTAACTTGGACTTGTTTTTAATTAGGTAAGAATAAATATTGGATAATGGTGAGCCACCTATTGCAGCAAACATTCCTTCATCCTCTGCCGACATTTTTGGTTGGTGTTTGACTAAAATGGCTTGTTTCATGCAAAAATAAAATAAAAAAGAAACTAAAATGGCTTCAATTATCAAATAATTCAAACTTAATTCCATTTTAGTATATGTATATGCTCAGAAGATCTCATCTTATATATTAAAACGGAGGCATCCCAGCTGCTGCTTGTATGGTGTTAATCCGTGTTTTGCACGTAATTATTCAAACCATGCATATATACTACATTAATTAATTCTTTTATTTCAGTTAGACGCGCGCGCATCATATTTTTTTTAAGGCAATATATAGTTGTTTCTTTGCAGTTTTTTAAAACAAGTATTATTAGTCCATAAAAATGATGCACACCATTTTATGATGTTTAATTAATTCACAATATTATTAGTGCAAACTTAAAAATATTATTAGTAGCATCTTTGGGTTTACAGAATTTTTCCAACTCTTGAACAGAAAAAGGTACTTTCATGCAGATTTAACCGAAGAAATTTGTTTATCATCTACATTAATATAAGTTTACTTAATTACTAGATATATACTATGTATGAATACTGTACGGTTAATCATTTATAAAATAGGAAGGCATGGCATGCAGTACATGCAGCACCGCCGACAGGCCAATATATTTCCATCAGGTACGCATGTTAAGAGGGAGAATAAATGGCACTGCACCATCATCCCTATTTCAGACACGGTAACATATTTGTTCGTGCACTTGCACTACTTTGCAAATCATAATGCCATAACCCACAATTGCTTACACTAATTGCATGGCATTAAGCAAATCATATATTTTTTTTTTCAGTTATTATGGAACAATCAACGTACCAAACCGGAACTCTTAGGATGTAGTGGGCACCAACTAAACTAATTTTTAACACATTTTGGTCAAAGTATGACCATATATAATAATTAATCCGACAAACTTTGAAGCAACTTATTATTAATTAATAATATAAGAACCTTCAAGAAGCTAGGCCTGCTACTAGCTCTTTGGTGACACTATATATACTCCTGTCGTCTCTTCTAAGAAATCATCAAAAAAAACCTAGCAAGTATTCCAATAATTACTATTTTAATTTCAACAATGGCCATTTCTCAAGTTTTCTTATTTGCACTTATTTCACTGGTTGTACTGAAGCAAGCTCTGGTCCTTGCAACATTTGACACCGACACGGCATGTGTTTGGGGCAATGACAACTGCCAGATCAACGGCGATAACCTCACGCTCATTCTCAACCAGTGGTCAGGTATGGCAAAGCTGAGAACCTAGCATAGAGTTTATCCCAATAAAAGTTAGCTTTATCATGTCTTAATTCATAATTCTTCTTGACCAATCAATTTATGATGACAAGTTCACATACATTATGTGTCCAATTTATGCAACCTTATACTTCTAGTGATGTCATTTTTTCAGGAGCTTCAGTGAAAGGCACCAAAGAGTTTCTCTTTGGATACATCAACATGCGAATCAAACTTGTTCCTAACAACTCCGCAGCTGTCGTCACTACTTACTATGTGGGTAGCATATTTCATTTTACATGTTATTTCAATTGTGGAAGTAGTTTTCTTAATTTGGAAAGTATATTAATTGTATATTACAGATATCTTCCCCCATGACAAAGGACAATGACTATCATGATGAGATTGATTTTGAATTTCTCGGTAATGCTACTGACGAACCATACACCATCCATACAAACATTTTTGTAAATGGAGTTGGAAACAGAGAGGAACAATTCAAGCCCTGGTTTGACCCAACTTCAGATTACCACAACTACACCATCTTCTGGACTCCTTACATTGTTCAGTAAGTGCATCTTGAAATCTAAGTCTACGTAAAAATCATCAATCGCCACCTCCTGATTTAAATCTAAACAAAAGAAACATCATATTACAAAACAAAAAAGAATCAACTCAGGTCTAGGTGGTATGAGAATCAATGTTATGTCTGCTATAACCTGAAAGCTTGTACATAGTACAAATTGTTTCCTAACAAACTTCAAAGTTCAAACTATTATTCATAATTTAATTATATGGCATTTCCTAGGACTATGAATTTACAAAAAGTTTCCAATTGTGGCAGGTGGTCCATTGATGGCGTGGTGCTCAGAGTATTTAAAAACAACGAAGACAAAGGCATTGACTTTCCTAACAGAAGAGCGATGACAGTTTACTCTAGCATCTGGAATGCTGACGACTGGGCCTGCCAGGGTGGCCGGGTCAAAACAAACTGGACCCATGCGCCATTCATTGCCAGGTATCTCAACTACGAGGATTCAGTTTGTCCATGGACTGGTTCAAACAGCATCCAGGACTGCAGTGTAGAAACCCCTGAGAATTGGTACACTGCACCGGAGTTCAAGCAGCTGTCACAATCCCAAATCGACAAAATGAATGAAATAAGGAGCAATTACATGATCTACAACTACTGCACCGATACGAAGAGGTTTAATGGGGCCATGCCTCAAGAGTGCTACCTTCCTCCTTACTGATGGAGTCATGCTATCATATAAACATTATGCATGATTGTTCTCCTTGATATATTTCTTATATACATGTTGATATTTATTGTGTATACATTATAGTTTTGCGCATATATATTTATTTACAGGGTCGTTTGTTCTATTTTTGCCCTCATTTGTAGGCAAAATATTTTTTGTTGTCATTTTTTAAATTTATAAAAGGAATAAAATTTGAAGAATATTTGGTTTTCCATTTTTATGTTCCATTCGATTTGATAGCATTAGCATAGGAAAAAAATATTCCCTGCTCGCATGACAGGAAGTGCAGGAGATGCACCTTGTCCAGCACGTTTCACGTTCCCCTTCATAATTTTAATTAACTTTTCATATCATTCTTCTAAGCACGTAAATAGTATCGTACCGTGCGTTGAAACGGAATATATGATAAGATAATAAAAATAAATTCTCATACAAAATGACAAATTTTCATAAAAAAACAAAATTAAAAATATATTCTAGATTTGTCACAGTAATATGTATAGAAATAAGGAAGTAAACAAAAACTTGATTTGCATTGTGATTCGCCGTATAGAAAATTTCAATTGAAGAGAGAGAAATAATGAAACAAATAAATAAGAAAATGGAGAATTATATTGCTAAATTTTAGAGTCTGTTTAATTTTAATTGTAACGCATCGTGTGGCGAGTATATTTGTAGCTAAATTTAAACTTCTACACATAAAACAGATGCATTTAATCAAAAAAAAATAGATTATGTGATTGGAGAGCTGAGATTAAATTTAAAAATTAATCTTTCAATCGTTACCGTTGACAGATCGGACACCCAACGTGCTTAATAATGAAATGGAGATTTGAAATTACATTATTTTTCACTAAGAAATCAGATTGCTTCATCTATATGTCTCTGGGCTTAGAAATACCGAAAGAACTAATAGAGCCCAATTCTGACTAACTAATTAAAAGGCCCACAGAATAAAGAAAATATTTTTTTTTTCGAAACTAGTTTAAGAAATAATATATATAGTGCATATAAGATTTCATTAAAGATTTAAATTATGATTTGTTGGGGACATTCCACAAGGAACAGCCCCTTCAAAAATAGGCGTATGCTACTTAAAAGTGGCGTGCACACGGTATTCTTTAGTAAAAGGCGAAAGAATAGTTCGCTCTGTGCTCACCACGCAGCTGCGTGATTTGCTTTACCGAAGCTCTTGGTTTATATAAAACAGGAGAATGCTCTCTCTTGTAGAATGGACGATGTGGGACTAAACACCTGAATTCACGATGTTCCGCTTTTGCCATCCGGATAAGATGCCCAGGCCCAGCCCATATTTTAAAAAGATCTGAAGCCGAAATCCACAGTACATTTAACGTCCGAGCTTTCTCCATTTCCAGGATCTATGTTCCTCTCCATTTCTCAAATTTTGACGTGTTAATATAATAAGCTTCTGCTTCAGTTGTTTTTTCTCTTAAGACAAATTTGGATACGGAAATATAGGGGCCTAATAGAATTCATTAATTAAAGATTGTATTATGTTAACAGACTTAATATTCTTACTTGTTATTCGACATCAAACACATTGGTTTTTGCAAAAAGTTTTGTTAAGTAGATGAATAGATGTCATGTAATTTCATTTCATTTTATGAGGGAGGCTAGATGAATAGATGTTAATGTTGTTTATCTTTGTTATCTTTTTACAAGCACATCAGATTTTCTTAATGGGTTGAAATAAATATATCGGCTAAAGGATTTAATTTATTTTGTTATTATTTATATATCTAGTATTGCATGATATGATTTCTTTTATTAACATTTTTTACTTGAGATGTTTCATAAGAAATTAATGGGTACAAAATTTGACCACAAAGTTGGTGCTGGTGGCATTGGTGTTTATTAAATAATTTATTTATCTTGTTTAGTATTTATTTTATATTATTTTTGTTAATCTCTTGATGTATTTGCTTGCATGTTATATATATACTTGTGTTGTGTTGTGTGACCTTTCTAGTATACGTCATTCATCTTACTATGTATGATAATGTTGGCATTTATACATGTAAGAAATGTGAATTATAATTACCTGATATTATCATGTTTTTTCTTTATTTTCCTTGCCTAATTTTCATGAGATTTCAATCGTTGCTATTTCAAACTTGCATAAACAATATAGGCAAATTCTTCTATGGACATAAGGATCTATTTGTAAAATGAACATATTTTCATTTTCAAAGTTCAAACAGTCGATCCGACCGTTCAACATTATCTCCATATTAAAATGTACTTGGAGGTCAAATTTTACATTTTTTTGAATTTGTTTACTATTTATTAAGTATTTTACAAAATTCAATGGTCTGAATTTGACTAGTTTTGTAAAATACTTAATAAATAGTAAAAAAATTCAAAAAAAATATAAAATTTGACCTCCAAGTACATTTTAATATGGAGATAATGTTGAACGGTCGGATCGACTGTTTGAACTTTGAAAATGAAAATATGTTCATTTTACAAATAGGTCCTTATGTCCATAGAAGCATCACTCAACAATATAACAACATAAATAACCCTTGTATAATTATGTTAGTAATAGAAAAGTTGATATCACTACTTTTATTGCAATCATATGCACAATATATTTATTTTGTTCAACTAATTAATCTTATTCTTTGGATGGTCCGTTTCCTTTGACATGAACGAAAATAACTCGTGAGAAATTTTATTCCCCAATGACATAATTGCATTAAATTACACCATCAACTAACCCATGAAAAATAAAAATCGATCACACAGCCCAAATTTAAACCAATTGGGCCCTTCGGAGAAAAAGGCCCAAATTAAAACCAATCCGCTCTTTCCATCTCCTAAGGTTCCTCTCCATTTCTTGAGGCACAACTAAATGCGGAAACATAGATAGGGCTCCGCCGCTCCGGTCATTCCATTAACAGATTATATTAATTTAACAGGTATCTAAGAATCTCAGACATGATTGAGTTTCAAAGAATGCTGAGAGCTTGTCAGTAGTGCTAGTAACCCTGGATCTGAGCAGAGGGTTTCGAGTTTGGCCCAAACAGGATTAATCTGGGCCGTCCGTTTCAATTTGCTTGAGTCAGGTACCTGGGAGGATACGGATCCAAAAGAAAACCTAACAAACGGAAAAGGAAGAGACGATGTCGGCTGCTGCAACTCCGCACTCTCTTTCCTTCTCCCTTCGCCTTCCTTATCCTTCCTCTCTCCCCCGCTCTCGCTCCTTCCCTCAGGTCGCTATTGCTATTCCCTTCCCTCACATCGCTATTGCTATTCTCTCATGTCGCTATTGAAATTTGATACAAATCAGCGTTAAGTTCTTTTATTTTGTTTTGTGGAACTAGACAGGTTATTTGAGAGGAAGTGCTAGCAGACTAGTTTCAACCAGAGTAGGCAATAGTTCTGTTGTGACTGGGGAAGAGGCATCCACATCTTCATCTCTTCAAGCTCCATCATCATTTAATGTATGTAGTGCATCTTCAAATTATTGAGAAGCTATAATTATACATAAAACTTCAAATTTCAATAGGGTGTTTGGCAAATTACTCCTGATATTTTACAAAAAAATTAAATTACACTCCAATTTTTGAAATCAACGTCAACTTATGATAAGATGGCTAGATTTCCACCAGGAAGAATAAGTCCTCTTGTAGCTTGCTCATCAAAACTTAAATTAGCAAATAAATAAACTACTATTTCCCTGCTTTCAGCTTAGTAGTTGGTTAAAATTTAAGAAAATGAGCTCATTGGAAAGAGTGATAAGTTTGTGGATATTTGGGGAATTTGCTTGTCTACCTTTTCTGTTATGTTACTCTAACATGGATATTCAAATAATCCTAAAATTGTTGCAATGCAAATATTAGAAATCTCAGGTACTATGTCCTACTATAATAGAAATGTTGGTGATTTTTGCAAAAACAAAACATCAAATCTTTTTAATTTCCTATTTCTGATCCTTTTTATGTAATTACAGATGACAGAAAGAACTGGAAGTGTGAAGCAGCAACTTGCGAGCTTAGTGAAATCTTCTCTTCAGGCGACATTTCCTGATTTGTCAGATGTAGAGCCACAAGTAGCTGTTTCAGCAAAATTTGGAGATTACCAATGGTGAATATTTATCAAATCTCTTTTCTAATCCCATGCTCATGATATCTAAACAGGTTTTTATCATTCTTTTTGTGTTACCTTGGCTTGGTTTGATACTCGGATATGTGTATCCATGATATTGTAATCTCTATGTTGACTGATCAATTTGATTCCTTTTTTTTTTCCTACTCTAGCAATAATGCAATGGGACTATGGTCTAAAATTAAAGGATCAGGATCTGATTTCAAAAATCCCATTTCAGTTGGCGAGGTAATGATATTTCTCTTATTTTCCTTTTCTTGACTTGCTTGTAATTGCATCAATGACATCAGCTGTGATATTTAGTTATTAACAGAAAATTATAAAAATTCTTATTTCCTGGTATATTATTGTTTTGGTGTCTCATTGAAACAAGTCTAATTGTGGCTGTTGTATCCTCCTATTAACTATATTTAAATCCTAGTCATCTCACATACTCGTATCCTGTATGTTTGGTTGAATCTTTTGCTTCTAGTTTTGGTGTTTTTTGATGTATTTCTGGATAAGTAAAAGACATTGCTGATACCTGACAAAGAAGAAAAGTCATGCATGGCACAAGAGCAAGAAATTTCATATCCTTAGTCTCGCTGTTGCCATTATACATGATAAATTGCCAAAACTACCTCTATCATATATTGCTATATATATATAAGGAAGAGAAAAGGGTAAATTCTGACTTTTAGCAAATATCTTGACACTTTTAAGGGGATACATGAGTTTGTTCCTCAGGCTTTTGTGTTCCTTATTACTTCTGATTATCAATGTTAACCAGTACTAAGGCCGCGAATGTAAACTTTCTTAACTATTATTTTTTTTGTTGCAGGGTTTAGCCAAAAACCTGCCTCAATCAGAGATTATTGAGTCCACCTCTGTTGCTAGACCTGGATTTGTGAATATAAATCTATCTAATAATTGGATATCAAAGGTCATTTCTGTTCTGTATTTTTCTGTGGTTATCTTCTAAAGTTGTTGAATTTGTCTGTACCAAAATTGAATACCTTTACTATATATTTTCTTTGGTTGGCAGAGTAAAATATGCTAAAAATGCCAGAAATATTCTAATCAAAATCCTATTAATAAAGTCTAGTAGACCACTATGTTCTAATGCCATACGAGTGTGTTACAAGTGCAGCAGCATTTACTCAATAATAAAATTGTCAGTAACACCTAACTGTGGGTTCTATAATTAAAAAAAAGTTTCCCAAAGCAAGGTCAAAGCTCAAAGCAAGCATAAATGATGTACTGGCTCAACAAACCATTGTATGCAAAACCTTAGGAAGTATAATGAGTAAAATAGAAGTTACACAACGGTATACTTTCTGATGCTTTTGCAGTAATGCTTTGGAAGCTAAAATCCTTCATCTATAAGTAAATTTTCCTATCAACTCATAAAAAATATTGTACTTCTTTTCAGAGAATAAAGGACATGTTGGTGGATGGCATCCAAACGTGGGCCCCTATCCTATCAGTGAAAAAATCCGTTGTTGACTTTTCCTCCCCGAATATAGCAAAGGAAATGCATGTGGGCCATCTGAGGTCGACTATTATTGGTGACACCTTGGCTCGCATGTTTGAGTTCTCAGATGTTGAAGTTCTTAGAAGGAATCATGTTGGTGACTGGGGCACCCAGGTTGACATATTTGTTCATTATACCTTTTGTCTTAATGTATCTGCCTTGTTTGATCCACAAAACCATTTTGTACAATTCAACCCTTTTTATTTACTTGGCCTTAGATATACCTTCTTGTAAAGTAGTCGGCTTTTTTTTTGTTTTTTTGTTGATCTGTACTTTCATTATAATTTGATCATTTACAGTTCTCTGCATTCAACTACAAAAAGTTTAGTTGTGTTAATGTTTTTCCTTTCTGCTTCCAGTTCGGGATGCTGATAGAATACCTATATGAACAATTCCCTAATTGGGAAGATGTTGGGAACCAAGCAATTGGAGATCTACAGGTAAGCAAGAAAAATAAAATGTTTAGATTAGAAAAAAGAAACTAGTCTCCTTTTGTTAAAAAGGTGAATTACTACCTATTAATTGGTCTTATTGGGAACAAATGATTTACAAAAAGGCCCCTTAATACTCTTGGAATTACAAGAGCTATACACCCTGATATTATCTCTTTTATAAAACTGCCCCAAGGCCAAAAGCTGCCCCCCAACAATTGAACCCTTAAAAGTTTAGACTATTACAAATCAGCACTAGTAGCACCTGCAGACCATCTTTTCAAAGTATGGCAAATGACGTGTATAGTATTAAGCTTAATATTGCCCTGATAAAACAACCAAGTATGTCATCATTTCCGTCATACAACTGATGTTCCCTCGGGTATAAGCTTTTTCCATGTTATTCACACAACCTATCCAAAACAAATAAAGTGAACAGCTGATGTCTGATTTGTTATGTAAATACTGACTGTAAAATTAAAACTGTCACTCAGGAATTCTACAAGGCCTCAAAAAAAAGATTTGATGACGATGCATCCTTCAAGGAAAGGGCCCAACAAGCTGTTGTTAAGCTTCAGGTGACAATTTATACACAAATATCCTGTTCATTTGCGGCTGAGTCTTTTTTTAATGGTTTTTATGAAATTGTAGGGAGGTGAAGCCAAATACAGAGCTGCATGGCAAAAGATTTGTGAAATAAGCAGGAGTGAATTTGACCTTGTTTACAAGCGCCTGAATGTCTCCCTTGAAGAAAGGGTAATTAGTTCATAACCACCACATATTTTTGTTACTCAAATGATGCTGCTTTCTTTACCAAGTAAAAACTTATACTAGTTAGAAGCCTTTTTATTTGCTATGAGTTGCTCAACACCCTAACACCATTTTGTTCATACATGAAAGCATGTGGGATCAAGACTGCTGGCACTGAGATTATAGGCTATAATTGTTTAATGAAGAAGTAAAATTTTGAGAGCAATTTATTATATCTAGAAGAAAGCCCCTATTCTATCATTTTGCAATAACCCAATAAAGAATTAAAGGTGATGAACGTATTGCAGAACTTAATCCCTCGTATTTTCCAAATGCAAATATTTATGTTAAAAAAATTGATGTCTTTTTCCAGGGGGAGAGCTTTTATAATCCGTATATTCCTGATACAATAAAGGAACTGACAGACAAGGGGTTAGTTGAAGAAAGTGATGGGGCCCGTGTGATATTTCTAGAAGGCTTTAACATCCCGTTAATAATTGTTAAGAGTGATGGTGGTTATAACTACGCCTCTACTGACTTGACTGCTCTTAGGTTAGTCTTTTTAATGAGCCTTAATTTATCAATTAAGCCCCCACTTAACCCAGAAAAACTGGAGCTTATGCTCAATTTTGCAATTAAGTCTAAGCTAAACAGAATTTTGCTTCAGCGAACCCTCAGTTATAGTTTTGCTTTACCTTTTCAATTTAATACAACTAGTCACTTAAGCATGAGTTACCTGGTTTGCAATTAGATTTTAACATAAATAAACCTCATGTTACCCGCAATCTTTCAAAATCCTTGATTAATAGAGATCGATTTCTTGACATGACATTTCTTTTGCCAAATGTTGAAGGTACAGGCTACAGGTGGAGCAGGCAGAATGGATAATTTATGTAACTGACGTGGGACAGCAACAGCATTTTGATATGTTTTTCAGTGTATGTTTGAATTTCCTTTCATATATGGCTATTATATTGATCCTTATTTTCTTGCATTTACCATACTGAATATGATATGCTTGTCCTGTGACCATGGATTACCATACCAATTCATGATGTTGTTGTAGACTTGCTTCATGTTAAACTGTGTCTTTCTGGTATTTGAATTGTATCTTTCTGGCATCTTATTGTTGGACTTGCTTCATGTAGCAACAGCACTTTGGATCGTTTGAATTTTGAAAATGGTGCTTTGGAGCCAAAGCAGAAGGCGATCCATGCTTTCCAAAGCATTTAGCATACCTAAATGTTTGATGATGACCCCTACATTCTTTTGTTCATGTTACCACGGACTTGCAACCCTTTTGAGAAACAAAACCTAATTGTGGGCACAAATGTGATAGTTACATTTTGTCAAGTGTGGGCATTTCTGTACACACTTTGCATGAGCCAGTTTTTGCTAAATCCAAATTAACGTAAAATCAAATAATGAGGGTTATTTTTTGTGTCTTTCTACAGTGTCTACAATAGAAGATTAACTGAGTCTTAAGTCAGCATTAATTCAACCATATGCTTAATAACTCCTTTTTTTATGGACTGTATTACCAAAAAGTGTTGTGTTGCTAGGAACATTTAGAAATATTGGCACTCTTGCAGATACAGTTACATGTTGGATGCAATATGCAAAATATCACATCCTTTATATTGTTAAGAATCTGCTTTCCTATTTCTGTTATAGGCTGCTAGAAAAGCGGGGTGGTTGCCACCGGCAAAAGAAAAGAAGTTTCCAAGAGTGAGCCATGTGGGTTTCGGGTTGGTTTTGGGCTCAGATGGGAAGCGTTTCAGGACCCGAAGCTCTGAGGTTGTTAGGTTGGTTGAGTTGCTAGACGAGGCCAAGACCCGAAGCAAGGCTGAACTCATTCAACGGCTCGAGAATAATGGTATTTAATTTTATTGTATCTTTAACTGAGTCTTTATATTGGAAACAAATCTGTTTCCCTGAAATGCTTAAAGTGCATCTTTATTTTGCGTGGGTGGATCTCCTTAACCACCTGAACTTGGATTTATTTCACCACTTAAAAAATGACCAAATGCTGCCTTCTTGGGGGGTAGATTGTGCATTCTGTAAAATAGACAAGAAGGTGATGCTGTACATATTTCCCACGTTTTGTAGGTATGTGCTGGGTTATTTCCTGTTGAGAAACTTCATAGCCTTTTCAGGGTTACACATCATGGGCATTTTATGACGATCTCTATATGAACTTTTCCTTTATTTTCTTAATTAATCTATAAAATTCGAGTATAAATTTTCCTGGTCTAACTATTTGGCCAGGTACAATCGGTGATTGGACAGATGAAGAGCTTGACAAAACTGCTGAGGCAGTTGGTTATGGTGCTGTCAAGTAAGCTTTCATATAACCTAATTTTGTAGGACTTTTTATACATCCAATCACAATTAAAATTGTAAAATTTTGTTATATATGGATGGCTTGTATCTTCTTTTATTTAATAAATGAATTTCATGAAAAAGTCCTAGGAAAATGTGTGCAAAAGCCAAGCACCCAAGGAACATATTTTTTCGGACAACCCCCATAATCTGTGGGTAAAAAAATCTACTGCCGCCACACTACAGAAGTTTCTATTTTTAAAAAAGAAAAACCATTCACAAATAGTTGGTCATCAATCCACTATTTGCCAGTTCAGCATTTTACCAAGCCCCGTCAGCATTCAATATTATCAACATGTTTATTGCTTGTACATAGTGTTCCATTCTGTGGGACTATTATCACTTTAACTAAAGTATTCCATTTTCATCCATGCATCATTAACAAATAAAAGTTCACTATTTACTAATTTCATAATTGTAGTTATCTCTGAAATTGTTCGTTTCTTTTGTAAATTTCATTTGTTGCTCCATGCAGATATGCAGACCTGAAGAATAATAGATTAACAAATTATACATTCAGCTTTGACCAAATGCTGAAAAATCAGGTAGTGATTGCATTTTCTGCAATATTTCCTTTTCTGGTATCGTATTGTCAAATGTTCATCTGTGCCTTGAAAAATATTGTGCATATTCCAACTACAGTTTAACCTCTAGTTTTAGTACTGAAAATTGAGGGTCATGTCCTAAGATAGAATTGTCTGGCCTGGCAATAGAATTTGTATATTATGTTTTAGTTGATATTTCGGAAGTTTGGATCTGTTGCTCCAGTTGTACTGGCAGGGTGATATGCTGTGCTTTTAGAAGGGGTGGTGAGGTATTTTGTGGGGAGGGGGGGGGGGGGGGGAGTGTTGGGATCTCAACTATTCTATTGATGGTTTAGGTCAGATGCCATAGTTGCGCCGCATCACAACTAGAGCAGCAGATGTCAACTCATATTGTGGTAATATGATATGTAATGTAGTTTTGCATTTCTGTCATCTGTATAATTTTCTTTTTCTTATTTTCAGGGTAATACGGCTGTATATCTGGAGTATGCGCATGCTCGTATTTGTTCCATTGTCAAGAAGTCGAACAAGGACATAAGCACACTACAGCAGGTTACTTATATTTTATTAAATTATTATTTTTTTATCTTATTTTTTACTTTGCTTAAAATTTGTTCAGGGTCCTTGTTTATGCTATTTAGCCTTCTCTGCATTACCTACTTACAGACTAGTTTATTGTCAATGTATAATGTTACAAATGTTTCTACCTCTTTTACAGACTGGAACGATAACACTGGACCATCCTGATGAGCGTGTCCTGGCACTTCATCTAATCCAGTTTGCAGAGGTAGATATTTAAATTAGAAGTTTGCATCAGTATGTTTAATATTTGTTAAGTTAATGATGGTTTGGTACAATAATAAATTTTGTTCTGTTTCCAGGTGGTTGAGGAGGCATGCAACAACCTCTTACCCAATGTTTTATGCGAGTACCTCTATAATTTGTCAGAGATATTCAATCAATTCTACACCAATTGCAGAGTATGCCTATGTCCATGAGTTGATTTCTAAATTCCATTCATTTCTTTGTTCCAACATTAGGGGGAGTTTTTTTTTATCTGCTCTCAATTTGAGAAATGGAGATCAAACATTTGTATATTAAAAAACATGTGTTTATATGATGTAAAACATTGTTTTGCTTTCAGGTCATTGAATCACCAGAGGAGACGAGCCGGTTGCTCTTGTGCCAGGCCACAGCAATTGTCATGAGGCAATGCTTCGTGCTCCTTGGAATTACACCAGTCTTTAAACTATAGATCTAATTCAGTGTCTTTGACATATATTTCTTCATTGAATATATGTTTGATAGTTTAGGACCTAATTTATTGAGAATTAAAATGTTCGCTTCAAGTTATGAAATCAATAGGGACTTTTTGATAATGTCCCAAATGGAGATGCATGTTTTTTGTTAGCAGTATTCTTAAGGAAATACAAAGGGTCATCTATTTGAATTTTGTATGACATTTCTAGTTGATAACAAATTTTATTATTGTTGTTGCTCCGTTAATTCTGCTGGTTCTTCTGGTTCAATCAATTCTACTGCTGTGGTTTTAGTGATGTAAATATTTTAAATTCTGTTATTTATATAGATAGAATATTAATCTGAAATAGTTTTGATATTTAGATTGGATTTAGATAGAAAATTTGATAAGCCCACAATTTTTTTCCGTGTTTCATCACATGGTTAATATATGACTGGACTACAACACTGGATCAATATTTGTAAGGCTTTTTTAGTACTCAACATGGAATGAACGCAAAAGAGGTTAAGAATCAGTCTTTTATAAGAAATAAAAGAATCATCGTTTTCTTTTTCTTGTCATCTCCCTCAAAGCCGTATGTACATACAACTTTCGTTGATACATGTTGAGTACTATTTGTGAGAACTATCCATTTTCTAACATTTCTTGTTCGTTGCTGCCAAATAGTAATAGTACAGTTTATTTAATCTTCCACACAGGCAATGAGGCAAGACACCAGGCCAAAAATATGAAGATGAAGATGATATTTCAGAAACTCCTATAAGTTCTGTCATGCAGGCATACTTGTGCAGTTTTTCATTGAACGCCACAAGCGGGTCTTTATCAATCCTGGTACGCATGCTTCAGAAACACAGCCCAATTCATCTCTGTACCGGCTAGATAGAATGCTCTTGGTTGCTTTCGCAACATCGATCTCATAGGTCCGCCTTGTCAGACAAAGCTCCTCCTTGAACTCCACTATTCTCCAGTGTCAGGCTCAGGAACTCATGTATCAACCCGATCCGGTATTTCTCAGCCTCAACTGTCCATGGTTTGAAACCTGAGCCTGAGCCGTCAGAGTAAGGAGAGATCATGGGGAAAGTTGTGATGTTATCCAATTCCCTCCTCTCCACATCATCAAACGGCAGTTCTTTTCTATGAGGGATATGGAAACGAAATAATTTTTGAGCTTGGGCTTCATCTGACATGAATTCTCTCTCGAATGCGCTGACAGCTAGATTCTTATCCCAACTTTCCATTCAAGCACGTGCCGGCCATCAGGGTCCACTACTACTCGAAAAAACTTGGGATATTCGCGAACCCGGTCACGGAAGTCATCTGGTAGACCAAACAAAGCCCGACAATGGTGAAGCTTAGCTAGTGGTACACGGTGGTTGACAAAAATCATCAAAAGCATACGAATTGTGGTCATTCGTTCAGCCTCGAGCAAATCAAAGAGGGTTTTTTCTTAGGCAAGGAGGGATTTCATGAGAAGGGTGAATGAGAGATGAGGTACCTCACCGATCGGAGGGGGGTGGAAAAGGAGGGGATGGCGAAGGGCATACTTGGAAACATTGCGACCTCGTGGGAGGCCGAGCTCACGGTAACGTGCTCCGGCGGTGGAAAGAGGGAGAACGGGCGAAGGGAGGGAGGAGAGGTAGGATTTGGTGCGGTTAAGGAAACGAAAATGAGCATCTCTGTCGAGGATTGCATCTAGGGAAGGGAGATCTCGAAGGGAGACAGGGAGACAAGCGCAGCTGAGGAACGGGAGACAGGGAGAAGAGGGAGAGAAGGGTTATGATTAGGATTATGAGTTGAGGTTGCCGAGATGAGGCGGCGCACCACCACCATCTCAGAGCCCAGATTGGAGAGGCTTTTGTTGTTCATTTTTGGATGTTTATTTCTGTACCCTGTTTGGTTCCTGGTTTAACCGACATTTTTAAAAATACCCTAAGTTAATTACAGATTAATAAATTTACCCACGAGTTGTGGAAAATTTTAAATATGTCCAAACTGACCAATAATTGGCCAGTCCCGATTAAACTTCTCCACCGGCCAATAATTGGCCGGTCCCGTCAAAAATTCGGTTTTATATAATGGCAGCCACCTCTCTCCCATTTTCTCAAAAATCATTATCTCAAATTTTACACTCTCTCTCCTCGGTTGAGCAATTTCTCCTTCTCTTCCCCAATTTGCAAGTAAGTCTCTCTACTTTGTTAAAATTTATTTTTTAGAGCAAAATAGTTGTAAAATATTATGATTTGTTAGTAATTGCCAGAATTTGTATAATTAGTTGTAATTAGAGAGTAATTAGAGTAATTAGTCAAATTTAGGGTATACGGTTTATGATTTAGGTCAATGTATTATAATTAAGTATAATTAGCATTGGTGACCATATTTCTGCGGAATTTAAAATGTTTTACTATAATTAAAACAATTAAGCCTGATATCTGAAAATTTAGCATAATTAGGTTAATTAAGCCTATATTGGCACAACTAGGATATTTTAGCGTACTTAAGTATAGTTTTGCGTAATTAAACCTATTTTACCAAAATCAAGCACATTTTGGCATATTGTACCGTCATGAAGCCTATTTGATCCGTTTTTACCGTCATTAAACCTATTATATCCGGTTTTAGCATAATTAAGCCTATTTTAGCTATTTTTACCGTTATTAAGCATATTTTAGCCGTTTTTAGCGTAATTAAGCCTATTTTAGCGGTTTTTACCGTTATTAAGCATATTTTAACCGTTTTTAGCGTAATTAATCATACTTTATCCGTTTTTAGTGTAATTAATCATACTTTATCTGTTTTTAGCGTAATTAAGCCTACGTTAGTCTTTTTTTGCATTTCTTAATGCAATTATGATTTACGGTTCACATAGCATCGGTTAACATAATTTTATTACTAAAATTAAGATGGTTAGAGGATGGCCTAGGCTTCGTCCACTATCACATATAGTTGACGAGCCGATCGCGACTAGCAGCACAGATCATTTCAGTCCTCTTCTATGGGTGCCCCACTGCGATCACCGGGTCTCACTGGCTTCTCGTGAGGTATGTTTTTTTTTTTTTTTTTTTCAAATTTCCTTGAGTTTAAGTGTTGTTGATGTGTTAACACTATGTGTTTTAAATTTGTCAATGTAGGACAAGGTTCTTTTAGATGTGAAGCTGCGGTGTGTTCATTTGCCGTACTACTCGGCGATGGCCCGGTACCTTGTCAATCTAGGCCTCTACTAGATGGTGGACATCGTGCGGACTGGGAGTGGCGTCATCAACGTGTCTCTCATCGCAGGATTGGTTGAGAGATGGCATCCTGAGACGCACACGTTCCACATGTCGTTCGGAGAGATGACAGTGACTCTCCAGGACGTGAGTTCTCTCTGGGGGTTGGCTATCAGTGGCACCCCCGTCAGTGGCGTATCTGACAGCACGACGTTTGCTGCTCAGATTGAGGAGCTCTTGGGGGCTGATCCTCACTCCCTCATTGAGAAGAGTGGAACATCGAAATTCCATTACAAACTCGGGTCCCCAATTCAAGGTTGCACCTTTCTGGATTAAAACGGGTGTAATCGAAAATTATGACTTTCAAGTCCAAAAGAGATATATCATCGTTATCCATAACTGAAGCAATTGGTTCTTTGTTGTAATAAGGCCCGTCGGCATTATTTTGAAGCTTACCACCACAGTGTATTGAAATCAATGACATTGTAATCAAACTACATTTTGAAAGTGATAATCATTTGCCAGGTTACTAATTTACACAGTTACTGAATAATAAAAAAATTAATTAAAAATTAATTAAAAATAAAAAATAATAAAAATAATTTAAATTAAATAAATAAAAAACCTCTACAGCTGTCGGTGCTTCTTCTCAAGCTGTGGAGAGAAGTTTGGCTGTGGGGTATTAAATAGGGTGTAAAAAGGAAAAAAAAAGGCACGGGACCGGCCATTTATTGGTCGGTTGGGATGTTTAATCGGGACCGGTCATTTATTGACCGGTGGGGAAGTTTAATCGGGACCGGCCAATTCTTGGCCGGTTTGGGCATATTTAAAATTTCCAACAACTCGTGGGCAAATTTATTAATATGTAATTAACTTAGGGTATTTTTAAAAATGTCGGCTGGTTTAATGACTGTCTACTTCCAGAAAAATAAAAGAGTGAGGCTACGGTACTATGCATAGCACCGATTGGTCTGTGCTACGGCTCAATATTTGAGTTTTCAAAATCATAACGGTCGATCCGAACCGTTCAACATGATCTCCATATGAATATGTACTTGCAAACCAAATTTTATATTTTTTAGAATTTTTTTACTATTTTTTTAGATAGGTAGAAAATCACTTGATCTGAAAATTCTGGACCATACAAAAAAGTGATTTTCTACCTACCTAAAAAATAGTAAAAAAATTCAAAAAAAATATAAAATTTAGTCTACGTGTACATATTCATGTGAAAATCATGTTGAACGGTTCGGATCGACCGTTAGGATTTTGAAAACTCAAATATTGAGCTGTAGCACGGACCAATCCGTGCTATGCATAGTACCATAGCCTCACTCTTTGTTAGATTACTTTTTTTGATATAAAATTAGCATATTTATACTAAAATACGCTAAAATTACAGTAAATTACGCTAAATTACGTATGAATAGGGATGATATCTTCACTGAGAAGGCGAAAAACGACGACGAAATTTCAAACGGCCATAAAACGGCACTCGAGTGTCCGATTTCGGCAAATGACCACTTTTCAGAAAGCTTGCAAAAATAAGCATGCGTCAGTGCCCACGATGCCGAAGTTCAAAATTCAGAATCACCAAAAAACAAAGGGAAGAGCCTCAAAACTTCAGTTCAAGTTTCCGATTAAGATTTTCATTTTTATTATTCAATCTACGTAGCTCAGTAAATTAGTTATATAATAAATTTGTAGAATACCAGTTTTTATTATTTTTGGATTTTTTTACTATTTTTTACGATTGATGAAAGATGGCACAAAATCGGTCCTATTCATATTGTAATTTAGCATAATTTAGTGTAATTCAGCGTAATTTAATATATAATTTAGCGTATTTTAGTATAAATATGCTAATTTTATATAAAAAAAGTAATCTAACAAATTTTAAAAAAAAATTCAATTTTTTAGTGTTATATTTCAGCATTTTAGCTATTTGTCTCTAAAAAAAAAAAGATATATGGCCGGTACCAAAAAAATGAAAACCGGCCAGAAAATGACCGTTATGGACATTTTTAAAAATTCCAATCGGGTCTGGGCATTTTTATTAATTCCTAATTAACTTTGGATATAAATAAAAATGTCGGCCAATGCACCAAGGAGATCCATGAATATTTAATGATCTTTGAAAAAGTTGAGTTCCCATTTCTTCATTGGGTTTTTCTGTTCTCCCTTTGCTTTATTTTGTTTTATTTCACTTTTTTGCAAACGAAGTTAACTAGAGGATGGATTTGCTTTTCCTAATTTTACTAAAGCAGGGTTTTTTTTTATGAGAGGAAATATATTTTTTCTCCGCTTATGCAACTTATTTGTGTTATCTAAAATATTTTTTGATGTTTTTTCTCGTTGTTCTGAAAAAAAAGTATTTCTTTTATTAATCAGTCTGTTTCTTCACTTTTGGAATTTGGTTTTACCGAACAAACCGTAGAAAACTTGGGTTATTTTGGTTTATTCTGTTGTGATTATACAGAAACGAATAAAATTTTAGTTATCAATAATTAATTCGGTTTGAACCTAATTCGACACCCCAGTCGTATCTGGCGCATTTCCTACTAAAATAAAGAAACAAATTTCTGTCCAAACCGGCTGGGTTCTATTGTTACAGATATCCTGATACATTCCTGTTAAAAAGACCGAATACCTTGTCCTACACCAGGAAGAGTACCACCGGGACCGGCTGTCAATGATTTGTTACAAAATAGCAACAGGAAAACGGTAACAGAGGATTTGGTTAGATTCCTAAAATGTAAACCCCCCTTCTCAGGAAGTAAACAGAACACTCCCCGTTTTCCTCTCCCAAAAAATGGCCTCTCAACCCACCGTCGCGCCTCCGACTCCAACTCCGCCGCCGCCACCTCCACCTCAACCTCCATCATCGGCGAAAAAAGGGTTCCTTCGCCGTATCTTTCCTCTTCTTATCCTCACCAACTTGGCTGTCGCAGGTGCTAACCTTTTTTTTAATTTGAATTTCATTTTAGTTCTGTACCGTTCGATGATCTTTCTGAGATTTATAATTGAAATGCCCTAGAATTTTTTGTAATCCTCTTTAAGTTTGTTTTTGTCTCTATTTTATCGGATCAAAGCTAACCACAGAAGTACATAAAAGAGGGCATAACCCTGCAAAACCTCAAAGTGTAGTACGTACCACAAAGAAATGTTGGTTTAGGCATTTTTAGGGAAACTTGTTTCTCTTAGTGTTGCATACATTGATACGGGATTTTTCTAGGTTAGTGGGATGTTTTGATGTTTTGAGGTTTTGAAGTAGAATTGTTTCAAGGAAAAAGAAATATGCTGATATTATAGCTACTGTTAATCTGCAAGGGTGCATTGTTTGGTAGAATGCTATATATGTCTTGGGCATGTGACAAGCAAATTTAGTTTAGTTAGATGCTTAAGGGATGTGACAGCCATATTTATTTGACAGCCGCAACAACCGACAACACAGTTATCAAATGAAAACTGTAAAGTTGTAGATATGTTCTCTGCAGTTTTAATAGGCTGTGTGTTAAACTTGTACAATTTGGAAGTCATTTTCCCATTGATCAAGTGCCTATTCGACTTAACCGTTAAATTTTTAAACCACTCGATGTACAATCAACTGGTTTTCAAATTCCATCAAATTTAGCACACAATCTATCTAAACTATAGATAAGATGTTGAGTAAGGCTTAGGTGCTATGGATAGCATAAGGCCTATTGTCTCAAAAACCTATCGTATAAACTTCAAACTTCTACTTAAGTAGCTCAGTAAATTGGTTATATAGTGAACTTGCAGAATACCAATTTTTACTATTTTTGGAATTTTTTACTATTTTTTATGATTTATGAAAGATGGCAAAAAATGGCTTAAAATAAAAGAAAATTGCCAATATATTAGGCCATTTTTTGCCATCTTTCATAAATCACAAAAAATAGTAAAAAAATTCCAAAAATAGTTGGTTTACAAGTTCATTATATAAACAATTTACTGAGTTACTTAGATCGAAGTTTGAAGTTTATACGATAGGTTTTTGAGACAATAGCACGGAAGGCCTTATGCTATCCATAGCACCTAAGCCTTACTCTAAGATGTTTGTAATTTTTTGTTGTTGTTGTGATAATTGTTTGATTAGTTTTTCATGTTTATCAAATAAGTATGCTGTCATAAGTTTGTTGTCAGTGTAACATATCACGATGCTTAAATAGGTTGGAATGTTGCTTAGTGAGGTGGATGATAAATTGATAACCATGGTTTATACGTTTATTTGATATTTTCACCTGATACCTAGTACCTTTCTTTGAGTTGCATAGTTTATAAGTTCATTAGCATTCAAAACGTCTTTAGATGGTATGTCTAATGGGATTAGGGATCTATTCTTCTTTGGAACTTGAAAAGAGTACTTCTATTATATGTTTGACCTGTCATGTCAACTTCATATCCTGAAAATATTTCAGAAGGTAGTAGTAGACATGTATGTGCTTAATTATTAGGAAATATGCTTATAAATATATAGAATTTGAAAGGATGCCTAATCTTTAACGTGCATCATGTCAAAGTGGTGTTATTCTATATATAAACTTATTATTACAAGAGTTGATTTCACGTGTAGAAATTTTGATTTTTTACTTAATGAAGAACAACACTACCTGAAAAGCAGAACATTCTTTTTTTTTTTCAAGATGAAGAATTCTTTTCTTTAAAAAAATGCCGGCATCTTCAAGAATTGCAAATTTTACAAAATCGGAACAGCCTAGGCTTGTGATGAACAGGGATGGCAGGTTTTACTAAAAAATAAGCCCACCCTAAATATATTGGGTTGACTTTTTTTGAAGCCAACTCAATTGAAAACTCACTCCAGTCCAAATTTAGACAAAAAAAAAACACACACACACTCCATTCCAATGCCGTTTTGCATGCAGGTTGGGTAAATTGGAAGCATTGTAAATTTGTAACAAAACTGTTACAAATTTTGTATTCCAATTACCACTTGAGTCCACGAGAATCAGTTTTTTTGGTTGAAGCAATCCATCTACAAAGCAAGCAAACCACTAATTCCTAACGTACAGTGATGCAAATAGAATGAAATACAATCCAACAAAACAAAAGGTTAGTTGAGAAATTATCTCATAATGATTAAGATCAAAATTTAAAAGCAAACATCTCATAAAAACCAGAGTTCCTTGTTGAAAAGAATCACATTACAAAGGTACATTGTTTCCTGTTATCATTATATTATGAAATAAGTGAGACAAGTATGCAAAATGAGCTTATGGTATATAGTGTTAAATGCTGGTTGTGTTGGGTTAAGAGAAGTTTTATGTTTAGTGAGACAAGAGTAAATTTGAGTTTTGAACCATATTACATCCAAAAGAATTCTAGCCCAGTCTGGGACATCATTCCGAAGTATTTCTTGGCTTTTACTCTGTTGGAACTCAAGCCTGTTTAATATAATATTCTGTTGTTACTCTTCTCTCTTTTCAAGCTTGGAAGTTTAAAGAGTTTCATTTGTTGCCTCCTCTTTCCCTTCCACTTCCACACCTTGGAGCCTGAAACCATTAATCTAATATCTCTTAATCAAGGGTAGGACCAGACATTGTCTTTTTTTTTTTTTATCGTGTCCATTAAGGTTTACATAATATCTGTTATGCAATGAAATTGTTTAATAAGATAGAGAACATGATGTGTCTTACCAAATTCTAATTCCGCTTTCAAGGACAGAGAACCGTAGTAATATAATATTGGAATTTCTCCATTAAGCAAATAGAAAGTTGGAGAAATCAAAAATTAATAGAGTGTAATTTATTTTGACTCTTGTCTGGTCATATATAATTGGAACAGAAATTTTATGAACTAGACAAAGGGTGATTTGGAGATCTTGCAGCAGATAGCATAAATATTGTATGAAAAGTACTATGGAAGTGATCTCTCTCTCTCTCTCTCGCTTCTCCCCTCCTGGATTTGCTTTTATGGGTTAATGGAAAAATTAAGCAGAAAGTGGCATGAGAATCTTGAAGATGAATAGGAGAAAGTCAAGTTATTACAGATCTAAAACCTAAAAATGATTTTAAAAAAAATAACAGATAACAAGCAACTAAAAACTTTTATGTTTATCTCGAGCATTTGTATCTAGAACTGCAAAAGAAAGAGAGAGTATTGGGTGTAAAGTAAGGTTTAATAAATGGAATAATACAGTTGTTTTTTGAGTGCATATGTTTTTTATTGGCTCAAGCTGTGTTAAAGGATTACGTTCCTTTATAGTTAATTGTACAAGCTTCGGTTGTTTTTCTGTCAAAATAATATTCTTAATTTTTAAAAGATTTAACCTTCTAGCCTTTGCATGAGTCACCTACGATTAAGCCAACTCTTTGTAATATTTGGAATCTGTTTGTCTGATACTTCTGTTTATATAATCTTGGTTATTTTTGCAGTTTATGTTCTTACAAGAACCAGTCAGAAAGATAAGAAAACAAAAGAAGAGTCCTCCACTGAAATCAAAGCTCCTGAAAAGAAGCCACCTGAAACTGCTCCTGCTCCTGCTCCACTT
The DNA here is from genome assembly GCA_025461125.1 of Carex kokanica. Lineage (NCBI taxonomy): Eukaryota > Viridiplantae > Streptophyta > Magnoliopsida > Poales > Cyperaceae > Carex > Carex kokanica. Next base: position 150,267 of record JAJGRX010000962.1, read on the forward strand.
CCTGTGAAGGAACTTCCACCAATCCCACCAGAGGAGCAGCTCCAGCTCTTTAAGTGGATCTTACAAGAGAAGAGAAAGGTCAAGACCCGTGACCCGGTAGAGAAAAAGAAAATTGATGAAGAGAAGGCCCTTCTCAAGGAGATCATCCGGTCAGGATCTATTCCTTCCTTGTGAGGGCAATTTGGGAAATTGGTCATACTTGTTGTGATCTTTGTTCTCTTTTGATTTAATAATCATTGTATTGATGCAGAATATTTTATTCAGTAGGAACCTTTATGTTTAAGCTGGTAAAGCCTGTCATTTGTTTCTGATTCCTGTAACTTTCATGCTGTTGGAAGGGTACGGCTCCAGCGAGTGTTAGATTTTGGTACTGGTGTGTGGTATGTTACACTTTGGGGGTTATTGCTGTATCTTGAAGTTGGTAAGACTTGACTCCTTGCTCCAGTTTTCAAAGGGAGTTGAGTGCTATGGATTTGTACAACTTCCAAAATTCATTCATTTGAAGTTTTTTTTTTGTTTTTGGTTAAATTGCATGTTGTTAATCTGTTAAAAGAAAATTATACTTCAATATGATTTTGCATTACCATAATAAGAATGTCTTCAACTATTCACTTCACTATTGGCAACGGTTTTGTGTCAACGTTGCAGTGTTGTTTTTGTACAATTTTGAGATTAAATCTGGATACATAAATTTTTAGCTAGCCATGCACACTTGCCTACATGGAAACAAAAACATTTAAAGCACTCAGCGAGCATAAAATGCTTGAATGGCGAAGATAGATCTACAGTCACTGAATTGATAATTTGATATTATATGTTGCAGATTTTATGGAACAGTTTCTATACAAATTACCAATGAATAGGCACACCCGCATGACTAACAGAAAAATGTGGGACCCATCTGTCAGTAACTTGAAACACAAAGTATGCTAGGGAATCTGAATTCGACAGTTACTGCAGCTACACATGCACATACTATCAACACTTTTCAGATTAACAAAGATTTGGGATAAAACAGTAGATAGTGAAATTTGACATATAGGAATAGGACTATCCATGTGGAGCTTTTCTGGCCTTTTGCTCTCTCTACACTTTTGGATTTTCCCATGTCAGGTCCCTTTCGTATCTTCCCTCTCTACTTAATTATCTCAGAATTATGTTATTTCAATCCCTTCATTTTGTTATCTTCAAGTTAGTAAAAACATTTGTTGAGTATACATTATCTAGAGATATGAAAAATGTACTGTTCATCTGCTCAGATGATAAACCGTTGATTTAACATAAAATCGAGTTAGAAACACCGATAGAGAATTTATCTTCCTGAAACGAATTTTTTCCTGGGATTGTTGCAAAGACGAAAACGGTCTGGACTGAGGAACAAAAAAGGGCATCTGTACTGATTGAGTTGTTCAGTTTTGAGGAAGCTTTTATTTTATTTATTCTGATATAAATTATTTATACTAGCAAAACATGCAGTTCATTTTACCAAAATCACCTCACTGTTATTCTCACATCATATAGGTACTTTTCATGAAATGATAGTACTTTTCTGCATAGGTACTTAATAATTAATAATTTTATGGCAAAGTGGAAAGAAAACAAAATTGATTTTCTCTGTAGTTTGGCCTATAAATAAGCCAGTTGAGCTACCTTTTGTGGAGACCCGTCAGTTGAATTAGTTGTACCACTTGCTATTCTATCCTCTAGTGTCTATATCCATTACTTTTTTTTCCTCTCTCTCTCTCTCTCTCTCTCTCTCTCTCTCTCCATGAATCAAGCTTTGCAAGACCGGCATGTACCAGTTCTTCCACTTGACGATGATCAATACCGGCCATACCCTATGCCTCCTTACATGCTTAATTCACTTCAAGATCAAAAGGTACGTAGCACCACGCAGAGCTCTACTTGAATTAATTTGAAAGAACTTATTGATGTATCTGTTTCCTTTGATTTAACTGTTCTTTTATTCTGATAGCATGATATGATGCAATATTGGATGGAGAATACAACAGTTTCCGATCAGAGCACATCTGTCGAACAAAAACCAAACAAGGCAGTTAGTTCAAGATCTACTAGCAATGTCATAAGAGTGTGTTCAAATTGTAATACAACTACAACTCCCTTGTGGCGAAGCGGACCTTGCGGCCCGAAGGTATCATTCATTATTACTAGTTGTTTATTGCCTTTATTGATTTAATTATGTTATATATTTTAGTTGAAGTAATTCTTGTTTCCTCTAATTCCTACAATTGAGGGTTTAAAGGGACAATAAGTCAACAAATATTTCAGATCCAAAAGGTAGATATTAGGTGCAAAGGAACACTAGAAGGTACATCAAATTAAGGCACTTTGGTGTTCTTTTGAAACCAAAACTTCAATGCATGTGATCTTTTTTTTTATAATATACTTTGAATTGCTGTGCAGTCATTGTGTAATGCATGTGGTATAAGGCAGAGGAAGGCAAGGCGAGCTGCACTAATCGCAATGGAGGCTGTGAAAGGTGGCACAATCCTACCAATTAAACCCAAAATTCAAGTGAAGAAAGAGAGAAAAAACAAGGATCATACACTTCCATACAAGAAGCGCTACAAATTTCTTTCGCCTGTTGTAGCTCAGAGGAAATCTACAGCTAAGAGTTTGTTCCTTTGCCAAGAATTTCCAAAGGAAGAGACAGATGCTGCTACGCTGCTCATGGGTTTATCTTGCGGTGTTCTTCGTGGTTGAAAACCTAGCTACATTATCCTTGTTTTAGTTCTGTTCTCTTTGTTTTAGCTTTCCGTGTTACCTTTTCCTTTTTTTTTTTTTGTGCGGTCACGGAACTTGAATAAAGCCACGCGCTACTGGCTAGTGCCGAGTTTGCATGATTGCCTTTTTTTTGAAAGAGAGGAAGGAAAATAGATAATGTTTCTATCATTAGTCATTGCTAATTTTTGAATAAAAATAAGCTATATATCTTAGACCAGTATCTGTACTTAATTAATTGCTTATTAACTTGGTGAGTTTCTTCAGGTCATTTAAATTTTAAACTTGTTATATACTCTTTTTTTTTAGAATTTGAGTGTCTAATATCAGCATGTGCGTTTCGACTATTCTTTTTAACAGTGATAGTTATCAAATAAATGGTAAGTATAAACTGGTATAACTGAACGTATATAATAAGTAAACTAGTATTGTGCCCGTGCGTTGCAACGGAATATATGATAAGATAACAAAAATAAATTCTCATACAAAATAACAAATTTTCATAAAAAAACAAAATTAGAAATATATTCTACATTTATCACAGTAATATGTATAGAAATAAGAAGGTAGATAAATAAGGAAGTGAACAAAAAATTGATTTGCATTGTGATCTGCCGTCTAGAAAATTTCAATTGGAGAGGGATAAATAAGGAAACAAAAAAAATAAGGAAACGAAAAATTATATCGCTAAATTTTAAAGTCTGTTTAATTTTAATTGTAACGCATCGTGTGGCGGTATGTGTGGCGAGTATGTTTGTAGCTAAATTTAAACTTCTACACATAAAACAGATGCATTTAATCAAAAGAAGATAGATTATGTGATTGGAGACCTGAGATTAAATTCAAAAATTAATCTTTCAATCGTAGCCGTTGGCGGATCGGATACCCAACGTGCTTAATAATGAAATGGAGATAATAAGTGTTCGTAAAAAGTTAACGCACACATATATAACAGAAATTTTTGAAACAATATATGAGCATAGTTGAGATGCATTAATGAGAGAACTCAAGTCATTATCCACTTGATCCTTAGCCGTAATCCTATTGTGTGGCTGGAGTTGAAGATAACATTTGTATTAATCTAGAAATATATTAGATGAGATCTGTGTATCAGAGCTTGACAAAGAGAGAAGGATTTCCCCTATCGGAAATTAAGGGCTATTTTTCTTTGAGATGTCCTTTTCTTGTTTTCTCTGTATGAGACATGCGGTGCACTGTTGTAATTAAAAATGGATTCATGTCTAGAAGAGAACAAACTGAATTTAATGAAGAGATTGGTTGAATTTGGATGAACAAACTGAATTCGTGTGTTTTTGTAATTGATGGGCCATGTTAATAATTGCTTATATCTGGCCTAATTTCAACTAAAATTTCATTTTCTATAATTAACGGGCCAGGTAACTAACCCTGTGAATAAAGGCCGAAATTTTTTTTCTTACCACCCTCAAAAATCGGAATTAAATCAATACCACCCGTTTATTCAGAATTCAGATTCCACCACGTACGCGTACTGGATCTGCGCACGGATCCCCAATCCGTACGCGTAGTGGATATGCGGACCGATCCGTTCGCACAGTGGATATGCGCACGGATTTGTGCGCATAGTGGGTCGGCGATTCGATTGGGAGAAATTGAGTTTCGATTTCTGTCTTTTTCCCTTTCTTTTCCCGGGTGGGTCCCATCTCTCTTTTCCCTTTCTTTTCTTCTCATGGAGATCGAGTTTCGATTTCTCAATTACGAATCTGGTCCCCTTGTTCCGATCAAATGCTTAGTTCAATCTGTGCATCGTGACTACACGCTTGACCTCCCCGACGAGTGTCTCTCTCAGGTGTTCAGTTCTCTCTCCCAATCAGATCGCAACAAGTGCTCCCTGGTTTGCCACCGTTGGTACAAGGTCGAAGGTCAAAGCAGGCAGCGTCTCTCTCCACGCACGCATATTGGCTACGCGAACGGGTCGGTGCGCCGACCCACTATGCGCACGGATCCGTGCGCATATCCACTGTGCGAGCGAATCGGTCCGCATATCCACTACGCGTATGGATTGGGAATCCGTGCGTAGATTTAGTATGCGTACATGGTGGAATCCGAATTCTGAATAAACGGGTGGTATTGATTTAATTCCGATTTTTGAGGGTGGTAAGAAAAAAATTTCGGGAATAAAGGTGTGTGGTACTTCATGTGAAAATTCATTTACCAAAAGGGATACAGTAATCAACTCCACATACTACTACACAGTTGTTGCAACTTCAGATCTGTTTTGTCGTTTCGCGCTCTAGTCTCCACTCTCCAGTCTCCTCGCATGGCACACAGCCACAAATCCACAACTCAACACACACCTCTGGCTCTCTCTTTTCTCGAAAATCTTGACATACAGTGGCTCTCTCTTTCGTGCTTAGAAGCTCTAATGCCAGGAAGCATCCATTTATCAGGTACTTTTTCTCTTTCTTAAATGCACTGAGCTCAGCTGAATCGATTCAGATAAAAATTAATTAATCTCCCCATGTCAAATTTACAGTAGCGGAGTGGATGGAGAGCATACCCCGAGGACCAATCAGCACTCCCCATTCCATAAAAGGTGTGAAAATTATCAGTTTATCACATACTCCTTTTCATACACTTGAGTGTTTGTTTGCATTTATTTATGATTTGAAGGGTTAAATCATAAATGTGCTGTGCAGTTTCTGTGGGAAAAACTGAGTATCAGAGTGTAGGAAGAGAAGACTTCTCTTTGTGAGTTTTGTAACTCTCTCCTTAAATTTTGCTATTTTGTGTGCACATTTGTAGGGCTAATTAGGTACTAATTCAATTTACTTATACGTGTTTATCTCAATAAATTTCGCTAATATGTGAGAAGCAACATGTAACATAACAAGATAATAGATTAATTGTGATTTATAATTTGCAGCCCAGTGACATCTATCCGTGAAAATCTTGTGATTATGCTTTGTGATTCTGAAGGAAATTTGGTGACAAAGCAAGGTAAGTTATGTTTTATAAAAGGAAATGTGGTTCGAATTTTGTTAATTGATGGAAATCATTCTCAATATTTTTTTCATTGACAGAAGTAAAGACTATATCAGTTGCTGAAAAAGGAGATGCCGAGATCAATTTCGCTCTTAAATATCGAGGGAATATCAAGTTAAGATTGACTTTCGTACTCAATGAAAAAGAGAAGGAGAAAATTCGTGAATTGGTCGGTAATTTTTAATTGTTTTCCATCCATGTTTCTTTTATTTTTCACATTTTTCAAAGGATAATTTGTAATTTGATAAAGTTTCCATTTCAGAGGAGCTCTGTATCGAAAAGGAAGCATGAAGAGTTAATTAAAGGCACCAATGACATATGTTCTCCTGGTATCATAATTTTTGCTTGTAGCTTATCACAGATACTAATTTATTTATATTCAGGTTAACTCATTTTACTAATTTTTCTTTGTTTTTAATGGATCTGAAATTTCTCAGGGACTTCATTACAACTTGCACGCAAAGATTCTTCCAATCTCAGTTACCAAAAGATGCCAAAAATTTCAACCAAATCAAATCTAAATAAAATCGAACATGGACCCCCGAGTATTACTAAAGCAAAAAAAGAAACTTCCTTTTTAATAGTATCTCAGCCGGTAGACGATCTAACTGGGGCCGACAATAATAGAAGCGTACCAAATAGAACCCGAAGTGATAACATAAAAAAAATGATTAGTGCCTTTGAGAGCAATGCCAAGCAGGTCTGAGTTTTGTTTCAGTTCATTAAATTTTGTTAATTGCATGATTATTTCTTATAGTTCTTGATTCTTTTAAGTATAATTGTGAGCCAATTTGAGTGCAGAATCCGGGATCACAAATCAGCCCAAGAACAAGGACCCGAGTAAATAAAATTGACTCTCATACTTCAATAGAAAGCATGTCATATGAGAACGAAGATATCAAACATAGAAGGATTTCTCAAACTCTTATTAGGAGATCGTTTTCAGCTGGAGACTTAACAGATGCTATTTTGCAAAATGACCCCAATTTTGCACAAAAACCTCGCTTTAATGAAACATCTGCATCTGATGAGAGATCAGTCGAAGTGCACACTGAAAATAGGAAAACAAATTCGTTGCAAGAATTTGTCATCAGGCATCAAAACAAAGAAGGTGGTTTGTCAAATGAAGTGTTTGATGGTACTCTTATATCTGCATCCCATGAGAGAGTCACAGTGAACATGGAACAAATGGAAAAAAAATTGTTGCAAAAATCTGAAATCAGGCATCAACACAATGACGGTTTGTCAAATAAAGTCTTTGATGGATATATTTTTCATGTGGCAAGTCATTATCGAGACTATGAAGTTTCAAGATGCATAAATGAGTTGCCATGTATAGACAGAACAAGTTATTTTGAAATTTCTGATACTTTGATGCCACACCGTCTGTGCCTTACTTCTGCACCAAAGAAAGTAAGGAACTTCCTTGAGAATTTTATTACAAGGTCGCCGCACAATGAAAAGGTACCTCGTATATAATTAAGTTTCATGGCAACTAAGGAACATAAATAATTTGTATGAACAAATTCAAGGATCTCACATGACTCTTTTTCAAGCAGATAAAATTGCATGGTGTTGCATTTGATGAGGTACAAGAAGAAATTGGAAGTAGAAGTCAGACTGAGGACCCGCATCGTCAGATAGTTGGAAGTTCAATTCTGAATGGGTGGTTAATTGAACAGGTTTCTTTTATTTTATCATTGTTGATATATTGTTATTTATAGGATTATCATATCAGATGACTTGTACAGTACAAAGGGTTCACATTGGCGATGATTCTGATAGGTGACACTATTGGTGCACAATCTTTCTATATGCAAACTATATATAGTCAGAGAATGAGGTTGTGATGACATAATTCATATCCAGTACAATACCTGACTGAGTAGAATGAGATCTGAGTCGTCAGTTTTAATCTGGCACGAATCTCAAAACGGACCTCCTTATCTAAATAGGCACCATATTACTTTTGGCCTGGCTGGGAGTATTGTACTTAGTCCAGTTCCTGAGGGGATACAGACTCGTGATAACATGTATATACCGGTTTTTGGTATTGGAGGTGTTGATTCATCATTCTGTACCAAACTTTACTACGTACTATTTGAAATACATAATTTTAAAAACTTGGAGCTGAATTATTTAAGTGCGTATCAATCTGTTAATTTTGAATTTTTTTAATTGTATTGGTGACTGGAAAAAGTTTCATCATCAATTTTTCAATATATAATGATTCTTTCTTATGTTCTTTTAATATTATTTTTTGTTCTTATTTTTGCAGGGTGCACGTATTTTTATAGTGCTAGTAGCTTGTGGAACCATTATCCTTAATACCAGATAGAGAAAATTTACAGAGAAAAATATTGACAATGCTGTTTTGACTTAATGCAACGCACATACAATAAAGTCAAAGCAACGCTGCGTATGACTCAAGCATTGCATGAAACCAAAACTGTGTTGTCGATATCTTTGCCCGAAATTTACGATTATCTTTGATCCATATGAAGACTTCTGAACTTGAAGCTATCTTGTATACTATATTTGGAAAGCTTTCTTTAACAAAAGTATAGTTAAGCTACGGTACTGGTTGCCAAATTACATATTAAAAAAGGGTTAATTTTTCATATACTTTGTTCTTCAATTTATTATTTATCCCTTTATTCTTTATATATTCAATATACCCATTAACTTTTTCTTCTTTTTCTTATTTGCCTACAAAATTAATTATTCATAGCTAATAAGTCATTTAAATCTATTATTGTCAATAAAAGAAATTTGAAGGATAAAAATTGAAGTCATAAAAATTGAAGGATTAACATAATAGATTTAAATGACTATTTAACTATGGATAATTAATTTGAAGGGCATATATCCATTCTTATATATTAAGCACGTAGATGTCCTAATCGCTAATGGTTGTGATTAAAGTATGAAATTTCGGATTGAATATCAACCCTCCATCAAATATTGTTCCTTCTTTTGATTCTATGCATTTTTTTTTATGTTTTTTTATATGTAAAAGTTTAAATTTATTTAAATACGTACTCACCACATACAAATTTTCACCACATACAAATTGTATTATCTTTCTGATTGTCCTCATTTCTTTTCATTTCTTAAATGTCATTTAAAGAATTTTTAGATTGATTGATAATTGATTAGTCATGTCTTTATTTTTTTCTATTTTTTAAATATCATTTAAGGAATGTTATTTGTCGTGTAATATGTAATTTTGTATGAAAATATGTCAAAAAGATAAAAAATATATATGACATTTAATGAAATATGTCATTTAAGGAATATTATTTACGTGTAGATGTCATTTAATATATCATTTAGTAATGGTATTTGTTATTTAGTCTAATTCTTTTTTATGAAAATATGTTATTTTGTATGAGATTTTTTTTTTTGTTCTTTTATAATATATCACCGTTGCAACGTACCGACACGATACTAGTTAGATATGATAAAGAGTGTAGGAGTAAATAAGAAACTAAAGAAATCTTTAAAGGTAAATAAGAACTTAACAAATTAAGGGTGTCTCCCATGAGATAGGAGTAGGTCCGATAGGCATCGGACCTACTTTTAGGTTCAATTAACTCTAGCACCGTATGATTAGCATTAAATCTGTGTGCACGGAAATTGATACAGACTCACACGGATTTTGATGCGGAGTGCACAAATCTTGATGCTGATCAGATGGTCATCACACCCATCGAACCAAAGTAGGTCCGATGGCATCGGACCTACCCTGAATTCGTCTCCCATTTGTAGAAAGATGGAAAGTAAGCCGCATTTAATGTTGTTAATTTTAGGGAAAAGTTGTTAATTACCAAAACAAAATTGAGGGATAAGTTGTTAATTTTAGCTAGAGCTTAGAATTAAACAAGTTAAAGCTGGATCACATGATAAAGATATTGACAATAATATTTTGATTTAATACAACGTATGAGTCATATATTTTTCATTTTAATTCTATTGTATGTGAATTGCATGAAACCAAAACATCACTGTCAATATCCTTCCCAAAAAGTATGAAAGAGATTTCCATCTTTACAGTCCGTGACTGATAAATCTCTACTAAAATTCAAAATCCAGGGGGGCACCGCCCCTGCGAAAAATGCATGAGAAATTTGTGTCATATAGCTTCATGCATGGATGCACAGCTGAATTTGGCGTAGGTGGTCAGAGCCCTTGGCATACCTCACAAGGGTTCCGTTATGGCCAGAGGGCATGCCGATTCGAGAGGCTTGAAGCACTCGAACCATCAAGGCGGGTCCAACATGAGGCAGGTATCACTGAATACTATGATGAGAACAATGAACAACTTAGATGCGCCGGTCTGTCTGCTAGACGCCGCATAATCGAGCCTAGAGGCCTTCGCTTACCTGCCTACTCTAATGCGCCTTCTCTTGTCTACGTAAAACAAGGTAAAATTGGGTTCTCAGAGATTGCATATACAAAATCTTTCAAATCAAATTAAGTACTTATTTTGCGTACGTACCATTCAAATTAAAGTTAATACATACTATATATGACAAAATTCTATTTAACATAATTCCAGCAACAATTTGAGCAGCCTATATAGGCAGCAAGGGGAGGCTCAGGGTCGACAGAGGTCTTGGGACGAGCACCAGAAAGTTCAGAGTATCCGTGAGGGCCGGAGATGTTGTCGCTTTACTGGCAGGTGTTACTCACTGGTTCTACAACGACGGTGATGTCCCTGTAATTGCTGTCACTGTATCCGACATAAGCAACAGCGCCAATCAGCTTGAGCCAAGACGCAGGGTATGTTCTTCGAGCTTCTTACCGCCTTACGATAGAACAGGCGAAGAACAGCAGGAGGGAGGAGATGGCTTTATTTGCTCCGGATCCGTATCCTCCCAGGTACCTGACTCAAGCAAATTGAAACGGACGGCCCAGATTAAACTTATCTGGGCCAAACTAAATCTGGTGCCTATGTAGACTGTAGGGGGTCTGTTTTGAGATTCGTGCCATGTTAAAAAAACCGTCCGATCGTAATTGTCTTAAGTCAGGTAACCTGAGGTGATGTGAATTCTGTTACTATTACTAAAGTGGTGAATTAGATAAGAGAGCAATACATCTTTGATAAGAGAGTTCGGTGAAACATGTGTTGTGTACTTGCTTGTTTGAAACAATAAAAATAAAATTATTAATTTTCAAAGAAACATGAATCAAATAATGTCTTAGCATCCTAGATAAATAAGTGGAAGAGAAATTAACATACTAAAGTACTAAATCGTACTGTGGACATAATTTGATCCTAAACTAATTAAGAAGCATAAAATTATTAAAAATAACTTTCATCAAAACACTTTGAGAATGTTTTATTATTATGAAATTAGTATATTGGGAACAAATGTCATTCCAAAATAGTTGTATTATAATTAGAACAATATATATAACCCATCGCGTGTTACCAACTATATAATTAAGATATCCTTAGTTCTGAACTTTATCTAATATTACTCTTTATCATGTAATTTACTTTTATAATAGTATCCGCGAGGGACGGATACTTCCGTCGCTAATAGAAAAAATATATTTATGTCAGATAGACACTTTTTACCCTCGCAGATACTGTCTCATTTTTTCAAGGGACGAACACGACATATCGGTAAATTTTAAACATTGAGATTTGTATCAGGAAAATCCGACGGCATCACAGTTTTCACCATTTGAGCTGCGAGTTGAGATAGAACAGTGGGTTCCACTTATTATTAGTTATGCTTTGTTGAGATATAGTTATATTTTTTTTCCATCAATCTGTAAGATGAGCTAGATTATTAGATTATTGTACATACTTTTGTATATTTCAACGGAAATATAAAGGGTCCAAATTGTAGCTTAATTAATTTTCATGTTCAAATGGTCGATTAAATTCATCAAAGTGTTCAACGTATCGGAATCTTTTTGTTGACTATTTTTAGAAACATTTTATTATATTTGAGGTTTTTGTAAGATGATTAGGGTAGAAATGATTCTGATTTACATAGGGTTTTGGTTTAGATTTTGTCTTATTATCTTACATAAGATGACTCTATTTGATGTAAAACTAGATTATAAATTTTATTAGTTGACAGAAATCCACCCATCATAAGATGACTCTATTTGATGTAAAAATATTTTTATTTTTATTATTTTAGGTCCACCTTTCGAAAAAAAAAGTAAAATGTTTCTAAAAATTGTAAATTTTGGTATCTTATAAGATTTCGATAGGTAGAGCAAATTAAATGGCTCAGATTGATCATTCCAATATAAAAAAAAAATTATTTTATATTTTATATTTTGGTCAAAATATATTAATATTTTTATAATAGCCTAATATACAGGTGTACTTTCGTAAGTGTTCAAGTGAATTTTTACTTTGTAGGGTAAATAAGAAATATTTCTATTACTTTGATGGTATCAATATTTCATGAGCCATATCTTACAAGTTTAGAATATTTCAGCACCAGTAAACTATACGAGGAGGGATTGGCTTACCACAATTTTGAGTTACCACAAAGTTACCACAACTATTTTTACATTTTCAAAGTCCAAATCGTTGATCCAAACCGTTCAACATGATCTCCACAATAAAATGTGCTTGCAGATCAAATTTTACATTTTTTTTATTTTTTTTACTAATTTATTAAGTATTTTACAAAAACTAGTCAAATTCAGACCATTGAATTTTGTACCCTTCTTAATAAATAATAAAAAAATTCAAAAAATGTAAAATTTGATATGAAAACACATTTTATTGTGGAGATCATGTTGAACGGTTTGGATCGACGATTTGAACTTTGAAAATGTAGAAAATGGTTGTGATAACTTTGTGGTAAATAAAAATTGTGATAATCAAATCCCTCTTCAAACTATATAGTAATTGAATATATATGTCATATATCGTTGTATTCTTGGATCGTACTTCTCTTCGTGCCAATTATTATGTTCATCTACCTTTTTAGTTTGGAACTTTGGATCAAGTAAGACAAATACCACAATATAATTCTGTTAAAGTTGTTTGTCCTGATCTTACCAACCTCTCCAGAAATTCAATACAAGCTTATACTTTTGTTTCTTTTTCTTCTGCATTATTTATTCCTTTTTTTTTTCTTTTTGCAAATTACAACAATACACAAAAATGACCAAATAATATCCATAAAATCTTGAAGGGACATCATAGTTGTGCTATACCAATAATGAATTGCAATTAAAGCTGGCAGTTTTTTAGTAAATCTGACCTACTGATCAGATGGTGCTAATAAAGATCAAACATTTTTATTGTTTGTTTGAATCTCATCCCAAATTCTGTTACACATACAGAAACTATTGAGCTACATTAACCACAATAAGTAGAAGAGCACACATCTGGTATTAATACAAGCAGAGACACTACAATGGCTTTCAAATACAAACCTTATTTGGCAACATCTATTTTGTAAAGCAGTCACATCTTCCACCTGCAACCATATTGGCCTAATTGTTACAATTTACTTTTCTTCTTTTTAAATATCTCCTATTGCTATAGAATGTTACATAGATATTCGAGTAGAACTAGGGTGTGATGTGCTCACCAAACTCTTTGGTGAGCATAACTTCATAATCTATCGGATTCACTTCAAACGAGATGAATCCAAACCGTTAAAACCGATGTACTTCACGAGTGATGTGCGTACATGCAAAATTTTGAATTTTTGAATTCATTTAGTCTAAAGTCAAGTGGTCAAAATTGATGAAAAATAAATGATCCAAAATAAAGTTTTAGAAGTTATTTTAATCCATTCATTTTTCATCAATTTTGACCGCTTGACTTTGTACTAAATAAATCCGAAACATTCAAAATTTTGCATGTACGCACATCACTCGTGAAGTACATCAGTTTTAACGGTTTGGATTCATCTCGTTTGAAGTGAATACGATAGATTATGGAGGTATGCTCACCAAAGAGTTTGGTGAGCACATCACACCCTAGTTCTACTCTTGATATTCATATTGGCCTTGTTCTACCTTCTAAGCACTGACTTTAACTATGTTCCATTGAATCATATAAAAAACTTTGGCATTTCAATTTTTATTTTGTGGTCATAGAGTATAAAGGAATCCATATTACTGTTCGCTTCAATAGTACCTAGGAAGAGGTTATGAAATCAACGACAGCTGAAGCCAGCTCAGCTTGGTGGGAAGTATAGCAATGGTTGGCTCCATTTATAATATGCAGCTTGTGATTAGGAATAATTTTTGCGAATTCATAAGCATCCTGTACAGGTATAGTTTCATCTTCTGTTCCATGAACCGTTAGAACCCTAGCTCATTTTTACAAAAGAAAGAAAGAACATAAAATAATGAGATGAAGCAGAATTTCAACAGCAAAAATACAGAAAGCACGTTTATTGACTATTCGGACAGAAGATGTATTTATATGGGTCCTCTAAATATCGCACGTAATCTGTTTGTAATATGATGCTCTTTTTAGATAAAAGAAAAGGTTTAAATAATACGACAGACCTGCATTCTTCTTTAATTTTTTTAACTTCCTCTGGCATATTGATATTTAGCCTATCCATTAAGCTATCTCTAGTTACTCGGTATGTTCCTGTATTTGAGAAAAATTAAAAGAAAAGGAGAATCACTAAAATGCAAACTTTTGGATCAGCATGGAAGGTCTCATTTGTCATATCAAAGAAATTATTCGAGTACCACCTACTGAATGTGAAATGTGATTTACTTAGTGCTGGTACTGGTAAGCATTACTGGTATGGTACAAAATTCTGATGAGCAATATGTCATGTCTTCTTGGCCAAAATATAATGTTTAATGCTCTCAAATATTTATTTGTATGCACCCATACAATACATGATCAACATTATATTATTACCTTTTGTGCCCTCGACATCAATAAATCCATCCTTCTCAATATTTTGCAGTAACTCCTCTCCAAATCTTTCTTTGACACCAACTCTCAGGTCAAACCTACCTGACAAATTGAGAACCATTTTGACATCATCATACGTGGATGCATAAAGAAGCACAACATCTCCACCTAGAAAGCAAAGCTTGATCCAGTCAAAATCATAATAAAATGATGAATCAAGAACAAACTTATTCAAATACTAAATATAACCTTTGCTGTGACCAACAATTGCAATTACATCATAATTTTTCTGAGAAATATCTGACACAACAGAATGCAAATCATCGGCTTCTCTCACGTAGTTGCCAAACTCAAATTGTCCCTCGCTTTCTCTAAAAAGCATAAAGAATGAAAGAAAGTTATTTTTGAAAACACTGTTTTATGGTAAGAATAAGTGTGGTTACTTGTAAAAATTTGAAATTTACCCATTTCCAGCAAAGTCGAAGCGAAAGGTACTAATTCCTTTCTTAGTAATTGCTGCTGCAAGGTTGAGCATTATATCGTCATCCTAAAAATAGAAAAACAAAATTATACAAAACAAAATAAGAGAGAGAGAGAGAGAGAGAGAGATACAGCATTCTAAGAATAGAAGAGCCATAAATGCAAATTTAGTCCCTGCAACTAGAAGTACTATTTGAGATTTATATTTGAAAAATGCAGTCCCTGCAACTAGTCTTAAAACTTGTGGCATTTAAACCCTCCTCATTGAACAATTTCAAAAATAGTTATTTGAGATTTAATTTTATTAGCACTGATGGCACCACAACGATGGGCATCGGATTCCTCCTCATGGTGTACAAGTAAATGCAATATTTTCCATATTTATTAGTGGGGTAAATGGGAAATTTTGTTCCTCAAAACCTAGTATTATAACAAGCACTATAATGACAATGCCATGAAAAATGCATATAAACCAAAAAAAATTCACTCTAGTTTAAGCAAATTCCATTAGTCAGTACCTTACTAGACCTGAAACCATGAGAAAGGATCACAACTCCCTTAGAACCAGTGTTGTGCAACACGCCAACAAGCTTCTCTCCATGTTTGTTTGTTATTTCAAGCCTTTCTTCTGATATGTCTGTTTTATTTCACAGGGAAGAACAAAATAAATCATTAGTATTGAGAAAGGATCGATGCATCCGTGACAATTTCAATAGCAAAATTTGTTCAGATCTAATTAAGATCTTCTCAGTTAAAACGCCAAATTGGTGATTACAATTTCAGTATTCCAGTTTAATATATGAACAGGAATCAGTAGCCCTTAAGCCGAGCTAAGTTACAGTTCAGAAAAACGAAAGCAAACAACAATCGATGGGTTCATAGAACAAATATGAAGATTTAGCGATTAACTGGCTATTACGAGGTGAAAACTCACTCGAGGAATCCATTTTTAGATGATAAAAGATCTCAGCTTTTCTCCAATAGCTTAAAATGAGGAAAAGAGGAAGAAAGAAGCTGTTTTCGAAAAGGATAAAAAACGAGGAGAATTTCACATATATCCCTACAAATTTCGAAATTACGTATTCCTCCTTCTAAAATTCATAATATTATATTCAGTTATTTATTTTTTAAACTTTAAAAACTTACAAATTTATTCAATTCTTTTAATTAAAACATATTAAATTTAAAATTATCTTATTTTATTCTTTATTAAAAAATAAAAAAATATATAGCCTGTGGAACCAACAGGTGACAGTAGAAGAAGCAAGCCAATACTGACAAAGTGACAATCTATGTAGCTGGGCTGTTTTGTCCATTTAAAAGGCCCAATTAATGGCCCAACTGCTAAGCATCATAGGCTGTGAAGAGAAGTCAAATGAACAAAAAAAGACCCAACAAAAGAAAACATGAATAAATTTTTTGCACCTAGACACATTACTTGTAAAATAAATGAGTTTTAACGGTTCGGATTCGTCATTTGAAACCAATTCAATAGATTTTAGTTTACTTATGCGAACAAAGAGTAGGGTTAAAATGCACCATTGATTTTGTGCTCCAATCATGCTCCACGTCTTTTTTTTCGTTTTCAAAGTTCAAACAATCGATCTGAACCACTCAATATGATCTTTGTATTAAAATGTGCTTGGAGACAAAATTTTATATTTTTTTAAATTTTTTTACTAATTTTTTAGATGGGTACAAAATCACTGTTTTCAGAAGATTCTGGACCATCCAAAACAGTGATTTTGTACCTATCTAAAAAAATAGTAAACAAATTTCAAAAAATATAAAATGTTGTCTCCAAGCACATTTTAATATGAAGATCATATTGAGCGGTTCGGATCGATTGTTCAAACTTTGAAAATGGAGAAAAAGACGTGGAGCGTGATTAGAGTACAAAATCAATGATGCATTCTAACCCTACTCATGAACAAAATGTACATATATTTAGTTTACATGTATGTTTGGTGCATGTATAACATGAGTTCGTTATTAATTACCAAACTAGGATGTTGAAAGGGAATTAATTAATCAATAAGTTGAAGTATGTCATCAAAAGTCGAACTTCAAGTCCATATCAAATAAAACGAACCATGAGGAAATGAGGAAAAGAGGAAGAAAGAAGCTGTTTTCGAAAAGGATAAAAAACGAGGAGGAATTTCACATATATCCCTACAAATTTTGAAATTACGTATTCATCCTTCTAAAATTCTTAATATTATATTCAATTATTTATTCTTTAAACTTTAAAAACTTACAAATTTATTCAATTCTTTTAATTAAAACATATTAAATTTAAAATTATCTTATTTTGTTATTTATTAAAAATAAAAAAATATATAGCATGTGGAACCACAGGTGACAGTTGAAGAAGCAAGCCAATACTGACAAAGTGACAATATGCAGCTGGGCTGTTTTGTCCATTTAAAAGGCCCAATTAATGGCCCAACTGCTAAGCATCATAGGCTGTGAAGAGAAGTCAAATGAACAAAAAAAGACCCAACAAAAGAAAACATGAATAAAATTTTTGCATGTAGACACATTACTTGTAAAATAAATGAGTTTTAACGGTTCGGATTCGTCATTTGAAATCAATTCAGTAGATTTTAGTTTACTTATGCGAACAAAGAGTAGGGTTAAAATGCACCATTGGTTTTGTGCTCCAATCATGCTCCACGTCTTTTTCTCCGTTTTCAAAGTTTGAACAATCAATCCGAACCGCTCAATATGATCTTCATATTAAAATGTGCTTGGAGACAAAATTTTATATTTTTTGGAATTTTTTTACTAATTTTTTATATAGGTACAAAATCATTGTTTTCAGAAGATTTTAGACCATCCAAAACAGTGATTTTGTACCTATCTAAAAAAATAGTAAACAAATTTCAAAAAATATAAAATTTTGTCTCCAAGCACATTTTAATATGAAGATCATATTGAGCGGTTCGGATCGATTGTTCAAACTTTGAAAATGAAAAAAAAGACGTGGAGCGTAATTAGAGCACAAAACCAATGATGCATTTTAACCCTACTCGTGAACAAAAGGTACATATATTTAGTTTACACGTATGTTTGGTGCATGTATAACATGAGTTCGTTATTAATTACCAAACTAGGATGTTGAAAGGGCATTAATTAATCAATAAGTTGAAGTAAAGTGGGAAAAAACGTGCCGTGATTAACACGTCATGACTTTGGTCACGTGCCGTGACCAAGTAATTTTTTCACGTGCCGTGCCGTGCCGTGACAAAAATTATGAGGGGTGGTCACGGCACGCGAGTCACGCCGTGACTCGCGTGCCGTGACTAAACGTGCCGTGACCAAACGTGCATTAGTCACGTTTGATCGCATTTAACGTTTTAAAAAAATACACGAAACGATTCTTTAAAATTCAAATGTTTTAATTGAAATTTAAATGTAAATATTTTAATTAAAATAAAATTATACCTTATAGGAAGGTATGTTAGTGTATTGCCTCGTGATTGCCGTGACTCCCGTGACTGGCGTGTCTACCGTTCCGTGACTCGCGTGTCCCGTGCCGTGCCGTGACCAAGGCAATTTCCGTGCCGTGCCGTGCCGTGCCGTGTCTTCTTTGTCAATAATTAGTCACGGCACGGGACACGCGAGTCACGGCACTCGAAGGACACGCGTGCCGTGCCGTTCCGTACCGTTACCGTGTCGTTCCGTGACGGAGTCGGCTCCGGCGTGCCATTTTTCCCACTCTAAGTTGAAGTATGTCATCAAAAGTTGAACTTCAAGTCCATATCAAATAAAACGAACCATGACTTTCTTTGAGGAAATTGAAACCAAAGCTGGGCTACTTTAGTTGTTAACTCTTGACCGAACCTAAGATATGAAATAAAAGAGGTCAAAGCTCATGCGTCTAGAATTTAATTTCTACTTTTTTTTTCTATTTTCTCATCATGCTAAGAAAAATTGTGATATTAAATTAGTTGATACTATTTGTAATATTAAATAATTGATAACATCAAATTAATTGATAATGTTCATTCAACCGTATGTAGACGACAGAGTGTTACTTAAATATGTCTACAAGAATATGTTTTATTCGCGCGATAAAATATGAATATTGTCAAGGATTAGCCAACGGCTATAGAATGAGGCTATGGTAATACATATGTTCTATGAATCTATATTTTTATTTTTAAAATTAAACAATCCACTGTTAAACATGATCTTCATATGAAAATATACTTTTAAACAAAATTTATATTTTTTAATTTTTATTTTTACTAACTTTTTAGATTGTTTGAAAAACAATTAATCTATAAATTCTGGACAATTCGAAAGCAGTGATTTTCTATATATTTAAAAATAAAAAAGTTGTAAAATATATTAAATTTGATTTCTAAGTATATTTTTGTATGGATATTACGTTAAACAATTTGTATTAACTGTTTGAACTTCAGAGTATTCACTATTAATTTATGCATTGGTTGCAATTATTCTACGCACAAAAGAACTTTTATAATTAAAACAAATTCAAACTTTGACGTTGAATTTGGACTTTCAAGATTCCCTACATTTTTCTTTTAGAGAATTTGAGATATAAACAGATATGTCGATTGAAAAGCTAGCGGAAGCTGGTGCATGAATTTTTTTTTTTTCACGCATACAAATTTGACGTTTCTTTTTGAATGGGCCTAAATTTTGACTAACAAAAAGACCGAAATTTTTATTAATATTCAAAAATTTAACATTCTGCACTTAAATTCGGAAAAATTCAAATTATGTCCAATCCATAAATTATTTTCCGGAAACGCGGATCCAGAGAATAATTCTCCGGAAAGAGGATTTCCGCAGCCCCTCCTCTCACAACTCACAAACTCACATTTTCGGTTTTTCTCTCTTCTTTGTCTGACTGTCTGATCGAGCGGCTCTTCGGTTCAGGTATTTTTAATTTTTGTAATTTAATATTTTATTAAATAAATTAGTTTAGAATAATAAAATAGTTTAGAAATAGTTTAGAAATTGGTTTAGAAATAATTAAATAGTTTATAAATTATTTAGAATATTGTCCAAAATGGTTTAGAAATTATTCCAAAATGGTTTAGAATAGTGACCGAATAATTTAGAAAATTCCAAAATGGTTTAGAATAGTGACCGAATAATTTAGAAAATTCCAAAATGGTTTAGAATAATGACCGAATAATTTAGAAAATTCCAAATTGGTTTAGAATAGTGACCGATTAATTTAGAAAATTCCAAAATTGTTTAGAATAATGACATAATAATTTAGAAAATTTCAAAATAGTTTAGAATAGTGACCGAATAATTTAGAATTTTATAGATTGATTTAGAATAGTGACCGATTAATTTAGAATATTGTCCAAAATGGTTTAGAAAATTCCAAATTGGTTTAGAATAGTGACCGATTAATTTAGAAAATTCCAAAGTAGTTTAGAATAATGACCGAATAATTTAAAAAATTCCAAAATGGTTTAGAATAATGACCGAATAATTTTAAAAATTCCAAATTGATTTAGAATAGTGACCGATTAATTTAGAATATTGTCCAAAATAGTTTAGAAAATTACAAATTGGTTTAGAATAGTGACCGAATAATTTAGAAAATTACATTTTCGATTAATGTCGTAGTATGGCAGACGAAAGACATGATCCAGAAGAGTCTGAACTGACTTCCAGTCAGGCCCGTTGTTTGTGTGACCGGTTTAGCCCGTTGTTGTAGATAGCTCACAACCATCATAGGGTGTCCGAGGCTTCTCGTGAGGTATGCAATTTACATATTTGAATCAACACCTAATTCAGAAATCAAATCATATTGTAATCCCTAATTTTTCTAATGTAGTCTACGGTGATTTTAAATGTCAAGTACACCAGGATGTATTGCAAATACCACGACAAATACGCGCCGTATCTCATTGACTTGGGATTGTACCAAATCGCCCGGATGGCTGACATTGACCGCGATGCGACACTCATTCATGGACTTGTCGAGCGGTGGCGTCATGAGGCGCACACCTTTCATCTTCATTTCAGAGAGATGACGAATTAAATAACTAATTAAATTAAATTTACAAACAATTACATTCAAAAATTTAATAATGAATTAAATTAAAACTAATAGCTATATATTTACTTAAAATAATCGAAGAAATAATTTCAAACAATTTAGAATATCAACAATATTAAATATGAAATATTAATAATTGATATGAATTAATAATAAACCAAAAAACAAAATAAAAAACAATTAAAATACAAAATTTCGAAAAAAAATCGGCAGCAAACCTCAATACAGAGAATTATTCTCCGGATGCCGTATCCGGAAAATTATTCTTCGAAAAGGCACCCCTGGATTCGGAGACTAATCATATAAAATTTTTATGTTGTGAATCGGGTCAATTATATAAAAAAATTATATTGTGAATGAAATCAATTTTACTCTGAATTATGTAAAAAATAATGCATAAATATAAAAATTAAAAAAAAGAAGAGTCAATTAATCCCATTCAATTTATATGACTTCACTTCTGATTTGACTTAGACTTTTTAACTAGCTCTTGTAACTATCTTCTGATCTACTAGGGTATGTTTGGTTGGAATGAGAATAGGTTATTTTTGAGGTTAGGCTATTCGGTGTTTGGTTGAGTTAGAATAGCTAAAATAGTGAATTCAAACTTTTTGTCTTATTAGAATAGGCTATTCCTAATTTTTTTGAAATTTAGCTATTCTAATAAAACAAACAATAGCTATTTTTAATTTGACTATTCTAACTATTCTTGTTTTACAACCAAACATACCCTTAAGAGGTGCAAATACATATTAACAATATTGTGCACATGTCTTATAATTCGGACCTGAACCGGTTTTAGGTTTTATCCTTAACCTCTAATTATATACCATCAATTTATGTATGGCTCATGAATCCAAATGTTCAAAAAATATTTTAAACAATAATTTCCAAAAAAAAAAAATAGGTAAAATTTTTGAGCCATAGTTATGAAATTAAGTGTCGTTACCTTTCTTGATAATTTTCGGTTAAATCAATAATATTCAATACTTGAATTGCATACACACCTGACAGAGTTGGGCCCACAAAAAGGACCTTTCAAATCTATAAAAAAAACATTCGGGACCAATTAGGAATTCATTGTCAGTGGCAGCACTCCACATAAACTCGTACGAGAAAAGTCCACAAAGAATCTCAGATCCTCTCTCTAAAATCGCTTCCTCACATTTCCGAATTCGTATCCTCTGCATTAACTCAAAAGAGAATTCGTATCCTCTGCATTAATATTTTGAGTTAATACATCTCGACTATCCAATCTGTTTTAAAATTCGTGCGAACTAGATCAGCACTAATATTAAAGGGCCCCTATGTTATAGGCACGAGTCAGATTGGCTCCATTTAAAATCAGACAGTTGAAATTCATTAACTCAAAATATTCTCTTTTGAGTTAATGCAGAGGATACAGATCCCACATTTCCCGCCGTGTATTGTATTGGAATTCTCGAGTAGAACTAAGGTGCTCTTAAGCTCACCAAGCCCTTTGAGAGCTTAACTCAAAAACCTATCGGATTGACTTCAAACGACATTTTCAAACCGTTAGATGTTCAATCTATATTAAAATGTGCTTGGAGGCCAAATTTTTCATTTTTTGAAATTTTTTTTACTATTTATTAAGCTGGTTTGAAAACCACTGTTTTTATTAAATTTCTAGAGCATTGAAAAACAACAGTTTTCAAACTAGTTTAATAAATAGTAAAAAAATGAAAAAAAATGAAAAATTTGGTCTCCAAGTACATTTTAATATACATTGAACATCTAACGGTTTGAAAATGTCGTTTGAAGTCAATCCGATAGATTTTTGAGTTAAACTCACGGTTTGGCTTGGTGAGCTCAAGAGCACCTTAGTTCTACTCGGAATTCTTATCCATATTCTGCATTATAAATCCGTACAGCACAAATTGGACGTCTGAGATTTATGCCAACTTTTCATCAAAACGCCACCTTTAAATCCCCCGAGTACAACGCGCGATCGGATAATCCAAGCAGTCAAGCACTCTATATATTGACTATTGAGCCTTCCCTTCTCCCCCCTCTCTCTCTCTCTTTATCTATCTATTTATCTATCTATATATCTATAAATAGAAGGAAAAAAAAAACTAACGGTCTGTTTATCATTTACAGAGGAAATTTGCAAAGTATCTAACATTAACCATATTTGCAATAAGGAGAGGAACACAGAGGCAACGCAAAAAGGAAAAATATTGAGTATAGGTAAGAAGCAAGGAAAAACGGCAAAAGTTGTTGTTTTTTCTTTAATATTTTTATGAGTTCAAGGAAAGATGCACTCGTCGCAAATGGTTGCGACGGAAGAGGAAGGAGGAGGCTCCCGGTCCCGGCAATGGTGATCAGTTTGTTAGTGGCCTCATTAGTGGCCTTGCAGCTTGGCACGGTTGCGTCAAAAGTAACGTATGACCACAAAGCAATAGTGATAAATGGACAACGAAGAATTTTGTTCTCTGGATCAATTCACTACCCCAGAAGTACACCTGAGGTATCGATGTGGATTCACTGGTCTGATTTTTATTTGCCTTTTTTCTGTTGATGTTTTACTGATTTCATTTTGTTTGATGCATGTGTTATTGTTTGGATAATTAAAGATGTGGCCAGATTTGATACAAAAGGCGAAAGATGGCGGCTTGGATGTGATTCAGACTTATGTCTTTTGGAATGGGCATGAGCCATCTCCTGGCCAGGTATTAAAATTAATTTCTGAGCCGTTTTCAAAGTATAGGACTGGCGCTTCTTTTAATTATCTTCTTTTGGCTGTTGTTGCAGTATTATTTCCAGGACAGGTTTGATCTGGTAAGCTTTATAAAGCTGGTAAAACAAGCTGGATTGTATGTGCACCTCCGCATTGGGCCTTATATCTGTGCTGAATGGAATTTCGGGTAAATTTCGCTATTCTAATATTCTTCTCATTTCGTCGTATTAAAAAGTTATATATGCCATTATGATTAGTTATTGTAAAATTTCAAGTTGTTAATTAATGTGATTTTGTAAGAAAGATTAAGATTAAATTTTGATTGCAGGGGGTTTCCTGTTTGGCTCAAGTATGTACCTGGTATCGCTTTCAGAACTGATAACAAGCCTTTCAAGGCAAGCAGTTTACAATCTGACCTATTGAATATTCTTAACATATAATCTAATATTTGCATTTTATTTCTGGATTCATGAATTTTTTTTTAATAAAAGGATGCAATGGAATCCTTCACCACAAAAATCGTTGACATGATGAAGGCTGAAAATTTGTTCGAGTCGCAAGGTGGCCCGATAATTATGTCTCAGGTCACATTCATTTCTTAATCCACTAATTTATTTGCTTAAAATCACACACAACGAAATAAGGAATCCAACGGACAAAAGCACAAGGAAGCAATTTGTCTTAGGTATATCCTGGTAAAGATTTTCATTTTGAAAGTAATCAAAACAACATATTCAAATTGACCAAATTGCCCTATGAAGTCTCAGTAATTTATTTTGTAGTTCTAAGAAATTTTGTGTATTGTACAGATAGAGAATGAATTTGGGCCACTGGAATGGGATCAGGGTGCACCAGCCAAGGCATATGCCTCTTGGGCCGCTAGCATGGCGGTTGGTCTCAATACCGGTGTACCATGGATTATGTGCAAAGAAGATGATGCCCCGGATCCGGTGGTATGTAAATTTCTTTTTTCCTGTACTTTACTTTTATATGAATTCATGTAAAATTTAGTTATCCCAGGACATGTTGTTAACTAATTCTTTTGTTGTAATTTTTGGAAACAGATCAACACTTGTAATGGTTTCTACTGTGACTGGTTCTCTCCCAATAAGCCTAACAAGCCTACTATGTGGACTGAGGCCTGGACTGCTTGGTAATTTTTTTTTTTTTTAATTTGTACATAGAAGTTTATCTTCTATATGGGAAATGTATATTGATTAATCTTCAATTTTGTTAAATTTTAGGTATACTGCATTTGGTTCACCAGTACCTCACAGGCCACCCCAGGACATGGCATTTTCAGTTGCCGCGTTTATTCAAAAAGGAGGATCCTTTGTTAACTACTACATGGTAAAAAAAAAATTAATGAAATAAATCATCTTAACCTAAAAACTTAAAAGGCTCAACATTACTTTGTTTGAGTACTAAATGATTATTTTCCTCATTGGTTTAATTAGTACCATGGAGGTACAAACTTCGGCCGGACCTCTGGCGGTCCATTTATAGCAACTAGCTATGACTATGATGCCCCCATTGATGAATATGGTACTGAACATCTATTAATATATTTTATTACATAATTTAGATTTTTTTTATATACTCAATTTGATTCTTTTTTTCTCTTTAATAGGTTTGTTAAGACAACCAAAATATGGTCATTTGAAAGATTTGCACAACGCCGTAAAACAATGTGAATCTGCTATTGTATCAGCTGGTGACCCTGTAGTGACATCACTTGGCCATAATTTACAGGTACCAGTACCACCATTAATATCTCAATTTTTTTTATTGTATGACAGTAATAATGTTTTTGTTGGCATTGGCTAATATATGATTATTTCATCTCTTATACAGTCCTCTGTATTTAAATCAAGCTCAGGATGTGCAGCTTTTCTTGGGAACTTTGACTGGACAGCTCATTTAAATGTTACATTTAATGGAATCCAATATGATCTACCCCCTTGGTCTATTAGCATACTTCCTGATTGCAAAACAGTTGTTTATAACACTGCCAGGGTCAGTTATATTTTTTCCATTTAAATTTGCTATTATTTCCTTTTGCATGTTCTAGTTTCTTCAATTATTCAATATAAAAGTATTAAAACCCTGCCTCAGTGCCTCCATTCTGCAATTTACATGTGTTCAAAATCTCTATTATCCATATGTTCTGTGGAAATTTCTCAAATACTCCATTTTTGGCAAGGTTATAGCTAGTGAAGTTC
The DNA here is from genome assembly GCA_025461125.1 of Carex kokanica. Taxonomy (NCBI): domain Eukaryota; kingdom Viridiplantae; phylum Streptophyta; class Magnoliopsida; order Poales; family Cyperaceae; genus Carex; species Carex kokanica. Next base: position 176,369 of record JAJGRX010000962.1, read on the forward strand.
ACTTTCAGTCTCTTAGGCTTGCAAGACCTTTTAAACTAAACATTAAACCCAATTAATTTAATCAGGTGGCGGCCCAGACATCGCAAATAACGATGAATCCAGTTGAAAGTTTCACATGGCAATCTTACACCGAAGATATAAACACCACAGATAAAGCAGCATTCACAAGCAATATGTTGATGGAGCAGCTTAATGTGACCAGAGATAAGACTGACTATCTTTGGTACACCACATAGTAAGTGTACCAATATCTCATCAAATACTCCTTTTTTCACCTCTATTCTTATCTGACCATTTTCTTGTCTTGTATCTTTTTTATTTGTTGTTATAGTGTAAATATTGGCCAGAATGAGAAATTTCTATCAAATGGGCAGAATCCTTCTTTGAGTGTAATGTCAGCTGGCCATGCAATGGATGTCTTTGTTAATGGACAATTAGCTGGTTTGTTTTCTGTTTTGTCAGATAAACTTTCTCGGGTTTTGATTACCACAGAATATTTGTCTGTTATTAACTTATTATCTAACAAATCATTTAGAAAATGATGTCATATGAATATGTTCTTTTAGGGACGGCATATGGTAGTATTGACAATCCGAGAGTGACATTCAAGGGACAAGTGAAGATGTGGGCGGGTAGTAATACCATTTCCATTCTAAATGCTGCTGTTGGACTTCCCGTAAGTGATTTTACTATCAAGTCTTGCATCTCTACACAATTACAGGTTAGAAGTCTCTAATCCTATTCAACTAATTTGTAGAATGTTGGAGAGCATTTTGAGACATGGAATGCCGGCATTCTTGGTCCAGTGACACTTGACGGCCTTAATGAAGGATCACGTGATCTAACATTTCAGAAGTGGACGTTACAGGTTTGTGCCAGATTTAGCCTAGTTTCAGAATTAATCCACATTTTACTTTCTTAGCCTCTGAGATTTAATAAACAAACTTTTGTTGTTATAAATGCAGATTGGTCTGAAAGGAGAAGCATTAAGTCTCTATACTCTTGCCGGGAGCTCATCAGTGCAATGGGGAAAAGCATCTCTGAAGCAACCACTGACATGGTACAAGGCACTCTTCAATGCACCAGGTGGCAATGAACCATTGGCTCTGGACATGAGTTCCATGGGCAAAGGTCAGGTGTGGATTAATGGACAAAGCATCGGCCGCTACTGGCCCGCTTATAAGGCTGTTGGTGACTGCCCAGCTTGTAGTTATAAAGGAAATTATAGTGAAAAGGTGTGCCAATCTCAATGTGGTGATTCGTCTCAGAAATGGTATGTCAAAATTTGTTTTCCCTTTCTGGTAATGTTCTGCTGTATAATTAAGCCTCGCTTAACCCAAACAAATTCCCAATTAAACCCAATTTTCCTCACTTGCCAAATTTAATTGAAATTTAGTCCCGTTTATCTCTGCATCTAAGCCTTTAAAACATCCACAGGAATAAAATTGAATCTCATCTTACTCAGGGAAATTAATTTCAATGGTTAAAAACCAGGTATTTCAGACATAACCCTAAATTTTGATGTTAGTGACACTAATGTTACAAGAACAAAAATCTATATCAGGTACCATGTGCCTCGATCCTGGCTAAAGCCGACTGGAAACCTTATTGTTGTATTTGAAGAATGGGGAGGTGATCCGACCAGCATTTCTCTGGTCAAGAGAAGTGTTGGAAGTATTTGTGCTTATGTTGATGACATCTCCCAAGCCAGTGTGCTGTTATCCTGTGATCTGGGAAAGAAAGTTACCGAAATTAAATTCGCGAGCTATGGCACACCAAGCGGCATGTGCGGTGGCTATTCTGAAGGAGCCTGTCATGCCCATAAATCTTATGATCCTTTCCAACAGGTAATATTTCATAGAAATTATAAGAAATTTTTTTGTAATTAAGAATAAAACCCATAAATAATTTCTTGCTTACTGTTGCAGAATGTAGCAGCAAACCTTGTTATAGTTAATTTATTAGTGAATAATGTTCTAGTGATGAACTCAATTAATAATTTGAAGGAAGCTAACATATGTTAAAAACTCTGAAATGCTTAATGTTGCAGAGTTGTGTGGGCAAACAATCTTGTGCTGTGAATGTAACCGCAGCGGCCTTCGGTGGAGACCCTTGTCCCGGTACTCTGAAAAGCGTAGCAGTCCAAGCGACTTGCGGCTGAAAAAACAACTGCAAATTCTACATATTCTATATTCTATACAGTTGTTCTTCTACGCCTAGAATTTTATACAGCGAGTAAAATTGAAGATTTATTTTTTCGGCTTTTGGAAGAAATGAAGCTGTAGGGACTGTGGCACATTCTGACAGAAGCCGAGAATTAACATTAGTCTATCTTATTTTTCAGTTTATACAACATTTATTGGCCATGTGTATATTATTCAGGGCTAAAGAAGAAATCATAAAAAATGTATATCTTATTGCTGTACGCCTGTACACGTCCATGCATTAAGAAATTTTGATTGCAAGGAATCAGCATTTGCATAAAGGATTTTTCTTTTTTTTTATGAATGAGGAAATTATTATTTGCACCCCTGTCTCTTTAGTGAATAGTTTACAGCATATTCTATTTGCTTACCATGATTATACTCTATTTGCTTACCATGATTGTATACATTTAAGATGGCAATAGGATGAATCACTAGTGTTAATTTTGCTCAAATTAAAAAGGTACTCGTTTTCAGGAAGGTAATACTCTTTGTGTCGGAGGTTGCAGGTTCAAAATTCAAAAGAGAATCATTTGTGACTATTTGTTATTTTTAGTAGAAAGTTATGAAGTTTGAATTTTTGTTTTCTGTTTTCTTGTTGTATTCTACAAACTGTACAGGGAAGTATTTATAGCCCTTGAGTTTATTTTACTGTTGGTTCAAACGGTAGTATCCTACTAAAACATTAAATGCACCTGTAACTTTTACTATTTACAATTTTACCCCTCTAACTATTTATATTCTCAACACTCCCCCTCAAGCTAGATTTATAAATATCGGTTAATCCTAGCTTGTTTGTTATTTCTTCAAATGCCTTTGGAATGAGACTCTTCGTGAAGATATCGGCTAATCGGTCTTGACTCTTCACGTAAGGAGTTTTGATTTTCTTTACTTTAACTTTTTCTCTTATGAAATGGCAATCGACTTCAATATGCTTTATTTTTTCGTGAACACTACATTCGAATTGCCGCATTGTTAGCACAGAACATCGTCATTGGTTTATCAATTTTGAAGTTCAATTCTTCGAGTAATTGTTTGATCCACGTGAGCTCACTTGTGGTAGATGCCATGACACGATATTCCGCTTCCGCACTTGATCGAACCACGACATTTTGCTTCTTGTTTTTTCATGCGACTAAGTTTCCGCCTACAAACATGTAATATTCGGTTGTTGATTTACTATCAAAGCTCCCGGTCCAGTCTGCATCGGAATTATGTTTTGATTTGTGGCAGTGATGAAAGCACTCTATTTGTTGAAAATATGTTTACTGACATGTTTGATATCTTCTGATGTATATAATGTTATGAGTTCAATTGATATTAGATGACTATTATTTGTATTATGAAGATCTATATCTAAGTGTTGCCTCTCCGGTAGGTTTCATTCTCATTTTGTATTATGAAAATCTCTGAAAGTTAGTTTCTTGACCATTTAAGAGGATGGGGGGCGGATTGGTGATATTGGGATGTATCTCAATCTCATTGTTTAACCATTAGTTAAGTAAAGTTAGCTTAAGGACAATTGTTATAATTGCAGCTTAATTGTTAACAAAAGTTTCATTAATAAGCTATTATGAAATGTACTATAGTCCATGCCATTTACTTCAAGGCTGATCTCCACCTCCAGCAGCATGTCTTTCATGAGCACATTGGCAAGATGAATTAAAACATAATTGAGTTTGTCGAAACAATGAAGAATGTTGTTGTGTGCTTTGTACTCTTAGAGCTTTATGCTTAGAAATGATGTATATTGTATACTTGTAAGAATTTTTTTTCTGATATGCTTATGAAAGGATGTATGGCATTACATTTAACTGACAACATTGCTCTTCATGTAATGGATTGCTCTCTGCATAATGATGTTTTAGTTCTTCGCTGTGCTTATAATTTTGTATGATGAATTATGTGTGATGTTTACTTTATGCTTGTGCTCAAAATAAAAATAATTGATAGAATTGACAAAAAAAATAAAAATAAATAAGAAGCAGCGGTACTGTACCAGCAGTGTTACATCCATAAGCAGCGGTACTGTACCAGCAGACTATCCACATTTAGCACACTTAACCAGCAGACTATCCATAATTAGGTCCTTAAGTAATTGTATTAAATATAAGAGCAAACTTATATGTAGAAGTGTATACAAAAGGACCTAATATCTACAAAAATGTATACCGATAAAAACGTGACTAACGTGATCCGATCACGACAGGTTTGGTCACAAGTTACGGTGTAATTCACATGGTATGACTATTCGTGTGCTGTGACTACTCCTCACCATATTAATCACAATATGTTAGTCATAGCACGGTACGAATTTACTTATGGATACCTAATGTTGGGCGCTGCTTATTTGGACAGTGCTTGGTATTCTCTGAACATCTCTCCGGATTACTAAAGACGAATTTACCCCCATGCAAATTGCACGTGTATGAAATTTAATAACAATTTTCTGTATATTTTCCTTTCCATTTTTTTATTAATAACATTTAAAAAAAAAATGTAGCATCGAATTTGTGAAAAGTTCAAATATAACAATCGAAATAGTCTATTATGACCCAAGCTAAGGGCCGCAATAGTCTATTCCGATCCTCAAGACGAGAGGCGCAATAATCTATCACGGCCCCAAGCCATTTTTTTTATTTGCACTAAAGATTTTGCTTTATAAAATAAACAGTCTTAAAATAAGTAAACCGAACGCCAATAATACGGAGATAAATAAAATACACAAGTTATAAAAGTCATAAAATAACAAACATAAATAAGAAATTTTTTCATTTGAATTTTATACATACAATTTCTCATACAAAAAATATTATTTTTGTCACTAGATTTAAAACTGATTCTCGAAGTAATGTATCATATGAAGATAATAACAATACGTTACATAAAAAGAAAATAATGCATCTTTTAAAAAAAAAAATCTAATGCATCTTAAAATAAAAATCAAAAGCGGTTATTATAATATATATAAATTTACTAAACTAAAAGACACTTCTACATATAAGTTTGCTCTTATGTTTAATACAATTACTTAAGGACTTACAACTAAAAAATATATATATATATTTAAAAGTCACCAACTCTGTTGTTGTCTGGTGAGGTTTTTTAATGAGAAGATTGGAGATCAAGCCATCCAACATTTTATTCAAATCTTTGTTATTATAACAAATGATTTCGAACCCATAACTTATCTGATAAGTTGCATAAGTTTGGTTGTAGAAATATAAATTTTGACAATATTGAGTCATATCCAACACAAGACATGAACAAAATAATATATAAAAAAAATGTTTGATATAAAAATGTCAGTTATGAATAGAATAAAATATTTGCTATAATAATCAGTTTTTGATCCAGTAGCAAAAAACAATGCTTTACGTATAGGAGGTTGTGAATTTGACATTCAGGTAACAAATTTTTTTTGAACATTAAATAAAATATCTCTACATTTCTATATAAAAAAAATATCATATATGAATAATATAAATTTAAAATGTATAACTTTGTTGAATTTTATATAGAAAGAAAAGCGCATCTTGAGAATGCGAAAAGCGCATCTTGAGAATGCGTTCGTGATATGTTTCGAAATTTTTCCAATTTAACTCCATGAATTTATTTATTTTTATAATGTTATCGATAAAAAAAATTGAATCGCCTCCTCAATCTCCCGAGCTTCTCAAAATATTTCCAAAATGACTCTCCTCTAAAGTGACAAAAAAGTTCGTAGCTCATGGATTGATCGTGACTCGCTCGCTAATTATAACATCTTGTTTGTTAGTGGACTGAGTTGTGAACAAGCCAGCTCGCCACTAACTCAGTCCAGAATTAACGAGTTTGAACTAGGGACTAGCTCACTCGCGAGCAAGCGAGGTCCAAGTATGAATTTGTGTGAATTTGGTATGCATGAATTTATTTTATGAACTATGTTTGTATGAATTTGGGAATTTGATATTTTTTGTATGTATGAATTTAGTTGCAAACTTATGGTAGTTAATTTGCTTAGTTGCACTTGAATTAAGAGTACTCCTCAAGTTATGAAAATGAATATATGATGTAAACTATGCTTTATTTGACGAGCTTTATTATTATTTATTTTTTTGAATTTGCATGATAGTGTTCCAATAAAGTCCAGCGAGCTAATGAGTTAATTCAGTCTAGCTCTAAACTGACTCATGATGATCTTGAACTAAAATTCTAGTTCAGATCCTTAATCTCAACTCACTAGAGTTGTTTAGTAGTTGTGGCAAGCTGATCTTGAACTAGACCCAGCTCTAATGTCAATTAGTTCCATGCTTTTTATTTATCTTAAACCTTTCTTCTGATATTTTTGCTATTTATTCCACAGGAAGGAAAACAGAAGAAATCACTGGAGCCAAAATCTTATCCTTTCCCCCAGTCGTAATTAATCTTGACCGCTGGATTTTTGTTTCTTCGACTCTTCATCTCCCGCTTTACAGCTCCACCACGCACTGGAAAAGGAAAAAAAAAACAAGAAAGTGCTGCGTACCAGATAATAAATCATCCATTCAGGAGTATAATTAAAGTCATTTTTGTTCTTTAGAGAAGTTGAAAGGAAGGAAGGAAGAGAGAGGATGGGGATGTGGAGTTGGCCGTGGAGCAAAGGCCCCTCTGGCTTTGGTTATTTCTCCACAGCGGAGGAGGTTAGTCAAGGCATTGATGCCTCCAATCTAACTGCCATCGTTACAGGTTCGTCTATTGATTTATTAACCAACCACCAACCAATAATAAATAAGACATAAACATGTACTTAGAAGAGAGAACAGAACCACCAGAAAAAAAAAAAAAAAAAAGGTAGCCTTATCCATCTTTTGTGGAACGGGATTTAAAAAACATGCAAGATTTTTCAATGTTGATTACAGAAAGAAATTGTTTAATTATCTTTTAGATGTTTGTGTAATAACCATGAATCTTCAAAATCAAATCGTAGCTAGTTTACCAACTATGCAGTAACAAAAAATGTGACTCCACATGTATGATCAAAGTTCAACTTGGTTTACAGGAAACAAAGAGCTAGATGCAGTGAAGGGTAAAACTGTCAACTTTTACATGAAAATGATGTGCAGTACATAATTGTAGGATGTTTCTGGTTGTTATTTGCAGCAAAGTAAATTATGTACCGACTACTGTAAACATGTAAAAATAATGAAATGTAAATAATGTCAGCACATTGCCCCATTCCACTGATAAAGGCATATATGTCAATGTTTAGGAGCAACAAATGGTATTGGAAAAGAGACAGCGCGGGTATTAGCTTTAAGAGGGGCAAAGGTGATCATACCGGCAAGAACACTGGAAAGTGGTTTGAAGGTGAAAGAGAGCCTGCTTGAACAGCATCCAGATTCAAATTTCCAAGTTTTGGAGATGGATACCAGCTCCCTTGACTCGGTTCGCAATTTTGAAAAGTCTTTTAGTTCCTCCAACAAGCACTTGAACATCCTCATGTGAGATTGAAATGTCTCTGTATTATTCTCTCACCATCTTGCAATTTTATTAGATCTATTTTGTATTCATATTTTAGTATATACCCTACCATAACCAAGAAACACTTTTTTACCAAAATGGTGATGTTGGGGAGAATGCTAAAATTTCAGCTGGTATGTATCAGCACCACACCAGACTAATACAACAAGTACCAACAAAGGTAATAAAATTTTGCATGATAAAGCTAAACCAAATCAAATCAAACACTTAAGCATCAACAAATATTATTTTGATTTTGTTGCGCGAGATCTACATATAAATTTTGCGGTATGTTTTTCCTATGCTTAACCTGACAGAACCTATCGATTAGTAGAACAAAGCAATGCTAGGCAATCATGGATAAACTCATGTACAGAAATGAAATTAAAAAGGATCCTGTTAGATAAATAACTTATTGAAATTTTTCATCTCAATTAGAAATAATGCGGGGATAATGGCCTGCCCCTTCCAGCTATCAAGGGATGGAGTTGAGTTACAATTTGCTACCAATCATCTAGGTACAACCGTCTCATTTTATTTTTTTTAATTTAATTATAGAATATTTGGTCTACCTTTAATTAGAGGTAACCATTTCAGTTGTCAGTGACAAACAAAAAGTTACAAGCAAATGAAAGAAGATGCAATGGTGTTGTGCCTGGTATTGCAACCAGGCTGTAAATGAATTTATCTATCCATAATATTTCAAGTAAATGTAACCACAGTATATTCTTACTGTGACATATCAATATAGGCCATTTCTTGCTGACGAATATGTTACTGGAAAAGATGAAATCAACTGCAAAACAAACTGGAATAAAAGGACGAATTATTAATGTCTCTTCAACTGCTCATAGAAGAAGCAATGGCTCTCGATTTGACCTGGAAAAGTTGAATGATCAGTCAAGGTAATTTTTTGTAGGTCTCGCTAATTTGGACTTTAGATTGACATATAAAATTCTGTTAAAATCAGGAGGCAAACATTCAACAACAGAAGTTCCAAAAATGTGCCGAATATCCGTACCAATTAGATTTTGCCTTCTTATTTTCATTCATTATTTTTCTTTTTCTAGAAATATTGCAAGGATTTGATGCTTAAACTAATAAACCATGATTTGTCTTCTAAAGGGCATTATACTTTTGCCACCTTTGTTTCACTTGATCATATTTAAATTTAATTTATTGATTGATTGTCTATTTTGTTTTTTCAAGGTACAAACCTTTTGCTGCATATGCCGATTCTAAGCTTGCTAACATTCTTCATGCTAATGAGTTGTCAAGGCATCTGCAGGTAACTGTACATGGAATTGAGCTTTCAACCAATTAATGAAATATTTGGCTCGAAAAGCCAAGAAGTTATACCAGGCCAAATACCAACATATTTTCGCATTTGGTGTTTGATTGTGCATTAGTGAATGTTTAATTGACATTTAAGCATCTGGTAATGGAAACATAAGATACAAGCATTAATTCTTTGCAGGTTAGGTCCTGTGCCTTCAGGTATTACCCTTATAGAAGTAACCATTAATATATGATAGTAGTTCTAATTCAGAGTTGATCATGATTAGGAAGAAGGATCTCTTGTGACCGCTAATTCTCTTCATCCTGGTGTAATACCAACAAATATTGTCCGATACATTGACCTCGGAGGTAATTAAGTTCCAGTCTGTTATAATATTCTTTTATGAGTCCTTTTTTTTAAGTATAACTTTTTGTCAGAAAATGAATATGTTCTTATTTGAATTACAGGAGCTACTGTGTCTGCACTGCTTGCTTTGGCAAAACCATTTCTTAAGAACATACCTCAGGTAACAGTAATTATTGTTCCTACAAGCAATTATATTTTAACTATATGGAAAACCAGCTTGTAGTTCCCCGGGTGATCAATTGATGAAATCATTAAGAACTAAAATTATCAATCCAATTACAAAGGATTAAAAGAAAAAATTTGACATGATAAATGTAAGAGCAAGAAGGCATCAGAACTGAAAATAGAGCAGTAGCCAACTATACAAGGTGGGAGTACTAATGGTACTCAATCATGACAAAAATGCAGTTCTTTCTCTGAAAAGAAAAATAATCTCACTTTTATGGCTTTTAGGGGGCTGCAACTACATGTTATTTGGCATTGCATCCTAATGTAAAGGATGTAAGCGGTAAGTACTTCCATAATTCCAATGAAACATTGCCAACAAAGTATGCTAGGGATATGGACTTGGCAAAAAATCTCTGGAATATTAGTCAAAACCTTGTTAATAAGATCGGCAGTGGGAGAAAATAGGTCTTTTTGAAAATATTTGTTGTAATTTTGCAAGTTCTTCATTGTATTTTGTACAGTGCTTCTGAACAATGATCCTTGTTGGTAATGTTTTCCATCTTTAGAATACCATGTTGTCATTCATCTTTTTCTAAAAGAAAAAAATTAGGTCTGATTTGCCTAATTCAGGAATCAAATAACATTACCACATGTACTTTGTGGTGTTGAAGACCCCACATAGGAAGTGTTGCATGGCTATCCTCTAGCGATGATGTTTTCCTGTGTTAGTATGAGCCAAGCAAAATTTTAGTTTTCAATGGTGTTTTTTCCTTTCCATGTCTGCGGTACAATATAATGCTGGGGCAGTACTGCTCGACCAAACCGATTCCGATTTACACTTTTTAAGTACCAGGTCAATTTAACCAATAGCACATTGTTTTGAACATCTTACAAAATGATTTTTAGTTATTTGATATTTATGAATGAGAATGTCATTTTCATTGTTTATCGGAATTTTAGCAATTCTTAAAATGATACCTCCATAAAGGTGATTACATCGACAAAACAAATTACATAGATATACAATTTAACTGTTAACCTAATTTTATCAGGTAAAGGCTTATTTGTAAATAGTATACAGACAATTACGAGAAATAAGCACAAATAATTAGTAAATAGTATACAGAAAATTAGGAAAATGAGGGCAAATGAAGGTTTATTAGTAACTGTGTCCAAAACTTTAGAAAAGTAGAAGTATTGTACGTACAACAATCATTAAGCCACAGAGAGTCAGGGAGTTCTATCTGATAATTAGAGCTCAGATAGCATTTTGCAAAATACGACTGGGATAATAAAATCGCCCATTTTACCCAAAGTCCTCAAATGAAAAATCTATCAGATATTTGTTTAGAAGCATCATCTTCACACCTACACCAGGAAAAAATGCTTAGATCTTCAGAAATATAGTCTAACTAGGTTGGCAATATCCTACTGGTCTATCAGTCTTGATATTGGCAATTTGCTCTAAGTTCCAATTAGTCTAACTAAGTTGCACAGTTGCAAGGAATCATAAAAAATATCTGACTGTTATGATCTTTCATTGCTCTTTTGATCACTCCTGTATGCTCATAAAGTTCAATAATGCAAAAGAGAAACCAAAATCTCAAAAAATATATCTGCTCAACTGTATCAATTAACTAGAATACCTAGGAAGAGGTAATGAAACCAACCACAGCTGAGAAAAGCTCAGCTAGGTGTTCAGTATATGAATGATTGGCTCCTTCTATGATATGGAGCTTGTGATTAGCTATAAGCTTTCCGAATTCATATGCATCTAGTACCGGTACAATTTTATCTTCTGTTCCATGAATCGTCAAAACCCTAATTTTATTATTTTTTCCAAACACAAGAAAGAAAAGGAAGGTCAGAACATTGCATACAGATAGCAACTTCCAATATAAATTAACAAAGTAGTCAAAATAAAGGCATTGGTTACTGGGAAGTAAAGATACTCTAATTGCGTCATGTAGAAATATTACATATTGAGATTGTTCTAGGTAAAATAATTAAAAAAAAAACCTGCAGTCTTCCTTAATTTTTGTTACTTCCTTTGTCATATCAGTATTCAACCTATCCATCAAGCCATGCTTAGTTACTCGGTATATTCCTGTTTTTAGAAAGAAGTAAAATAACACTCCCATATGCAACAGACAAATCAAAAAATGAATCTACATATAAATGTTTCAATGTTATATCAAAGAACTACTCAATTACCAACTGATAATGGAAGAACTACTCCCGTATGCTCGACTTGTCAGTACCTGTTTTCCATTCGGATGCTCTACTGGTAGGTACAATATTCTAGTGCACATAATTTTGTGTCCTTTTGGCCTGAACCACATCTTTAGGTCCGAAGATACCACCTCTAGTTAATGGTACATGCTGGTACAGTACCTGACTAGCATGATATTAATACCTTTTCTGTCCTTCACATCAATATACCCATCCTTCTCTATTATTTGCATGAACTCCTCTCCCAACCTTTTTTTGATACCATTTCTCAAGTCAAACCGACCTGACAAATTGATGATCATTTTGATATCATCATACATAGATGCATATAGAAGCACCACATTCCCACCTACAAAACAAGGTTTTGCTTGATTAAAGTCACCGAAATGCTCAACCAAGAAAAACTAATTATTTAGACCCAAGTTGTATATACCTTTGCTGTGTCCAACAATTGCAATCACATGATAACTTTGTTGAGAGAGATATAACACAACAGAACGCAAATCATCAGCTTCTCTCCTGTAGTGACCATACTCAAAGACACCCTCACTTTCTCTAATTGACAAGTAAATAAAAAAATTAATAAAAGTAGAAGAGAACTTTTCTACTGAAAATACAATATTTAAGATGACTATAGGACAGGTCTCTTTGTAAAAAAATAAAAAATTACCCGTTTCCAGAAAAATCAAAGCGAAAGTTACTGATCTCTTCCTTTGTCAATGCTGCCGCAAGGTTAAGCATTGTATTGTCAACCTAAAAGTAAAATATATTCACAGCATCTAGAATTATAATCAGGATGTAATATTTATGAAGCATAAGATGTTCAATTAAGGAAGAAAAGAAATCCTTTGTGAAACCTCCAAATCCACACTGTGGATCCCTTAATTCCCCTAGTCGCTCAAGCTTTGCAAAAATTACCAAAATCACCCTCCCATTTCATGGAGTTACCCATAAGGTCATAAGCAAATGGTTTGTTGGGGAAACTAGACATTTCCATGTTATATTGGGGTTCATAAAAAAATTGCCCCTTCACTAAAAAGGTACTGAGAGAAATTTTCATCAGGTACCATATATAGTGCCAATTAATGGCATACAAAATGCAATGAAAGTCCAGTATTACCTTACTAGACCTGAAACCATGACAAAGGATCACAACCTTCTTTGAACCAGTATTGCATTTGCGTAGTACCCCCACTAATTTCTCTCCATGCTTGTTTGTTATCTCATACCTTTCTTCTGATACTGGTGCTATTCCACAGAAAGAAAATCCAAACTAAAATGTAAATTTATAGCTCCAATTAAATTGCTAGGTCAAAATAAATTGCAATTTAGAGAACAAGTGCACAAATTAGCAACGAACGAGCTGTTAAAAGCGGAAGGGACTCACTGGAATCGTCCATTTCCGACCGCTCGCTTCGCTTCCCGACAAAATTCGTGAGATTGACTTTTGAGCCACCGGAAGAAAGCAGAAAAGAACAAAAGAAAAGGACGGGGAGTGAAAACAGAATTGCTACGTTGTATCAACATGAATTCGTATCCTCTGCATTAACTCAAAAAAGAATCTTTTGAGTTAATGCATCTGAACCGTCCGATATGCTTTAAAATACGTGCAAACTAGATCCACACTAATATTGAAGAATCCCATGATTTATAGACATGGACCGGATTAACTCTGTTTAAAAGCAGACGGCCAAGATGCATTAACTCAAAAGATGCTGTTTTGAGTTAATGCAGACGATGCGGACTCGTATCAACTTAAGATCCCAAGCTTGCTTTCGCGCGTCATATTATTTATTATGTTTTAATATTATAATACTAGAACATATATTGGATAGTAAATATTGTATTATTTTTTCTCTCAAAAAAAATATTGTGTTATTTTTAGTAAGGGTGAGTTTGGACGAAGGTTTGAGTTAGTGAAAATAATTAGCTAACTTAAATTTGAGATAGTAAGTTAATTCAACTTTTAGTTGAGTTAGTAGAATAGAATGCTAACTCATAAAGAACAAACAAAGAATAGTAGTTCTGAATAGTCACTTACTCGGGTTACAAGAAAGATGGAGATGAAGTCTTCAAATTTTATGAATCCGCATCCTTTGCATTAACATATCGTTTGAGTTAATTTTCGGACTGCGTGATCAGAATTCGAGCCAATCCAGCCCACGCCTATAACGCACGGGGCTATTTAATATTAGTGCGGGTTTTCTCTATATGGATTTTGAATCCATGACCTCCCACTCAGAGGACATTGTCTTTTGTCACTAGACCATAGGATAATTATTAGTAAATATTGTATTATTATTTTAACATAATTTCGTTAGTTGTGAATGGAAATTGTTGATTTAATATTATTTTGATATTGTTACTTTAATAAATTTATATAATCACTTTTAGTTATATTATTTTATAATTAGAAAGCTAAAATGTTTTATAACATTATATATAATAAAAAACAGTCTAAAAACATGGAAATTCAACTATATCAAGGAACATTGTTTTAAAATACTCAACTAGAAAAACAACACATATAAAGAGTTCTAAATATTTTTTCTAATTGATCAGTGAATATTTTTTGTATATAATCACTTTTAGATGCTTTTTTTGAATATTAAATCTGCGATCTTTATGTAGAGAGATAGAACTCGTGCCATTGCACTAAATTCGTAATTATTTTAATCAGTTAATATTAAACAGGTAGAACTATATATTATTTGTATAGAAATTTAAAATTTGTAAAGTAAAGAAATGCATACAATTTGACAAATGACAAGATAATGACTAAAAGACTCCACTGCTTTTGGGGACCACGTAGGGCCTACTTGCCGTGACAGTAGCGTTTGTATTATGAGAAAATGGTCCGGTTTTGTAAGAAATTCACACCATGCAGAGATCTTAATTTTCGGCCCATCATCTAATGGGCCGACCATAAGTTACAAACAAGTACAAAAAGTCAAACAAATAAAACTTGCGCTTGGAGATGTGTTTGAGTGAGAAAGGGGAGGTGGTAGAAAACTTTTAGGATTGTTGGTTACTTAGAGGTCGAGATTTTGTAGATTTTTTCTTATGACTGTGCAGCTTCTGTAAAGATTTTCAAAAAAAGTTGTGTCTAAGCTTTCATGATTTCTCTTAGGATGTTGAAAAGTCAGCCTTGACACATCACAACATGACTCTGTCACAGTACGGTATTTCACTAGTGGCGGGTGGCAGAGTCATTATTGTTAAGGATTGGACATCTGCTTTATCATAAATTTTGAAATTTTTGATAAATTCATATTGTATTTTATTGTTGTTCTATTTTGAAAATTTTGTTGTCATACCCTGTGAATTTCAAAATTTTCAGTGCATTATGCAATTAGTAATTTTTGAATTTGTACTTCAATATTTTGATGAAATTTAAATTATTAATATTTTTTGTTCACTCTTGACTCAAATTCTGGCTATGCCACTGTATGTCACGATACATGTACCGAATATATGTCATGATTTGTGTGTCTTGTGCCGTGACTATGCGCATGAGGTGATCATTCTTCGGAAAATTGTCACAGTATGGCACACGAATTGGTCTGGTCACGGCACGACATGTGGTCACGCATAATCAGGACCATAGATCTTAATCAAATAATAAAACTTTAATAAACTAACTTAAATAAAATAGTTAAATGTGTCGAGTTACATTTGGACACAACACGTGCGGTTACGGCGTGACTAAAGTGTTGTGTCCATCCCTTCAAATTTGTTACGACACAACACATAAAAATCTAATTTAATCACGATACGATACAACAAGTGACCCAAATCACGATGCACGTCACAGTGCGAATTTACATCCTTAATTTTACCTCTCCATGAGGCTGTTGTTCGGATCATTTTATATGGTATCAGTATTTATTTATTTTGGTGAAATTGTATGGTATTATTGATTGAACATTAAAAGAGAATTGTATGGTATTATTGATTGTACCATTCTTTACAGAATTGAAGAATATTGTAAGCATGTCATACCTATCCAAGTGGAAGAACATTATCTTAAAGCTTGTGTTGTATTTTATTTTTTACCTTTCAATATGAGCATATGGAAGAACATTATCTTAAAGCTTTTATCCTTACCTTAAACCATTAAATCAAGGTGTTATTTTCAGCTATATTTTTTCATTAAATACTGTAATGTTGTTTTCAGCTTTTCATGAGCCATATATATTTTTTTAATACATACAACATTGATGTTTTTTTTTTTTAAGCTTTTCTTGATATATCACCATGTTTGAGTATGAACATGTGATTAATTTGTTAGACCCCTCTGGATATGGTTAACATCTCATAAATCATAAATGACATAAATGCATATGTGGCTAACTTATCTATGTTTTCTTTCTTGAAAAAGACAAGAAGATTTAATCAATTTTCCCTTCAATTTTCACACTAAAAAGGGTTTTCTTTCTGAAAGGACCACATTTTCATGTTGCAATTACTTATCAATAAACCTTGATGATTGCTTCCTGTTTCTTCCTTCCTTTTTTTTTTCCTGCTGCTAGGGAAGAACCAAGGTAGGATATGAATATGATCATGAATTAATTGGGTTCCAAAGTACATTTTGTTTTGTTCTATCCTCTTCAACTTGATGAAGAAATGGATATAATTTTCTTTTTTATATTTGTGTTGACCTCTTAACCCAACCTAACATTTTGGGATTTGGAGAATAAGAGGTTAGTGCTCATGCATCTAACTTCCCCCTTTTATTCTTCACTTGATATATATATATATATATTTTTTTTTCAATTTTCATCATGCCAAGATAAATCTAACTAATCAATATTATTTGTGATATTATATATTGAGCCATACTTGCAATATTGACCACTCACTGTATTGTAAGATACTGTTCCTTCACTGGCCCCAATTTTAAAAATAAATATAAAAGATAATGGGCCAATGGATAACAGTAGTGCTAGTGAATATGAATTGCCTACAAAATAGCAACCAAGAAACCTAAAATTTGTTATGGAAACCAAACTTGTGGGACCTTATCTTTATCATAAATGAATACAAGTTGACATTAATGGGCACAGAGAGCTAGAGAAGTAAATATGGTTTGTTGTTAGGAACTAAAATTTTGGATAGACATGTGACATTGACTGATAAAAACTATATACAATCATGATAAAAACTATATAATTGTTATTATTATTATTTGAGAAAGATGGCAAGATTATTGGCTTTGCGTGTGAATGAAATATAGTTAGGTATGGAGTTTCATGATTTTCATGAATAATTGTTTGACAGGCATCTTCTTCCCCTTTTTTGCAATAAACATAATATGGCTTGTTTGGTTGAGCATTTGAGTTTGTTTTCACAAAAATAATTGTTTGACAGGCATCTTCTCAGTGATATTATGATGACTTCTCCAGTTCTCTTTGATGGTCTGGCAAAGCAATTAAGAAATAAAAAAGGTGTGTTTGGATGGAGGGATAGGTTAGGGAGAATAGTGACTAACTCAAGAATGAAGAATAGTTGCTAATCCAACTTTTAGTATAATAGTGAGCTAACCCATAATATATTTGGTTGGATTCAGAATAGGAATATCAATGGTACCTTTTTAGCCGTTTATCCTACTCGTATCGTATTCAATAAGGCGGGTATGGGTAAGATTTTTTTTTCGTTAGCTTATTGGGTATGGGTATGGATAAAAAAAATTTGTTAACCAAATGGGTAAGGATATGGGTAATGACTGTTTCGTACCCGTTACCCTATAGGGTAATTATAAAATCTAAATATATATTCAATTCAATTTCCAACTCACCTAAATATGTATTCGTGTTTTTAAATTTTCTTCCTTTATAAAAAATAATTTAGTTGGAATTGATTGTACATTTATTTTTATTTTTTATTAGAAATGTAATCATATATGTGTGAAATGAATGAGCTTTTTATATTTAATTTGTAAAATATAATAAAATTAATTATTATATTAGTATTATCCGTTATTCATCCGCTACTGTTTCGTGACCCGATAATATTAACGGGTAAGAGTAGGGTAGGGTAAAGTCAATTTTTAATAGGTATGGATAAAATCAATTTTAATGGGTATGGATATGAAAATGCCTCCACCCGACCCGTATCGTACCCATTGACACCCCTAATTGAGAATAGGCTATTTTTTAGAACAAGCTATTCGGTGTTTGGTTGGGTTAGAATAGCTAGAATAAGAAACCAAACTTGTTTGTCTTATTAGAACAAGTTATTCTCACAAAAAATTGGAATAAGCTATTCTAATAAGACAAATGTCAATTTTGCTATTTTAGCTATTCTAAGATTGCAACCAAACATAAAAGACAAACAAAGAATAGTGGGTAGCTCTTTATCTAAACACCGAATAACTCAAAAGAATAGTGTTATTTTCGGGTTAGTGCTATTCTTGCTCCATCCAATGTGCTCCTTAGTTTATCGACGACCAATTTTTTATCAGAATATAAAATAATTTGCGCTAACACCCTTCAGATGTCGTTCATTTATGTATGTATCCTTGTTTTATTTCTGAGATTTGCAAATACATTAATAGTATATTTAATTTCTCAATTAATATTTGAAAGTTTACCTTAAGAAATTCAAGTAATGAAAAAAAAATGCAATCTGAATATTTTTAAAATCAACTTATTTCAATATTCTATTTTTACTCAAATAATACAAATCTAATAATAAGATATTAAACAAAACAAAGAACAGAGTTTCAAACAATCAAAATATGAAAAAGAAAGAAAAAGAAAATCAAAGAACAGAGTTTCAAACAATAAAAAAATCCCAAAATCATATTATTATAAAAATAGCAATGTCTTAGTCATCTCCTCTTTCGTCCCCAATTCAGCTTCCTCAAGCAATGTTTCCAATGTTCAAATGAACAAATTTCAGTTAGCAAATTTCTTTTAACATCTTTGCAATTTTTTATTGCAGAGTGAGAATCTGTGATTCCAAGGATTGGTGCTCATGCAAAGCGCATGCATTTCCTTTGTACGATTTTGCGTCCGAAAAAATTGTGTGAAAAGAATAGCAATGAAAAAGAAAAAATAACGATTATAATAAAAGTATTTGGTAAGGTGATAAAAAGATAGAATTTTTTTTATAAACCATAATTAAAAAAATATATTTTTACGAAACCAACATGATTACTTTTTTTTTTTTACAAAAATCATAAGAACCGAAATGCCATTTTGGTCTGAAATTTTTTTTTTATTCCGGACCGAAATGACATTTCGGTCCGGTCCCCTTTTTGGATTTTCTGCGGCAGCTCATATGAAAACTTGTGAAACCAGTACCACAGAAAATCCAAAAAGGGAACCGGACCGAAATGTCATTTTGGTCCGGAATAAAAAAAAAATTTGGACCAAAATGAAATTTCGGTTCTTATGATTTTTGTAAAAAAAAAAGTAATCATGTTGGTTTCGTAAAAAACAAAATTTTAATTATGGTTTATAAAAAAAATTTCAAAAAGATATATGGCAGATTTGTTTAATGTGGTTGAACCTATTTCTATATCTCCGTGAATCATGTTACTATTCTCGTGCATTTGTACAAAATTTTTGGGGACATGGCTTTGGAAATTGTTGCTCATCACCAATCCATAACCAGGACAAGCTACTTCCGATTTTTTTATTTGTAGCATTTAAAAAAAATTAAAATCCAAACCATGCTACTGTGCTATTAATATATCTCGTACCCTTTTTTCTTTTGTTTTTCTTTCTTTCAACAAATAATTGGAGAAATATTTGTTTTCTTAAATAAGTTACTGAATCATTTTTATGAAATGTAAGAGCATCTACATCCCTGAAACTATTAGAGTTTCTAAATAACTGTTAACTGTTTTTTAGAAATTAAACCTCTCTTAATTTTTAAGCCTCCACATCCCTGAAACTAAAATTAGAGTTTCTTAATTGCCACGTCACAGCTTATAAAATTTCTTATTAAGATATATCTGCAAGAGAAAAAAATCTCAGCGAATCATTTCGCCACGTCACAGTTTATAAACGATTTCTTATTTAGAAATTATTGAGCAAAGTTGCTAAATAAGAAATTCATCTACATCTCTGAAACTGGTTTAGCAACTGCCACATCAGATTAGAAACTCTAAGAGTTTCAGGGATGTAGATGCTCTAATAATTCTAACAACGTGTTTGGCTACTGATGCAGATTGGGCCGGATAGAAAATCAATTACCGGTATTCTGCACATTTGTAAGCGAAAATCTGATCACATGGAAAAGTAAGAAACAAAACGTTGTGGCACGATCAGGCGCCGAGGTAGAATATCGAGTCATGGTATCAACCGCAAGTGAGTTAACTTATATCAAAAAACTTCTTACCGATATGAAAAGTACAATTGAAGAACCAATATATTTTTTTTTTGCAATAACCAAGCGGCGCAACACATAGTAACCAATCTAGTGTTTCACGGAAAAAAAAAACACACATAGAAGTGGATGAGAAAATATTCAAGCAAATGAAATTGATACTCCATTTGTGAGGAGTAAAGAACAATTAGCGGACATCGAGTTTAGATCTGAACCCATTTGAAGAAAATTTAAGCAAGTGGGTTAATCAATATCTACACGTCTAATTTGAGAGTGAGTATTGAGAAGTAGAAACTAGATCTCAAAAACTCATCATTGACTATTTAGAAAAGAAATATAACTAACATAAGAAAATAGCCATTAGGGCTTAATTTAGTATCTAGTATTAAATCTTTGTAATTAATTAAATAAATACATAATTTAATTATTAAGTAAATAGCCTAACGGCTAGTATAGAATTAGATTATAAATACCCTTGTAAAACATATGTAAAAATCATCAGATTGCAATAATATTTGACAATCATCATTTCCATCTCTTAATTCCCCAAAATCATCACTACTTCATTTTAGATATCTAAAGGAGGAATACAAAGCCTTCAAAGTTCAAATAGATATATTTTTCATGTCTCCAATGATTAGATGCAGTGTTGCTTCCCTTTGGGATCACATCAAAACAAGTCAAAAAGACATGCCGTGTACGTACATTTCTCATTTTACAATAATTATAGAGTGAGTCTATGGTGCTATGCATATCACAAGTTGGTCCGTAATACGGATCAATATTTTTGTTTTCAAAGTTCTAACGGTCGATTTAAACCGTTCAACATGATCCCCATATGAATATATATTTGCAGATCGAATTATATATTATTTAGAATTTGTTTACTATTTTTTAAGATAGGTAGAAAATCATTTGATTTGAAAATTCTTAACCATCCAAAAACAGAGATTTTATACCTATCTTTAAAAATAGTAAAAAATTAAAAAAAATATAAAATTCAGTATGCAAGAACATATTCATATGAAAGTCATGTTGACGGTTCGGGTCGACTGTTAGGATTTTAAAAACGAAAATATTAATCCGTATTACGGACCAAATCGTGTTATGCAAAGTAACATAGAGCCATGTTCCCATGTAATCTATCCACCCATATCTTCCACCTTTTGTGGTTTTCTTTAATCCTAAGCGTCCCTCCACTAAAAAACCCCATTAAAAACATCTTGTGTTCTTTAATTAATTGGCTGTTTTACATATGTTTTAATTGAAAAAACTTTACAGTTTGTTTGTTGGCGAGCTAGAGTGCAGTTTGTTGCAGAGCCAAGAGACAGCTGTTTATCTTTTATGGATGATCACAGTTCACTGAATTATTTCTTCTAGAAGCACATATGGCCCGAGTTTATAATTTAAATGAGATAAAACCACAAATAATATATATATGTTTGTCGTAATTTTTGAATTTTTTTAAATATTTGATTCGGACAGGAAATGAATTTAAAATTTTCAATCAGTTCAGTTTAATTGGTTTAAGAAAATGAACCGAACAATCCATTTAATCGGAAAACTGAACCATTTAAACCAAACTATCTCGGTTCGGTTTAAAACCGATTAAACAAGACCCAATAAACACCCTATATGGCACGAGGTCTTTTAAGGTTCACCGGGGGAACAAAGGCACGTACTCCATGTGAGAGGTCATGAATTCGAAATTCAAATAAGAGAAATCTTTTAATATAATAACAGATATATTAAATAGTTGAGTGGCTTGATTTCTAACTTTTACTTAAAAAAAGTTGCATTGGAAAGGCAGAAGGTAATGTTAGATTAAAAAGTACAGATTAAATAGAGAAGCGCAATGTACCGGATTCTGGTCTGGAAGCACATTTTATTGTGGAGATCATGTTGAACGGTTTGGATCGATGATTTGGACTTTGAAAATGTAGAAAATGGTTGTGGTAATTTTGTTGTAACTCAAAATTGTGGTAACTAGATCCCTCATCTTTTCTATTTATGTTTATTTGAGGAGAGTATATATTTTTAGTCAAGAATCATCCTTTGCGCTTCTCTATTTTTTTTTTATTAAAGTTTACATTTTCTTGAATTTTTTTACTATTTATTAAAATGGGTACAAAATTCAATGGTCTGAATTTGACTAGTTTTTGTAAAATACTTAATAAATAGTAAAAAAATTCAAAAAAATGTAAAATTTGATCTGGATCGACGTTTGTGACTTTGAAAATGTAGAAAATAGTTGTGGTAACTTTATTGTAACTCAAAATTGTGGTAATTAATCCCTCAATAGAAAAATCATATTTTAAAGTTCGGTGAGAAAAAAAAAAGCATCATGATTTTCGAATTATCTCACCGAACTTACAATCAGGTGTTGATTTTCTTTTAAATAGAAAGACGGAGGTATATTCTTTCAAATTTTATTTAATGTCTATAAAATACTTTATTTGATTTTAAAACTTATAACTTTTCATACAGTAAATGTTATTATTTTTTCAGTAGATCAAAAATTGATTCTTAATATCAGATATTGTTGTTAAGAAATCAGAGATCATTATGAACAATTATGTCATAAAATTAATATTTTGCTCTATATGATTAAGTCTAGAGTGCTATTGGTAGCATAGTGACATATTGTGCTATTTCCTCAAAAGTCTATTGGATATGCTTCAATGACGAATCTAAACCGTTAAAACCGATATATTTCACGAATGATGCGTGATGCATTTACATGCAAAGATTATAACTTTTTGAATTCATTTCCTATCAAGGCAAGCGGTAAAAAAAATAAAAATTTATAAGTTAATTTTAATGGAAATAAATCTGTTGTTATTCCTGGAAAATAACATGAATCTGTTATTCCGATCCTAACCATTGTTATTAAAATTGGAAATAAATCTGTTGTTATTCCTTGGAAATAATATAAACCTGTTATTTTGATTCTAACCGTTTAAACTTTTTTTTAGATACGGATACAGATACGGATACGAATCGGATCGAATATTTATTAAAATAATATTAAAAAATACCAAAGTTCATAATATATATCTAATTTAATGGTTAAAAAAAATTATTTTTTGATAATATATATTAAAATATATGAAATATATCTACTATTCGAATACATATAATTGAAACGTAAAACCATATCAGTATCCATATCCGCACGGATATTCAAATATCGGATATCCACATCTAATTTTTTTAATACGGATCGAATACGGACTGGATACTATCCATACCATTTTCATCCCTACTGGAGAGGCGAAATGCCTAATTTCTATATCCGGAAAGGGGCTGTTAGACGGGAATTAGACCAAATTTGATTTGACATCGTTCGATCCGCTTTAAAATTTGATCCGCACTTATTTTCAAATAGTTTGCACGAATCTACAAGTATATTGGACAATTTCAACTGAACATTAGATCAAATAATGCCCGTTGGACAGTCCAGATCCTCTAAAGTAACCCAATCTTTGGGTTTTGGATCGAGACTGTCCGATTCGAATTCGTCACTCGGGATCATCTTGAGATTCGAATTCGTCGTCAGAATGTGTGCGCTCACTTCGGGAATGAATTTTTGCTGATTCGAATCGGAAAGTCCCAATCTAAAACCCAAAAGTTTAATTACTTCACTGGATTTGAATTCCGTTGGGTTCTGGTTTTGCAAAATTCTTGTTGATTATTTTATTATTCCTACAATTAGTTGTGGTCCTTGTTGTCTTCTGATTAACTTTAGTAGATTAATTGTATAATTATTAAATCGTAATCCAAAAGGTCCATGTTTCTAACAGGTGGCTAATAGCGTATAATTATTTTATCTTGCGTCAAAAGGAAAGGAATTAAGTAATAAGGAACAATAAAATTATTTTAGTACTAGATATGTGAATGCTCAAATAAGTGGCCAATAGCGTATAATTATTTTAGTAGATTAGAAACAGTATTAAAAACTCTAATAGTATTAGGGATGGAATGCTCTAAGGCAGACTCGTAATAAAATTGCTCAATAGCTGAAATTTCCTTAAATACATGTGGTACCGGAGTACTCTTTTACTATGCTAGTCAATTAATCTTTTAGGTCGAAGGAAAATAATTGAGTAATAATGGCAAATATTAATTTGGAACCAAAAAAAGAATGTGTGTTGATCAGTTGATGTAGAGAGAGAAGGGGTTTCGATGGACACGGATCGGAAACCAGTCCGATATTCAATCTAAGCCGTTGAATATACATCGAAATTCATGCAGAGTTTAGATTCACATAATAATTAAAATTAGTATAAATTAAATTTTGTTCGTAAGAATCTCACTTCAGATAATGGTTGAATATTTGTCACCCTTCTAATAATTAATAAAAAGATCTTTCTATAAATCCTGTACACAGTAATGATGGATAATCATTAATCCCAAACCAAAAACAAGCATATATAGTATTTTAAATTGCCATTAGGTGCTTTAATTCGTCCCAGAAAAAATAAATTTTCGCCACATATAATTTTTCTTGCTTTGAATGCAGAAAAAACATATATAAAACCAATGATCATGGACTAGGGCTGCAAACAAACCGAACCGAATCGAACTTACTTCCGGTTTGAGTTTGGTTTGAATTAATTTTGAATTAAATTTGGTTTGAATCAATTTCGAACGGACTCAATTTCGAACTTTTATAAACTTTGTTACAACTTACGAGTTATGACTTATGGCTGGGCCATAGTTCGAAATTACAACACTTCAATAAAAACTCAGGCATTCTGAATTCTAATTACATAGTACACCAAAGTTTATATCAAAGTTCATTACAAATACCAAAATTTATATCAAACACCAAAGTTTAGTACAATCAATCAAAATTCAGTACAATTACAATATCCAAAGTTTTCCAAATAGCCAATAGGAGCAACATCACCAAAGTTTTCAAATATCCAAAGTATTCAAAGTACAATTTAAGTTAGAACTGAGAGCAATTATGGACTGGGCGGTCTTATATTTTCATCAGCGAACATAAGTTATTAGCGGAAATCAACGGTTCACGTTTGAGTTAATTTCAAACTAAGTTTGATTTGCGAACCTATTTCGAACGAACTAGGTCCGGTTTGAGTTTGGTTTGGATTAATTTCGAACTAAGTTTGGTTTGAATTAATTTCGAATGAACTCAATTTCGAATCAAATATTTTACGAACTTTTTCGAATCAAACTCAAATTGAATTACAAACTACGAATTTTTTGTGCAGCCCTAGTATTTTAAATTGCCATTAGGTGCTTTAATTCGTCCCAGAAAAAATAAATTTTCGTCACATAAATTTTCTTGCTTTGAATGCAGAAAAGCATATACAGAACCAATGATCACGGACCATAACTTTACTATTTTATTATACAACTACCATATAATAATTGTTGTGACATCTGAGGCCACATAACAATACAATTTAGCTAAGCAAACCTAAGTGCCGAGAGAGATATGGCTGGTATGATTCTTTTTTTTCTTACATAATGAGGTCTAAGTAATAATAAACAGGTTTGTTAAATTAAGAATTTTAGAGTACTCCAATCATGCTCCACATTCTTATTTTCGTTTTCAAAGTCCAAACAGTCGATCCGAACCGTTTATCATCATCTTCGTATTAAAATGTGCTTGGAGACCAAATTTTATATTTTTTGGAATTTTTTACTATTTTTTTTAGATAGGTACAAAATTACTGTTTTCAGAAGATTCTGGACTATCCAAAACAGTGATTTTGTACCTATCTAAAAAAATAGTGAAAAAATTCCAAAAAATATAAAATTTGGCCTCCAAGTACATTTTAATATGAAAATTATGTTGAGCGGCTCGGATCGATTGTTCGAACTTTTAAAACAAATAAAAAGACACGGAACATGATTGGAGCACAAAACCAATGGTACATTTTAACCCTACTCATTTTAAAGTTACTTTAGTAATCAGATTTCTATCATTTAGCAAACAACATGGTATTATGCTAGAATTCAGATCCAGTCAAACACCAGACTTGGTAGAATGAAATATGAACCGTTTACTTCAATTTGGTATGAATCTCAAAGACTCCCTTTTCTCCCTCCCCTCTTGTGCATCTAAGAGTATCTACATTCCAATAACTTAAATGAGTTTCTAAATAACTATTAACCACTTTTTAGAAATTAAAGTCTCACATTCCTGAAATTAATTTTAGAGTTTCTATTAAGTCACGTCAGCAACAAATTAAAAATGAGAAATAATTTGAGTCAATTATTTAATCAGCATAAAATTTATAAACAATTTAAACTTTACTACATAATTTCTAAATAATAAACTCTCCCATATCCCTGAAACTATATTAGAAACTACCACATCAGATTACTACTGTGGTATTTTTAAATTGCCACTAGGTGCTTTAATTCGTCCCAGAAAAAATAAATTTTCACCACATAAATTTTCTTTTGTTTGAATGCAGAAAAGCATATATAGAACCAATGATCATGGACCATAACTTTACTATTATTATTATACAACTACCATATAATAATTGTTGTGACATCTGAGGCCACATAACAATACAATTTAGCTAAGCAAACCTAAGTGCCGAGTAAGATATGGTTGGTGTGATTCTTTTTTTTTTCTTACATAATGAGGTCTAAGTAATAATAAACAGGTTTGTTAATTAAGGCCAGATATAATGAATGCGGTGGTTGTAGTGGCAACTGGTAACTGAAAGGGAGGAAAAATAAACTGGTGTGATAGGACTATAGGAGTAGAGTCAGATTTTCAAACTATGATTTTTGGAAGAATGATAATTAATTTTTTAACATCATGATATTTTACTCTAAATTATATAAAAAATCATACGTAAATATATTTTTTGTTTACAAAAATAAGGATTGGTTGACCTCCGGTTCTTTCACTTAGGTCTTGCCCTGGGTGTGTCTGTTTTGTCAGGGCAAACCGTGATGTTACAAAAAGAGCAGACATTTTGTTGCGCTTAGTTATATCCCCCACCAAAAAAAAATAAATCTAAAAGTCATTTTTCTAAAAAAGTTTCAAAATTATCAGATCCGCAGATATTATCTACGCAACCCAAGTTGGTTGCAACCAAATTGGTATGCACAGATATTGATTTCAGTGAATTTCATATCAATTTGGTTCCGCAAATAATATCTGCGGATCTGATAATTCTGAAATTTTAAATAAATTACTTTTGTTTTTTTTGGAAAGATGATAAGAAAGAAATTTAGGGTAATTTCTGTGGCAAACTATTTTTCTCTTTTCTCTAAAAGGTAATGTAATTTATGCTGTTAAAAAGGTGGCCCAATTTAACCCTATTGATTATTATTCATGTGCACCTGAGCTGGGCCTCAATAATTAATCCGGCTATTAAATTGCATGGACCGGCTGACTCGTGTCCTTCTTTTACTACCTAGTACCGACGTACCAACCTTCGCTATAATGAAGCAAAAAAAAAGAAAAAAAAAAAAAGTAAAGGAGCGTGTGCAAGTCCACTTACATGTGATCTCACTTGACGCTGCAACCACCGGCTTCAATGCACACAGTTTAATCTCTCTTTTTTGTACCTATGCAAATGTAATAAGTAATTTAGATTATCTTTGCAACCAATATTTTTCCTCTCTTTAATATATATTCTTTTAAAAATTAATAGCATACCGGAAAAAGTACATATATGGTTCCTATTTCATTGGCAAATGAACCCCACAATTTGATACAAATTCAAAATGAGATAGGAGTAGGTCTGATGGGCGTCGGACCTACTTTTAGGTTCAATTAACTCTACCACTGTACGATTAGCATTAAATCTGTGCACACAGAAATTGATAGAGACTTGTACATATTTTGACGCGAAGTGCACGAATCTTGATGCTGATCGTATGGTTATTACACTCAGGGGCGGATGTAGGATTTTGATCAGGGTAGGACAAAAAATTATTGAATCGGATTTAAATAAATAATCGGGTCCAAACCTATTAAATAATCGGATATTAGATAAAGCATGATAACAAAAACAACAAAAATAGTATTATAACACAATCTACTCCATAAAATTTAGACAATCAACTACATGGTAGGGCAATATTAATTTCTAGAGTAGGACAAAGGTCCAAAATCCAGTATTTGTAAATTAGTTTTGAATTTTCAGGGTAGGGCACCTGCCCTACCCTGCGCTACATTAGATCCGCCCCTGATTACACTCATCGAACCAAAGTAGGTCCGGTGGTCATCGGATCTACTCTGAATTCATTCAAAATACTTGAAAAATGATTTCTGAAAATAAGCAAGATGTTAGACTCACGGTTGCGACTTGGGAGAGTGACTGAAAGTGCTATCACCGACATTTCTATTAATATCCAAAGTTAATTACAAATTAGTAAAAATCACGGGTGCCATCACCATTTTGACGCGCATTCGAGAGTATCCAGATATTCTATTGCTATTTTACATTGAAGTTACATATGCAACAAAAAGGTGTTAACGTGGGGACCACAGAACCAGTCTTCAATTATTGTCATAGGTATCCACTTCACATAAGAATACAGGATGAATAACCACAAAGAATCCTAAATCCACTTTCGCTCTCAACTCCCAGCTTCGCATTATTATATAAATATATAGTTTGTTATATACTGAGCCATCCCATCTCCCTCTAATAAGTTCTCTCTCCTTCTCTTAATAAAAAGAGGAAAAAAAAAAAAACTAATATTCGCTTGTCTGTCAGTCACACTTGCTTACGACAAAGGTCCCAAGGGCTCCTGTCCTGCCACTCTCTGGATTCCACTACCCTCTCTCAAGAAAAAAAGCAACAAAGCGAGAGAAACAGGGAGCGAGAAACAAAACAAGATAAAAGGTACAGAACAATCAAAAGAGAAAATCTTTAAGGAAAGCTCCTCACAGAGTCACAGTAAGCACATTTGTTCGGACGAGAGAAGAAAAGGGAGAGAACAGACCAAGTAAAACACCAAAAAGACCCAGTTGTGTGTAGTTAGAGTGTTAAAGTATAAAAATCCCTAGTGAGGAAAGAAGAAAGGAAGGAAAAGGGGGCAAAGACAGTGCCTTTTTCTTTTTTTATGGGCTCAATGGAAGAGGCATCCGTCGCAACTGGTTGCGACGGGAAAGCAAGGAGGAGACTCCCGGCCATGGCGGTTGCACTGTTAGTAACCTCATTGGTAGCCTCGCAGCTTGTGGCGGTTGCAGCAAATGTGACGTACGACCACAGAGCGATTGTGATAAATGGGCAGCGAAGGATTCTGATCTCTGGATCGATTCACTACCCCAGAAGTACACCCGAGGTATCAATGTCTCTTCTTGATCTGATTTCTCTTTACTCTTTTTTCTTATAGATTTCTCTATTTTTTGGTAAAAGATGTGGCCAGATTTGATACAAAAGGCGAAAGATGGCGGCTTGGATGTGATTCAGACCTATGTTTTTTGGAACGGGCATGAGCCATCTCTTGGCCAGGTATTAAAAGTTAATTTCTTGCTCAATTAATTTCTGAGTTGCACATGTAATTGAGGGGCTTATTTTGGTGTATGTATCTTGTTTAATTATCATTTTTCTGGGTTTGTGGTAG
Organism: Carex kokanica; assembly: GCA_025461125.1. Lineage (NCBI taxonomy): Eukaryota > Viridiplantae > Streptophyta > Magnoliopsida > Poales > Cyperaceae > Carex > Carex kokanica. The sequence goes on from JAJGRX010000962.1 coordinate 206,012, forward strand.
TATTATTTCGAGGGGAGGTATGATCTGGTACACTTCATAAAGTTGATACAACAAGCTGGATTGTATGTGCATCTCCGCATTGGCCCTTATGTCTGTGCTGAATGGAATTTCGGGTAAATTTTTCAAATTCTTTTAATTTTGTTTTGTATTAGTAATGGTCACTTAATTGGAAAAGTTTCAACGGTTATTATGATTTTGTAAGACAAATAACTTTTTTGGTTTCAGGGGTTTTCCAGTTTGGCTCAAGTATGTACCTGGTATCAGTTTCAGAACTGATAATGAACCTTTCAAGGCAAGCAACTTGTGCCGACCTTTTGAATTTCCTTATGGTAATATTTTTTATTTATATCTAATGTCATGAAATCTTTCTCATAAAAGGCGGCAATGGAGACCTTTGCCACAAAAATTGTTGACATGATGAAGACTGAAAGCTTGTTTGAGTGGCAAGGTGGCCCGATAATTATGTCTCAGGTTACATTCATTTCCTATCCATTCATTTCATTTGGTTAATGTCACAAAAGAAAAAAAAAATGAAATTCAAATGATGAAAAATAAGGAAGCAATTTTTCTATCTAAGTTTAAGTACTATCCAAGCAATTTTTTTTTCTAGTTTTAACAAAGTTGGTGATATTGTACAGATAGAGAATGAATTTGGGCCGCTGGAGTGGGACCAGGGTGCCCCAGCCAAGGCATATACCTCGTGGGCCGCTAACATGGCAGTCGGGCTCAATACCGGTGTACCATGGATTATGTGCAAACAAGATGATGCCCCGGATCCGGTGGTACGCAATTTTATTTTTTGTATTTTCATTTTATTTCATATTTCTGATTTTAGTTAACCAGGGTTCTTTCTGTAACTCAACTCTCGGATTTAATTTTTGAAAACAGATTGACACTTGCAATGGATTCTATTGTGATTATTTCTCTCCCAATAAGCCTTATAAGCCCACTATGTGGACTGAGGCCTGGACAGCATGGTAAATTTTTTATTTAAATTTGTACATAAATGTTTTCTTCTGATGTGATAGTTGTTGTATATTTATTACTCACTAATTTGTTTTATTTTAGGTATACTGCATTTGGTACACCAGTACCGCATCGGCCGGTCCAGGACATGGCATTTGCAGTTGCCAAATTTATTCAAAAGGGGGGATCCTTTGTCAATTATTACATGGTAAAAAAAAAACCAAAAGAACTTGAAAAATGAAAAGCTCAACATATTTTGTTTCAGTTTTCTCATTGAATCTTTCTTTTCTTTATTGGTGTAGTACCATGGAGGAACAAACTTTGGTCGGACAGCTGGTGGTCCATTTATAGCAACTAGCTATGATTATGATGCTCCCATTGATGAATATGGTACTACATGTCTATAAATGTAATTTCTTTACATGATATGTTTTCTTCTATTTATACAATTTATAATTTTCTCTTAATAGGTTTGTTAAGACAGCCAAAATGGGGTCATTTGAAGGATTTGCACCAGGCCATAAAACTTTGTGAACCTGCACTTGTAGCTGGCGACCCTATGGTGGCATCACTCGGCAATAAGCAACAAGTATCAATCTCTCTTGACTTTTTGTATAATTATAGGATGACTTTGTTGGTATTGACTAATATATGATTATTTCATCTTCAATTCAGTCATCTGTATTTCGATCAAGCAGTGGAGCATGTGCAGCTTTTCTTGCGAATTATGACACAGTTTCTTATTCAAAAGTGGCATTTAATGGAATGCACTATGATCTACCCCCTTGGTCTATTAGCATACTTCCTGACTGTAAAACCACTGTATTTAACACTGCCAGGGTCAGTTATATTGTCTTTTACTCTTTTCTATTTAATTCTCTAAATTTTGTTTTATTACTATGTGCAATTCACTTCTGCAAGTCAGATTCTTTTGTGTTTATTTTTCTTTTGTGAGTAAAAGAAGGGTTCAGGCCCCATTTGTCTTAAATCCAAGCTGAAGCTGGGTTTTGAACCTGCCTTTTATATGTTCCTTATATCTTCAATTATTCAATTTTAAATTCATGCATTACATAGCCCCATTATAGCTTGAAATCTGTATTTCCATATGTTCCAGTGAAGTTCCTCGAATACTTAAAAAAGTTATAATGAAATAGCTTCTCTGTCAGTTTTTCTTTGGCCGACCTTTTAACAAAAGATCAAATCCATTTAATGTAATCAGGTGGGGGCCCAGACAACACAAATGAGAATGGATCAAGTTGGAGGGTTCTTATGGCAATCTTACAACGAAGAAATAACCTCCACTGATGATGAAGCGTTCTCAACTGATGGATTGCTGGAGCAGATTAATGTCACCAGAGATAGCACTGACTATCTGTGGTACACCACATAGTAAGTTTTTGAGTATCCCATCATATATTTGGTTAACATACTATTATTATTATAATTTTTTTTTAATCTATATTGTTTCTTCTTTTTCATTTTATTGTTGTAGTGTGAATATCGACCAAAACGAACAGTTTCTAGTAAATGGGCAGTATCCTTCTTTGACTGTCATGTCAGCTGGCCATTCTTTGCATGTTTTCATTAATGGACAATTAGCAGGTTTGTTTCCTCAGTTCTCATTGAAAACCTAAACACTGCCGGCCTTTAATAACTGGAAAAAATATTTCTGTTATTGCCTAACACAACTAAAACAAAATATCTTATGAAAAATGTTGTTTCAGGGACCGTATATGGTAGTATTGATGATCCAAAACTGACGTACACCGGAAATGCGAAGATGCGGGCTGGTAGCAACAGCATTTCCATCCTGAGTGTTTCTGTTGGACTTCCCGTAAGTCATTTTACTATCAAGTTGCAAATCTATACAATTACAGGTTACAAGTCTCTAATACTTTCAAATAATATGTAGAATGTCGGGGAGCATTTTGAAACATGGAATGCCGGGGTTCTTGGTCCAGTGACACTAAATGGCCTTAATGAAGGAAAGCGTGATCTAACATGGCAGAAGTGGACGTACCAGGTTTGTACCAGTGCAACTCAATTCCTAAATTAAACCCCATTTCAACCCACCAAATGTAATGTAACAAGCAAAAACTGTTTGTAATATCTATTATCAGGTTGGTTTGAAAGGAGAATCTTTGGGCCTTCATTCCCTTACTGGCAGCTCATCAGTAGAATGGGGAGAAGCGGCTCAGCAACAGCCACTGATGTGGTATAAGGCATTCTTCAATGCGCCAGATGGCGATGAGCCATTGGCTCTGGACATGGGTTCTATGGGCAAAGGTCAGGTGTGGATTAACGGGCAGAGCATCGGCCGCTACTGGCCCAGTTATAAGGCTTATGGCAACTGCCCAGTTTGTGATTACAAAGGAACTTATGATGAGAAAAAGTGCCAATCTCAGTGTGGCGATTCATCTCAGAAATGGTATGTCAAAATTTGTTTTCCCTTTTAGGTAATTTTGTGTGCATAATCAAGCCTTAATTAGGCAATTGACTTGAACCTATCCCAAATAACCTATATTTCCTCATTTTCAAAATTTAATCCAGTCTAGCACCATTTGACCCTTGATTTTGCTCGACTGTGCCTCAAAGTACCCACAGTTATAAAATTAAATCTCAACTTATTCACAACAATAGATCTCAAGTGTTCAATCCCATACACCTCAAACAGGACACTATTTGCCATCATTCATACTAATTATAAGAACAAAATTCTATATTAGGTACCATGTGCCTCGATCCTGGCTAAACCCGACTGGAAACCTAATGGTGGTATTTGAAGAATGGGGAGGTGACCCTACCAGTATTTCTTTGGTCAAAAGAAGCGTTGGAAGTGTTTGTGCCTTTGTTACTGAGTGGCAACCTTCAATGAAGAATTGGCATACCAAAGACTATGAGAAATCCAAGGTGCATTTGGCCTGTGATGACGGAAAGAAAATTACCGAAATTAAATTTGCAAGCTACGGCACACCAAATGGCATGTGTGGTACCTATTCAGAAGGAGGCTGCCATGCTCACAAATCTTATAATGCTTTTCAAAAGGTAACAATTGTGTAGAAATTGCGAACATTTATTTTTCAAATTTTTAGGACCCATAATTTTTTTTCCCTCCAAAAACACTCACATTCTTCCTTTTTTTTTTTCAAGTTTTAGAAACTACCACCAAAATTAGCAATAATTCTACAGAAAAACATTCTAGTGATGTACTTGGAATATTTTGAAGGAATCTAACATATGTTAAAATGTTCTTAACAGAATTGCGTGGGCCAGCAATTTTGCGCTGTAAATGTAATTCCAGATGTTTTTGGTGGAGACCCTTGTCCCGGTACATTGAAAAGTGTAGCAGTTGAAGCAACTTGCGGCTGAAAGCTTGCGCACAAGACGATGGAAGTTCTATGTATTCTATATAGTCATTCTGCTATGCCTACATATAAAATTTTATACAGCACGTGAAATTGGAGATTCAATTTTTCGGCTTTTGAGAGAAGTGTAGTTGCGGGAACCGTGACACACTCTGACAGAAGCTGCGAGCTAGCATTAATTTAATCTGTTGAGGTTCTACAATCTCCGAACAAGTGTTTTATAGATGTATATTATTTAGGGTACAAGGGGTGTGAAGGGGAGTGCAAATGAGACTCAGCTTACAACCTTTTTGAAGTCCATTTGCAAATGCAAATTCTTGGTTTGCATTACATTGATATAAATTCTTCTTCCTCCAAAGGAAAGCTTCTATTTAGTAATGTTAAGAAATGTACATCTTATTGTTGTATCGTCTATGTATTAAGAAATTGGAATTCAATGAATGAATATTTGCATAAAGTATCCTGTTTCTGATAAATGAGAAGAAATTAATATTTGCATACCTATTTGTTTGTTGTAAAATTTACAGCACATATTATTTGCTTGCCAATTATCATGATAATCTTGGATTGCAAGAGGCCAAGTGATACAGCTAGTACATACAACCAGAAGTGGGCCCCCACTTTTTTATCAGACACAAATGATAGCAAGTCACAATGAAGTGTGTACCACATTTTAACTTAGAAATATATTTTGTTACCAACCCAAATTAATCATCAGATAGTTATAAATTTATAATACATGAAATTTAATGACATAATTCACAAAGATGAGAGCTGTTATTATTTTTATCCTAGCATTTTGGTGCACTCAGCTTAACATTAGAGAGAAGGATTTGTTTTTTTTTTTTAAATTCTAACTACTAACCACTTAAGGGTCGTTGTTTTGTTTCTTTACTAACTACTGCCAGTGCCACTAGAGGTCACTGCTTAGTTGTAATTAATCAACTACCTCACATCACATGACCATCCATTTCCATAACTTATTAGCATGTGGTGGTCCCTTGCAAGACTATGACATGAGGCCCAATTTCCAGTAGGAAACTGTTTTCTTTTGAAAACAGGTCAATTGTTAATCATGTCGACGCCCCGGCAGCATGGATTTAGCTTCTTTAGAGTTCCTTAATGTCTTAAGCGGGCTGAACAACATCTTCTTAGATGGGCTTAAAACTTTCTCCTTAGCCTTCCTTAGAACCAAAAATTAAGCCTAGATTTTCCCCTCCTTAAGATCCGGGTCTCCTTAGTACCTCCTTAAGCCCAAAAGTGCCTTTCTTAATCCTACCATCTCACTGAACACATCTTCCTTAGTACGGATTAAATTTTTAATCCCCACTCCTTAAGGAGGGGCTGCCGAACATGGTCGACTCAAACTGCAATTAGATTAAGTAATCATGTTAAACTATGTGAGCAAGGAAAAGAATAAAGGTAGTCAGATCATAGTTACACACTCGTTCTACTTTGAAGGCACTAACAAATTAATTAAACCACATAGCAAGGTAATTGAGCCTCAATTGCAATGGGTGTTGAATGAATTTCAAGATATCTTTGCTCAACCAATTGCTCTATCTCCTAAAAAAATTGATCATTAAATACCCTTAAAATGTGATAACAAATCAATAAACAACACACGGTTTTTTCTTTTGTTCTAAAAAAATAGAAATAAAAAAAAAACCCGAAGAATTACCGAGTGGAATAGGTTTTTTGACCCAAAAATTTAATGAAGAAAATTGCTTTAATAATCGATGCACAAAGCTTTTGTTGGATTGTTCAAATTCATTTAATTAGATAATCATGTTATGTAATCGAGATTTCCTAAAATCAAATAATAAAGATATAAAAGTAGTTTTGTTATAATCCCAATTTATTGGTGAATATTTTATTTTAGTAAAAATTAAAAATTTGTCTTTAAAGTAAACTAAAATTTCATACTTTTATTTGATCGGATTATGGTGATTTATATATGAAACTACACAGTGGTACTGAAAATAAACTTATATACGATTTATTTGATCGGATTTTTCATGTAGCCCTTTAGTTTAATTTAAATTGGTGCTAGTGATACTAAATCAAAATAATAATAATAATAATAATACTCTACTGAATTTTATGCAAATAAAACTCTTTAGAAGGACTAACATGCAAAAAATGCTAATAGTGACATATTGTTCTGTCATCAACTCTTGTGATGTACTAAATTTACAACTTTACGTGTTGCGGGATTGTAATCGTGCTTCAACACCGAAAGAAACAAGGCAATAAGATAGAAAATTTTGAGAAGTAAGTTGGGCCACAGTGCGTGACTGGCATGTTGTGATTTGGCGATATCACGTCATGACAAATGATTATTTTTTATTTCAAGTGACGTGACATGATGTGACTAAAAAGTAAAAGATCGTCATGTTGTGCAAATTGATCACGCTACGTGTGATCACGACACACTCAACGTGATCAATAATGTTTAATTATTATTTTCATATGTAAATTAATTCATAAAAAAATAATAACAAAAAATACAAAAAATATAAGAAACTATTACAAAATAAATTATAATAAAAAATAACGTTAGAAAAATAACTATTACAAAATAAATTATTATTTTTAGATGTAAATTGATTGAAGGAAGACAAGTACGTCATATAATCGATATGTATGACATGATGATGCAATCTCAGAAATAAAGATATCAGGTGGATAATATCTCATAAACATGCATTTAATATCCATGTCATATATCAGAGTAGAACTAGGGTGCTCCTAAGCTCACCAAGCTCTTCCGTGAGCGCGACTCTAAAACCTATCGAATTGACTTCAAACGACATTTCCAAACCGTTAGATGTTCAATCTATATTAAAATGTGTTTGGAGACCAAATTTTACATTTTTTGGAATTTTTTTACTATTTATTAAGATGGTTTGAAAATCGCTGTTTTCTAATGATGCAGAATTTTAATAAAAACAGCGATTTTCAAACCATCTTAATAAATAGTAAAAAAATTCCAAAAAATGTAAAATTTGGTCTCCAAGCACATTTTAATATAGATTGAACATCTAACGGTTTGGAAATGTCGTTTGAAGTCAATTCGATAGGTTTTAGAGTCGCGCTCACGAAGGACTTGGTGAGCTTAGGAGCACCCTAGTTCTACTCCATATATCATGAGCTTATTTTCTTCTATATTTTGGCACATTTTGTAAAGAGCTATCTACGAAGTAGAAAGCATTTTTCATACAGGAAGAAAATTTTCTGGGATCAACAACGACAGGTGAACACATGCCGAGAAAAATTGCATATCCATCAATATGCTTACAACCAAAAGATACTCCCCTCTCTAGATCAATTTTATGGACTTTAATTGTAGGGATTTTGGGTAGGTTATATGTGTAACAATTCGATTCAGTTCATGATTTGTTCACTATCCGAAAATCAGAATTCATGTATAAAACTAATTCCAAAATTAATATAGAGTTTACTACTAGATGCGCAGCGGAAATTTCAAGTCCTAGCAGTAATCTTCTTTACTTCGTACACCTTGTGTCGGATCCACGCAACAGCAACCACAGTCATGTATCTACCAGTATCCAATAAACAAGTTGACAAACAACTGCAAGTCAGAGCGCTAGCGCCAACTGACAGTCCCCTCTTGTCTTTCTACTTTTCTCTCTCGGTTTCTGAAGTGTTGCGAATTCAGACAGATGGGATTTTCTGTCTAATCCAATAAAATCGAAAAAATATTATTCTTCTATTTTCTGTCTCTTTTATTTCTATCCAAAAAATTGAACAATTCAGAGAGAGACCCGAAATTATCATATGTATTTGTATTTATAATACAACACACCATTTGATCGCACCTATTGATCGAGCTTATTCAGAAGACCTTATCCTGATGGAATAGATCAGATCAGATCAGAGCAGAAATTCGGATCCAGCCCAATAAGACTTGATCCATATTATAACTTTATAATTAACTATTAATTATGGCCCAAAATATTATAACATGTAGAACATTTCTAACATTAATAACTCTCCATTGAAATTTACTAGATGAGCATAACATGTTCTTTAAGAATTGGGGATCGATGCTTCACACTGAAGTGGTATGAAAGGCAATTTTGGATCATAATCCAAGTGAGGTATCAGATTTCAAAGTGGTGATCTTATATGGAGAATTTGGAGATATAACCATTTGGAGATCGGGTGATCTGACTGGATCTTAATCGAGGAAGGTTGTAATGATGTTATATTTTCAAAGAAAGGTTATATGTTTTTTCTTCGCTTGAAGAGAACATACTTTATGTTATGGAATGACTGGTCGGTTATTTTCAAAATCCAGGGGGGGCAGCTGCCCCCCTAGAACCATCTGGGTCCGCCCCTGCACCCAGCTACTTAATTGTGCCTTAATCTTTTCTTTTGCTATTTAAAACGTACTATTTCAATGAAAAGAACTAAGAATAGCCTACTAGGAATATATTGTCATAACATTAGATGCCTACTCCATGCAGTAATTTACAGTAACTTTTGTTATTTCTTAAAAATAGCACAAATCATTGTTTTCATTACAAAAATAATGGACCTAATCTTAACTCTTCCATATTTAGGGAAAACCTTGCTAAAACAAAGAAATATTCTTCCATGAAATACTGTATTGCTAGTATAATATCATTCCTATCATGTTATAATGCAAACAAATTAACACCTAAAAACAGAAACTTCAAGGGACACGAGGATGATTGTGCCATGTAACTACTAAAATAAATAATGGCAAAGGGAAGAGTATGAAATTAGGCAACAATGTAAAACAACTAATGGACATTTAAAGCAAGAACTGAGATAAAAATAAATAAATAAATAAATAAAATAGCTAATAAAGGCCCATAAAGAGTATGGCCCATAAAGGCCCAAAACATTTTCTCATTGAGGTCCCCCGTGGTTTTATTTTCAGGTAGGTTGACACTCATAGAACTCTCATACGAATAGATTTAAAAAAAAATACTGCTAAAACCATTACATGTAACTAAGTGACCATAAAGAGGCCATATGATACACATATCATAAACAACATATCACATAGAACAACACATTTATTAATTATTTCCCATGAAAAAAAAGGACCAAAGAAAACAAAAAATAGACATGAACTATTACTCCTTGTTGAACATGTCCTTTAGTGCTTGAAATCTGGCTGCCTTGTCTCCAAACTTGGTACCTTGATAGTAATACGGAATTTGCACCTGGATTGTAGAATGTTGCAATAGATAGCCTACTTCCTTCCTTCTCTGCCCGGACCCGGTGTGAGATGCTCTTGTACAACCCGTTGCTCATAATTTCAACTTGGTCCCCCAGATTTACAAATATTTTGTAATCTTTGTTGGGTGTTACTGGGACCCACTTGCCATCCTTGTAGAATTCTAGACCCGGTACGTTATCGTCTTGCAGAAGCAAGATAATGCCGCCCGCATCTGTGTGGGCCCGGAGTCCGAAAACTCGGTCTGGATCGGGGCAATTTGGGTACTTGGCAACTTTTGTGCCAATAAATGGAGGTGAGAAAGTTTTTTTAATATGGTCCTTGGCTAAGCCGAGATTTTCACTAATGCCCTCAGCTAGTTTTTCTGCTACCTTGGTCAATTGGTGTATGTATATCTCCACAGTATCACTGTCACAATGATTAAATGTTCTGTAAGAATTAATGTAATCAATTGTCAGGAAGACTTGTTTTGTTTGCTAACAACACAAGCTATTTATGGCATTGAGATTTGAGGTAGAACATATTGTGCATGAGGAAAACAATAATTTTAGAGTGAATTTGATCATCATGAAAAAATGACAAAAATGTCAGAAAATTATATCTGGGAAGTGGCTACGGTGCTACGCGTAGCATAGAGGGCCTCCGTGCTATGGCTCAATATTTGAGTTTTCAAAATCCTAACGGTCGATCCGAACCGTTCAACATGATCTCCATATGAATATGTACTTGCAAACCAAAATTTACATTTTTTAGAATTTTTACTATTTTTTTAGATAGGTAGAAAATCACTTGATCTGAATAGTACAGAATTTCCAGATCAAGTAATTTTCTACATGTCTAAAAAATTAGTAAAAAAATTCTAAAAAATGTAAAATTTGGTTTGCAAGTACATATTCGTATGGAGATCATGTTGAACTGTTCAGATCGATCGTTAGAATTTTAAAAACTCAAATATTGAGCCGTAGCACGGAGGCCCTCTATGCTACGTGTAGCATATTAGCCAAATTCATTATATCTGAACCAGTTTTGTTTGTTTTTTTAATCATTTTGTTACAAAAAGCTCATGAAAATAGACTTACTGGAACTCAGCTCCAATTTCTGGAAAATCCTCAATATTGGATTTTGGATGGTGTTGAAGAAAATAGGTACTTTCCCAATCCACCTCCAAGGCCTCTGTTTTTAGTCCCAATTCCTTAACCAAATCTGAGCCAAAGAAGCTTTTCTCCAGGTACTTGTCATAGTGGCAGTTCACAAAATCTCTCACCTTATCCATTAAATTCTTATCAATACCATGGTTCTTCACCTATCAAACAATTTTAAGTTTCTAGTTTATTATAAACTCAAAAAGATAACTCAAGACAGCATATTATGTGTAGTACGTACCTTTTGTAATTAATTAATATATACCTGTGTCATATTAGATATATATATATAGAGAGAGAGAGAGAGAGAGAGTGGCTAATATCAAAATGTTTGTTCCTAGCCCCCGGTGCAACCAAGTAGTTTTTCGATTTCCAAAATTCAAACAGTTGATCCAAACCTTTAGATGTTCAATTTATATTAAAATGTGTTTGGAGACCAAATTTTACATTTTTTGAAATTTTTTTACTATTTATTAAGATGGTTTGAAAATCATTGTTTTCAATAGTGCTGAAAAAACTTCAAAACAGCAATTTGAAAAAACTTCAAAGTTTTCAGAAGGGAGATTTTTAAAATTAAGCTAAATGCTGTAAATAGTCAATGTCCACAAAATTTATAGAATCTGACAATTGTTAGCGTCAAGTTTAGATTTAAAAGTCACTGACCAAATCAAATCAAATCAAACGTGTAATTCTAATTTTTTCAAAAAATTTAAATAAAAAGTTTGTAAAAAAATAATAACAAAATTAGTACCCAAAAAAAGCCCCACTTCTCACATGCATCATGAAGTTGCACCATTGCCTCGGTTCTCTTGTCATCATCAAGAGCTTTGAGGTCTATTACTGGAATCTCCATTTCTCTCTTTTATAAACTAACACAAATCTAGATGTAGAACTCTATTAGTTTGCCTATAGAACAATGGTTCTACTAGCAACCTATATTTATAGAAATCTCTTTAGGGTCAATGTAGTCTCATTTTATGCTTTTTATTAATTAATTAATTAATTAATGGTTAATTATCCATATAGGGTCTACTTGAACTGGACTCAACTCTGTTGCAAGCATCTCTTCCTACAGATTCATGAATTCAGAGCTATAATTAGATCCAGAGTTTGAGATTCCAGGTTAAACAATATGGTATATAAAAAAAATTGTGGGTGTGAAGATTTTGAAAATTCCATCCATTTTGAGTTTGTGTGCAGATAGATGCATTTTTGACCAAATGGAATTCAATGTATGGACGGTGAGGTGCATGAATTGGTATAGTTGTTGACTCTTCTCCAAATCATGTGCAAAAAATTTGCAATGAATTGTTTATTTCTTGAAGAAAAAAAATATATATTACTGTTCCAGGACTTGATCTCCGGAATCATTCCCAAAAATTAATTTGTCATTTCTCTTCTTGGTTTCCCTTTTTGGACCGACATTTTGATTAATACCCTAAAAAAAAAAATATCAAATATGCCCTCACTTTGAATTTTTTTTTAAATATGCCCTAACCGCCCCATTCTGAGGCGGTCCACTGCTGCTAGAAAACCGCCCCCTTGCTGGACGGTCCACTGCCTCTAGCCAACCGCCCAGAGGTGGGGCGGTTCCCTGTATTTTTTTTTTTTCAAATTTTATATATTTTTAAGATGTATTGTTGTTTGTTAAGGTATATATTCTTATAAGGAAATGTATATTGATATATATATATATTTTTAAGATGTATATATTGTTAAGATATATTTTTCTTTTTTAAGATATATATATATATATATATATATAGAGAGAGATGGACTTAGCTACTTCATGGAGTAAAACGACTTTGTACTTCACGCCATATCTTCATTTTCAAAGTTCAAATAGTCGATTCGAACCTTCCAACATGTTCTTCATATTGAAATGTACTTGGAGACCAAATTTTACATTTTTTGGAATTTTTTTACTATTTATTAAGCCACTTTGAAAATCTGAAAATCCTTATGAACAGTAAAAAACAGTAAAAATTTCTGAACCGCCGGATCAATGATTTTCAAAGTGGCTTAATAAATAGTAAAAAAATTCCAAAAAATGTAAAATTTGGTCTCCAAGCACATATCAATATGGAGAACAACTTGAGCGGTTCGGATCGGTCGTTTGGATTTTCAAAATGAAAATAATGAGGCGTAGAGCACCAAGTCGTTTTACTCCATGAAGTAGCTAAGCCCAGCACTATATATATATATATTTATAAGTAAATGTATACATTGTTATGATATATTTTTATTTTTTAAGATATATATATTTATAAGGAAATACATATTGGTATATATTTTTTTAAGATGTATGTATTGTTTAAGATATATTTTGGTTTATTAAGATATATATTATTGTAAGGAAATATATATTGATATATATTTTTTTATTGTAGATTTTATATAAAAATGAAGGAAAGTGCTTAATTTTTTTATTGTAATTTTCAATAAAATTGAGTTGAGTTTTGATGCAGTTATACGGCTGTTGTACTGATTGTCGATTTGGCTAACGTGGTAAACAGTGAAAAATATGTAATCTAAATCGTAAGTCCACATAAAAAAAAAATCCAAACTACGTAAAATAAATGTCCACAACTCATGCAAAACAGTCCAGACCGAATACACAATAGTAGAAACCTATCAAACTACAAAACATAAAAAAACCTAACGACGAGGACGAGGGCGACGACCAGAGAGATCCAACCTACGAGGTGGATGACGGTCCCTGGGCGGCTGTACACGCCTGACGTGAACCTCCTCCTCCTGTGCGGCTGTATCCGCCTCGGCCCATGGATCCTCCACCAGTGGGGGGATGGGCGGCATAGTAGGCACCTCCCATGGCTCCCAGGTCGATGGATACGTAGGCGGAGGAGGCGGTGTGCCAAATATAGCAGATGCATAGGCATCTGCATGCTGTGCTCCACTCCCACTGTCCTCGTCATCGTGTTGTCTGGCCTCCGGATATCGTGGTATGTGGAGGCTCGGTCCCTCATCCCCGGCATAATCTCCGGTAAGGTCAGCCATAGTGAACTCCGGAGTGGCATGTCGTGGGAGAGCTCCATCCCTTAATGAAAACAATGTTAGTTTTGCTACATACAAATAAATAGTAAGTTGAATAAATAATAAATTTTTGCTACCTGTCCAACCTGCACCGGAACTCCATGCTCATTGTAGTAAGCACTCCACGCATTATTATTCAACACCCATTCGTGGAAGCCCCAACCTGATTCATCCACTGCATAATTGATGAAAAATTAACGAGAACAATTTTTTTATCGAGTAATGAATGTGTACGACAAAATCAAATGTCTCTACTCAACAATCCAGTAACATACGCACGGCCCCTGATAAAACCAGATATGCCTCTGCTCCAATGTCAGTCGACAAAGTGTGTTCCTTTCGTAGAACTCCCGGTAGGGGAACCAGTCGACGCTACTCTCGTGAAGCATCTGGAGCTGACTCCGGACATAAGAAATCCCCACAGTTCTCCCCTTGCCCGTGTTCTCGTACGTGTGGCGACTGCCCCATATGGCACCGTACGCGGGACACCTCTCGGCATCCTCTCTCCTCAAGTATGGGACAAGAGACGGACGAACTGGCCGACATACCGGCAAATGAGACCACGACCATTGCTGGAGTAGAAGAAGTGGTCCGTGGATCTGCATGTTCTTCACCTATATTTTGGACATGAGGTGAATATGTTGGTGATTATTGAACCCTAATTATTGTAATGTAAATTCTGAAATATTTGTGAAAACTTACCAAGCAAGCATGGCACAGGCTCCGGTATAAGTGGGCGATCACAGCTCCGCCCCAGTTCCAGTTCGATGGCTTCTCAATTTCTCTCAGCAGAGAGAGGAACATAATCAGAACCGCATCACCGCTGGAGTCCACGAACATGACGCTGCCACAGAGATCCAGCACAAAGGCCCTCACATACCTAAAAATATAAAATAGTAAAGATAAATAATGATTTTCACTGTTGAGTTCGTAACATATTTTAATTTCAAGATTTTAATTATTACCTCCTGACGGCCTCCAGATCAGTGGTCTCGGCTGTGATCCGATGCAGGAAGAAGTGATCGCGGAGCGACGCTAGGCTAATGCAGTACCCCGAATACCGGAACTCCTCATCATCCTTCCTCTTCTTCTTCTTCTGCAGCGTCTTTGGATCCTCTACCCCCAGAAGCTGCCGTATCATCCCCACGTGAAGTGGACTGTCGGAGACACCGCTGATAGGCTCCCCATCGATCCGTAGACCCCATAGAGCGCTCACATCTGCTAGGGTCACGGCCATCTCCCCAAAGGGTAGGTGGAACGAATGAGTCTCTGGTCGCCATCTCTCCGCGAGCCCGCTCATGAGAGCCTGGTCAATCTGACCCTGAGGCATGGTAGCCAGCTGATACAACCCGAGATTCATAATGCATGCCTCCATCAAAGGATGACCGACGTACGGTATCCCAAGGGTGCAATGTCTCACAGTCAACATCCTCTCGTCCTGCATTTAGCAATGAGTCTAGTCTAAACGACTTACTATATGCCATATTAAAAATCTGTAATTTGAACTAAATTGCTTAAAAACCAACGTACCTCCGTAGCTGCGAGCGCGACCCGGTGCTGAACGTGTGGAATCCACAGAAGAGGGCTGAATGTATCAGCTGCATGTGTGTGGTGCTCTGCACCGAGAGCCTCTGCTCCATATGCCTCTACACCGGATGCACTGGGAGCCTCTGTGCTGGACGAACTATCCCCCCTCTCCATAGTATCTGCACTGCACAATTTTCAAATAACTTAAATTTCACAAATTAAACCCTAAACCCTAATTAAATCGTAATTTAATTTATAAACTAGACCCTCTAAATTAGGCCGCAATTAAATAATTTCATTTCTAAATTAAACCCTAAACCCTAAACCCTAATTTTTATCAACTTACTCGCGTCGGGAAAATCAACAACCCGCACACGGCAATTCAATTTCCAAACTGAACCCTAAACTCTAATTTTTATCAACTTACTCGCGTCGGGAAAATCAACAACCCGCACACGGCAATTCAATTTCCAAACTGAACCCTAAACTCTAATTTTTATCAACTTACTCGCGTCGGAAAAATCAACAACCCGCACACGACAATTCAATTTCTAAACAGAACCCTAAAACTCTAATTTTTATCAACTTACCCGCGTCGGAAAAATCAACAACTCGCACACGACAATTCAATGTCTAAATCCTAAATCGTATTTTTTATCAACTTACTCGCGTCGAGAAAATCAACAACCCGCACACGGCAGTTCAATGTCTAAACTAAACTCTATTTTTTATCAACTTACTCGCGGCAGGAAAATCAACAACCCGCACACGGCAGTTCAATGTATAAACTAAACCCTCTTAATTCTACAAAAAATAAATTAATAATTTACGTAAACGTACCTGAAAAAATTCGATCGAGAAAAAGTTGGCTGAGAGAGAGAGAGAGGGTGGCCGAGAGAGGGAGGCCGGGGCTGAGGTGGGGGGGCTGGTTCGGGTAGGGGGGTGGTGGAGGTGGTGGTGGCGGGGTGGGGGAGGGGAGGGGCGGCCGGGTAGAGAGGAGGAGAGGCCGGGTAGAGGGGGGGAGGGGAGGCCGGGGGTAGGGTGGCCGGGTAGAGGGGAGGCCGGGGGTGGGCGGGGGTGGGGCGCTGGGGTGGTTCTCGGGTCGGGTAGGAGGCAGGGTGGGGGGAGGGGAACTAGTGGGGTTTTAAAAAAAAAAAAAAAAGGGTGGACCGCCCACCCACTGGGCGGTTGGCTAGAGGAAGAGAACCGCCCAGCAAAGAGGCGGTTTGGTGGGTAGGGTGAACCGCCCTACTGACGGGCGGTTAGGGCATATTTAAATTTTTTTTCGAACCTAGGACATATTTGATATTTGTTTTTTTCTTTAGGGTATTAATAAAAATCTCGGCTTTTTGGAATGCGTCTCCATTGATCAATTTTTTTTTTAAAAAGAGGCTAAAAGCTCATTTCATTTCTGAAACAGACCATTCATATAATTAAATGATTATCCTGTAATTATAAGCCTGTTCTGTAAGAAATATATTTGTATAAAGCTTAAATGATTATCCTGTAATTATAAACCTTCAAAATGTTAAATATAAATAGCGTTAAATCTGATTACATCAATTCATATAATTAAATTGAATGCAAAGCAAGCAACTATAAATAATTCACGAGGAGGGATCCACTTACAACATTTGTAAGTTACAACATCTTACAACAATTCGGTTTTGCAATTTTCAAAGTCCAAACAGTCGATCCAAACCGTTCAACATGATCTCTATATTAAAATGTACTTGGAGATCAAATTTTACATTTTTTTTGAATTGTTTTACTATTTATTAAGTATTTTACAAAACTGTTGTTTTTCAGTGGTCCAAAATTGTTTAAAAAATAGCGGTTTTGTAAACAAATTCAAAAACATGTAAAATTTGATCTCCAAACACATATTAATATAAAGATCATATTGAACGGTTTGGATGACCGTTTGGAATTTAAAAATCACAAAACCGAATTGTTACAAATTGTTGTAAGATGTTGTAAGTAGATCTCTCCTCATAATTCACACACTAAATATCTATAATAAATAGTTCTCATAGTAAGACTAGTTAACTCTGTCATGAATTCACATAGTTTTAGTAAATAGTTGTATTGCTAGATGTAAACAAGTTTGGTGGTAATCTTGTTGCAATAATAGATATAAATTGTTTATGTTACTATAAATCTCATTACCTCTAATGTCGATACTACATTATATATAATAGTTTACATCCTCGAGTAGTTTCAGCGAGAGGTAAGTGTGGCGTTATTAAATAATTAATATGATAAGAATGTAGTTTTTTTTTAATAATTATGAATAATTTTGATAAGCAATGAGCATATTAATAAATCATTATAATTAATGGTTTATACAAACTGTTTTAGTTTCAACAAGAGGTGAGTGTGGCGTTATTAAATAATTAATATGATAAGAATGTAGTTTTTTTTTAATAATTATGAATAATTTTGATAAGCAATGAGCATATTAATAAATCATTATAATTAATGGTTTATACAAACTGTTTTAGTTTCAACAAGAGGTGAGTGTGGCATTATTAAATAATTAATATGATAAGAATGTAGTTTTTTTTTAATAATTATGAATAATTTTGATAAGCAATGAGCATATTAATAAATCATTATAATGGTTTATACAAATTGTTTTAATTTCAGCAAGAGGTGAGTGTGGCGTTATTAAATAATTAATATGATAAGAAATTAAGAATGTAGATTTTTTTAATAATTATGAATAATTTTGATAAGCAATAAGCATGTTAGTAAATCATTACAATGGTTTGTACAAATTGTTTTAGTTATAACTATAAATGGTTGGAGTTATAAGGTAAATATCTTTTGAGTTGAGGGAAAAGATATTGACAGAGTTAATATGACTTCACGCAGCTCACAATTGATAGAGATAAAATAAGAAAATCTATGACTGGGCTGCATCAACTCAAACCAGCTCTGTCAATAGTTGAGCACATTGAGCAGTGATGCAAACGCGTAAACTTTGCAATTTTTCCTTGGGTACCATTGTTACATACGCGTTGAAAATTGTAAAATATACAAGTGTTAAACGAAATAAAGTAATGTCTAAAGGGCTAGTGAATTAAGTATTTACAAGAGAAATATTTTTGTTAGAAGCAACTAACTTAATGGTAATGGTAAGAACACAGAATCACTTAGGACTGTAAACGGATATGGATATCCGTCCGGATATCCGCTCTGAATCCGCTTATTATCTGAATCCGGATTTAAACGGATACGGATGTTTTTTGCATAGGAAAATTTTACCCGGATACGGACACGGATAATTCTTTGAAAGTATAAACGGAGCGGATATCCGCACTATTCAGATCCAAAATTTCAACTTCTCCGTTTCGCTGTAACTTGACTTTCAGCGGTTAATATTCCCTAACTCCTCTGCATTCCTATATCTTCTCCATTTATTTACCTTTTTTTTAATTTACTTTTGTTTTTCTTAATTGTTTTTAATTTTTTTTAATTTAGTATTTGTACTTAAAGTTCATATGGCTCAATTATCCAACAATTATTCGTTTCGTAACCGTATTCGAATCCGTATCTGTGAATTGTCAGCTCCGTATTTGTATCCGTTTAAGACGGATTTGGTTTTGAATTTTGATATCCGTTTACTATCCGTATCCGTATCCGTATCCGCTCATTGAAAAACGGATACGGATTTGGTATTAGCATTATCCGCTCCGAATCCGCTCCGTTTACACCCCTAGAATCACTCGGTCGTTGTTTTATTATTATTTGTTAAAAGAATTATAAAGACTGTTTCCATTATACAGGAACCTTCTAACAATCAGAAAATATTATAAAATAAAACAGAAGAGAAGAAGAATAAGGAACGGCAACACCTTCACCACGGCAACACCTTCACCTCAACCAATCTTGGTATTGATCTCACACTCCAAGGGCGTATTGTTGAAAATTTTCATGGGATCATTGCAATAGTTGTAAACCATGGTCATGCTCTGCACCACTGCCATCTTGGTTTGTTCATCAATGCTGAGGTCTTTACTGAACCAAGAATCAGCCTTTGCACGGCACGATGTGATCGTTGCATTTCCTTTAAGTACACATGCTTTGGTTCTGTAGTCCCGGTACCAAGCCTTAAATGGAGCCTGGCTCCAATCAACTGGTTGTTGTGTCCATGCTGTGCCATCCCATAAGCTTATATGTATTTTCATGGATTGGTCATCGGGATAAGGCACCGTCACAGTCCTGTTTTGCTTTCTGAAGACCCGAATAGGCGTCCCATCGATGTACCATCTGCATGCATATAAAGAAAGAAATGAATATATATATATATACTGTTATACTGGAAGTCTGTATAATTTGTACCAGTAGATATAAATCTAATTAACATTGTTTCCATACATGATCTCTTTTGGACTCCAGACTATAGAGTAGTTGTGGAAGTCGGCGGAGGGATCGAACCAAAATGTGAACTGCTGCTCCCTTAATCCGGTACCGTTGATGAAAACATTTGTGCTCAGTATGTATTGATTTCTTCCTGGGTCACCCAAGAATTCTATATCCACTTCGTTATGGTTCGACATGTTCGAGTATAGCTATACAACACGCAAAAAATAACATCCTTAATTTATAAAAAACTGGACCAAAATTATATAGGAGTATGTATAACAAATATATATAATACTGGTAAAAATAAAGTAAAATATAATAGGATTTACATACATAGAATGCTGTGACTGTGCTCTTGGCGAAAGGAGAATTAAGTTTTATCTGAACATCAAATCTTCCGAAGAAGTAATCAGCAAATGTCTCAGCACCGGAACCGGTGACCTGATCCATCCCCAGTTCAAACACGGTTCCATCTGGTAACATCTTTGCGCGACCCATGCCTGATGTTATCTTGAATTCCTTTTCAAAATTGGCATCAGTTGAGATGATAGAAACAAACAGAGCTAGAAGAGGTAATATAAAGGAAAAATGCATTTTAGCCAGATGCATAAATTTGTGGGGGTGTTTGCTTCTCTTCATATTGGAAACAACTTATATATATACAACTTTTACAAAGTCCACGTGTTTGTTGATTGCACAAAGTAAACGTGTTTACTGGTTCAAAATGCTCTAATAATTCTTTTTCTTCGTTAATTGGTTGCTTAATTTGTTGCATTACCAACAAATATTATAGACATATCAGACTAAACAAATGTTGAATATAGTAACAGGACATGTCCAGGTATAAGGAAAAGATATCCTGTATTTTTTTTTAAATAAAAAAGATCTTTGCAAAAGCTGTTCAGGTTATTATCTGGTAATTGACAATATATAGTTAGTGCATGACACGTTGATACCTTTTTTCGGAAATTTTTTATTGGTAGAAATTAATAGAAAAGAAGAGAGAGAAACAGAAAGAGTACATCAATTCTTATATTAGTAGAAAGATCGGTAGGATTTCTACCGATCCTAAAAATCAAAAAGTTTGGATCGGTACAAATTATACCGATCCAAACTTAGTTTTTCCTTTTTTTTTTAAATCTGATGTATAGATGGAGGGAATTCTTATATTAGATTTCTAGTAAAATATGAGGAGTTTTTCAAAAAATAGATAGAATGTTTCTATTATATTTAAATTTTAAGATACTCTATCTATTTTTGTAAAAAAAATTACTAGAAAAAAATGAAAGGAAAAAAACAAACTAGTTTTTGGATCGGTAAAATTTTTACCGATCTTTCTACCAATATAAGAACTGACGGACTCTTTCTATTTCTCTCTTCTTTTTTATTAATTTCTACCAATAAAAAAGGGAAAATTGGTTATTTGCCACTCTAAAATCTTCAAATTTGAAAAATGCCATCCCAAAACTTGAAATTGTAATAATGCCACTATAAACTTGGTTTATTTCTAATTTTGCCACAATTGTACAATTCTTATACTATTTTAATTAAAAATAATCTGAAAAATTATGTTTTGGAGTACGTATTTTGGTATTTCCTGTTATACCCTTCAGGTAAATTTTTGGGAAAAAAATGGAGACATTCCGATCCCTTCTCTCGCCTCTCTTACAATCCTCCTCTTGCAATCGCCTCTCTGCCTCCTCTTAGCATCGCCGATCCCTCTCTGCCTTCTCTTAGCATCGCCTCCTCCTCTCTAATAATCGCCTCGCCCTCCTTCATTTTGCCGATCCCTCTCTTCTCTGAAATCGCCGATCCCTCACTTCTCTGAAATCGCCGCCGCCTCCTTCATTTTGCCGAGTCGCCTCTTCCTTCCGACCTAATCAGCATGCAGCGCCATGAATCCTCCTTTGGGAACTCTACACAGTCGATTTCGTCCACCGCCGCCCAGCCGAGTGACAGTCTGTTGCCAATCGTGCAATGCTCGAATTGCGGGATCGATGTGAAGAGACTTGTGAGCCGTACCACAGCAAATCCACAGAGGATATTCTACAGATGCGTAAACTACAAAAAGGTACTGGATTTTTTGACAAATGATCTCTAGGTTTTACGGTTTTCCTGTGCCAGTACATACTGGTACCAACAATAAAGTATAATTTAGTTCTGTAGCCTGGCAGTGACTGAATCGTGGATTTGAGATGTTTATTACTTGTAGGCTGGTAGTGACTGAATCGTGGATTTAGTTATGTAATGGTTGTATTTAGGTTGCGGTGTGATCTGTATTTAGGATGTGGCATGTACTGAAATGAAGGTAAAAATTAAGCATTAGGTGATTTTAATTGTTGTGTTGCTTCTGAAGCAAGCAGGGCTTCAGAAATGGTTCCTTTAATCATTAGGTGATTTCACATGCATTTTTTCTCTAATTTTATATTCCATACGATGCTACATTAGTATCAGACAAATTCTTATATATATAATTAGCATATTTATAATCGAACAATCAAAGTTTAAGTCTAACTGTCCAAGTCTAATTTCAGTCAGACTCCAAATGAGTCACACCATTTTACTCTTCTTTTAAATTTTCATTTTCTGAACCAAGTCCGAAGGCTAATCCCAAAATTGCAATTGAATTATCTTATTTTTCACAAGTTCAAAGTGCCAGTTCATTATCCTTTTTCCTTCTCAGCCGAACCCCAAAAATGAAAGACTTTGCATATTAGCCCCTTTGATAAGAGAATTTTATCTGTTGCACTTTAGTCGGGGCATAAACTGTGAAATCTGCTAAGTCGGAGGTTCAATTTGTAAAAGTTGGAAACATCATGTGCACCTTTCACCCAACATCATGTGCTTGTAACATTCCTTTATAGTTGTTATTTATCATTGCAGAAGACATTATCGTGCAAGTTCTGGATGTGGGAAGAGGACTACGAGGCATATCTTCGTGACATTGGAGTTGTGGGCATGCGGAGTGATCCCGAGCATGACCTATCCAATGTTATTCGAATGTTCTCTAATCGAATCGTCGCTCGATTTGATAATGAGATTGGAAAATTGAAGAAGCAAAACTCCCAAATTGTTTCATTAGCCCAGAAGATAATATTCCTTCTTGTCGCAAATGTTGTTGTGATGATTTGTATTTTGATTGTATTGATGCGCAAGTCGGAAGATAATATTCCTTCTTTACAGTACCAGATTTTGGAGAGAATAATCTGCTGGTTCGTGATTTTGGAGAGAAGCACGGAGATCATTGAGGCGGATTGGCTGTTGGTTCGGGCGATTGAGGCGCATGAGATTGAGGCGGATGGCTGTTGGTTCGTGGTTTTGGAGAGGAGCACGGAGGCGGAGGCGATTGAGGCGGCTTCGAGTTGGTTATCAGGAGATTGAGGCGATTTGGAGTTGGTTATCAGGCGGAGCCATATTGCAATTCGTTTTTCTTCAAGCGGAGCTGTGATTTCTTGAGGAGGAGGAGGCAGTTCGTGATTTTAGAGAGAAGCACGGCAGAGGAGTTCTAGGGTTCTTGTTATTTCTTCTGTAAGGGTATTTTAGGAAACCAAGACTAATAAATCAAGTTTATAGTATAAATGGCAAAATTAGAAATAAATCAAGTTTATAGTGGCATTATTACAATTTCAAGTTTTGGGATGGCATTTTTCAAATTTGAAGATTTTAGAGTGGCAAATAACCAATTTTCCCAATAAAAAATTTCCCTTTTTTTCAGATGTTCAAAGAAAAAAGGAGAGAGAGAAGAAGGAAAGACAATAAGCTGTACTATTGGTTGAATATATAATTATCAAGGTTCTAAATAGCGTTTATAGCGTCGTAGCGGGAAGGCTAAAAAAAAAGCTATAGTGAATAGCGTCACTATAGCGGAAGCTATTCCAAATAGCGTTTTTTTTTTACATTTTGTATATTCAATATTTGTACTAAATATCAACATTATCTAAAGTCTCATAGAACAATAAATAACACCAAAGTAATTAAGAAATTATAATATTCATATTGAACCAGTACAAAGTTCAAATTGCGGTTCAAAATATCCATAGTAATATCATAAACTATCGATTTTTCCTATTAAAAATATCTTAAGCATCATGATTCATGACATAATCTTTTTTTTTTCTATTCAAATTTTAATTTCGGTTTGGACTTTTTTTCTATTCAAATTTCTATTTCTATTTCCAATTTCAAATTGATTTATCTGTAGCAAGTAGCAACAAATTCAATTTCGGTTTGAGATTTTTTTTATCTTTATTTAAAACCCATATAAATTGCTTAAAAAAAAAAACCATATTGTATAGCGCAAATAGCGCGAATAGCGGACCGCTATAGCGCTGTAGCGGCCGTAGCGCAAATAGCGCATTTTGATATCGACAATGAAGTAGGTTTTTATGAAATTTCGAAAAATAAGAAGAACGTTATGGTTTATAACGTTCAGGCACTGTAGCTGGATGTTATAAACTATAACGTCAAGTTAATCTTATGCTAAAGACCGTTTAAAAAAAAAAAGAACAATACTGTAGCTGGACATTATGAACCTTTTTTTTTGGCATAAGTTCTAACTGCTGTGTAAGATTGCTTTTAACGAAAAACAGTATAGCTGGACGTTATAAATCATTACGTCTAGCTACAGATTTTTTTTTTAACACGATTATTAGTGATCAAATTAGCTGAACGTTATGGTTTATAACGTCCAGCTACAATGTCCTGAACGTTACTGAACGTACCATAATGTTTTTTCTATATTTCAAAATTTCATGAAACCTTACCCCCATTATCAACCTCATTTTTTTTCCTATTAATAAAAAAATCGGCATAATTTGTGGTGGCTATGATTGGAACCATGCATACCGACATGAAAATATTTTACAAACATTAAAAATTGTCTTCTGGATATTTTTTAATAACAAAGGTCGTGATAACAAGAAAGTAAGATACTTTGAGGGGAAAAAAGAATTAGAATGTCTATTATGTCAATAAAATAAAGCGTTTAACCAGAATCCACAGATGTTATATATATATTATTAATTTCATTTCTGTTCCTTCCTTCTTTCTTTTTTCTTTTTTTGTTAAAATTGCCAGTAGAATGTTGATTTTTTTTTTCTAATTAGTAGACAAAAAGGTACATTTCTTTAATAGTTTAAAAAATTTAAGAAAGTCCAGGAAACAACCAGGCTAAGAAAAAAAAAGGAACCAAATGATATAATAGCTCAGGGGTAAAAACGGATCAAATATTGGCAAAATCTCTGCTTTTTTTTGTCAGATGCAACTATTAAACATATACGAATACATATATAATATGAATCCCTAATTCAAATATTATAGAAAAACTAACTTATTGTTTTTTCAATAAAAAAAATGTAACATGTTATGTCTTTACAAAACTAACAAAATAAAATTTTCTCATATTAAACATGTTATGTCTTTACAAAATATATATGCAGTTGACAAAAATTAATCACTAACATAGTAACATAACTACAATATTAATAAAAAAAATATCAACAAAAAAAAAACATCCTTCTCTCTAAACATCCATAATTCTAAAATAAATGGATATCCGTAAAATTAAAACATACGGACATACGAAAAATTAACATACGTATATATTCAAAAAATTAACATATGAATATTTGAAAAACTAAAACACAGAGATACGGATAATTATCTATATCCGTATCCGTATCCACTTACGACACAGTATTTGTATCCGTATCGATATAAATCATATTTGTATACATATCTATATCCACAAACCATATATATATATCCGTATCGGAATATCCAAATTTACAAAATTTCTGATACATATCCGGATACAAGCGCATATTATCCGACCCGTTTGCACCCTAAGGGCCTGTTCGGTGGCTCAATTACCGTGGGTTTTTTTTTTTGAGAAAAGTAGATATATAGGTATTCTTCCTATTAGTTGTTCGGTGTTGAAGTTTTATTTTCCATTTTACAATTCCTATGGGTTTATATCCCTTGTCCGCTTCAAATTTTACAGGGGAAAGAACAATTGACTGGGAGTTCTGTTTTTTTTTCCCAAATGGCGCAACTCTTGCAATAAGAGGAATATGTCACATCTTTCGTTCATTAATAAAACTACATGATTTATGATTTTATAAGAGATATAGTTAACTTGCTTATTAATTAATTAAAAGAGGGATTATACTTATCAATGTTTATTAAATTAATTAAACTAAACTTAACTTGCACATGAAATATTCAACGACATGACCCAATTTAATAATACAAAGGCTAAAATAAATTAAACAAGCACAATTTAATAATACAAAGGCTAAAATTTAATTAAAAAAGCACAATTTAATAATACAAGAAATTATTAAACAAGCATAATTAAACTAGCAACACTTATATGTGGCGTGATGAGATTTGTATAATCCTCATCATCATTATTCATTTTCCATTGAAGAAGATGATTCATTATTTTGCTATAAAAGATATGAAGAAACACTTGCTGCAATAGCTCGATATGTAAACAATTTAGACTTTTTTTAAATGAAAATGGTCATGATCACTCCTTTGTCACTTTGTAGTGTATGGTCAATTATGATATTACTTTTCAGTGTGTGGTCAGTTCACTCATTTATCATTTTGCAGTGTGTGATCAGTTCACTCTGATATCACTTTGTATTGTATAGTCAATTCACTCATTTAATTATTTTTAGAATCTGATATATATAATTATATTAATCATAATCAGTTTTTAGTATTAATACACTTAATATAGTTTAATTGTAGTATTACATCTTCTATAAAGAGAAAAACAAACTAACATCCTAACAAATTTCTCATGCATTTGCTGAACACCTATATTCTAAAATTATCCATGATTAAATAACTTTAGTTTTGACAAATTAAAATTCTCATTCCTATATTAAAAAATTTCATTCTCACAAAATTCTCATATTGCCGAACAGTCCCTAATATTGATAGCGCCTCGTTAAAATGTTGTGAGAAACTTTGAACGGTTTAATTTAATAGAATTGAATCAATTGATGGCGGTCATTGCCAACATAGTAATTGAAAACAAGAAATGCACAGAGGTGGTATAGAAAAACTACTTGCAAATTTTAACAAGTAATAGTTCATAAAACTACAACATTCTAATACTTTGCGAATAAACAGCGCAAAAAAAATCGCAGCACTGCAAGATGAGTGCCCTCAAATTCACATTATTTTGCTCCTACATATATAAGAGTAAAATTGAAACTGAGTACACATATTTACATAACAGTTAACTTTTGCCAAATTATTTTGAATTCTTTAGAGAAAGTGCAAGCTTTTTTATCTCCGCTTTTTCCCGATCATCCATATCGATCGAGTGGTCACCAAGATGGAGCGCATGGTATCTCCTCGGTTCTCCCCTGCGAGCATCTAGTAACCCAAGATCACTATTTGATCTTGCGGTCTCTGCCTCGATAATTTTTGGCCTTACGATATTTAGAGAAGCTCTTGGGTGTTTCTCAGACTGAGGGAACTTCTCCACTGTGATTTTGCTACTCGAGGGCGAACTTCCGTCTGAGCAAGAAATGCTAGCATTCTCTGATGCTGCTAAAGACATTCTATCTTTGTCTTTATCTTTATCAGCATTTGAATGTGCTTTCCCTGTCACAATTTTC
The DNA here is from genome assembly GCA_025461125.1 of Carex kokanica. Lineage (NCBI taxonomy): Eukaryota > Viridiplantae > Streptophyta > Magnoliopsida > Poales > Cyperaceae > Carex > Carex kokanica. The sequence goes on from JAJGRX010000962.1 coordinate 233,313, forward strand.
TTGATCTTGCCAAGGAACTTGTGGGCCTTGTGTTTAGAATGCTTGCCTTGTTCTTGTCTCGGGCTAGTTAACGTTGAAGGTGCTTGAGATGAGGAATAAGAAAAATCAAGGTCTTCAAGGTTCGTCTCGTTTATTTCAATGCCTAGGTTGGAGTATTCTTTTAAGAGTTGCTTGACCTTCTCAGTCGAATGGTAGCTCGGGCTCTTGTTTAGCTCAATGGCACCCGGTTTGCCTTTGGAGGGGTTATAATTTTTCATTTCATGGCGAAGGCATGCATTAAGCCATCTGAGGTAAACGACCTCTTCTACGCTTAAACAATGGTCATTTCTGAGTTGAGAAACTTCTTGTTCCAATTTCTCATTCATTTCCCTCAGGCGGGTTGCTTCTTCTAATATTCGTTCCTGTTAGTGATGACCCCAAACAATGAGTCGCTTAACAATTAACTAAGGATAAACAACAGCAAGTCATTCAAAAAGAAGAACGAAATGAAGCGATTTATTTTGATGATACATAGAAAACATTAAACCAAATATAAGGACAGAGATGTTCAAGAAGAACATTTTTGATAACCAATCTATCAAGGAAAATACTGTCAATTTTGAAAAGTATGTTATTACCTCAGGGCCTCGCATAGCGCTAGAAGCGACGAATTGCACATTGTCCAGTCGATGAGCCAATCCAGAGTTCTCCTCTTCAAGCCTAGCATTGAGTTTTTTCAACTCATTCACTTCCACATCCAAAACCTTGACCCGTTCGAGCTTCCTTTCTATCTCCTCGTAATCCGCAGCACTTTTGTCCTCCTTATCTGCAAGCGTATCTATGCTTTCTCGCAGCAATGCTATCTTCTCTTGTGCATTGTCATCCTCAGATCTCAACCTGCATATACATCAATATAACTTTAGTTTATCTCATTAAATTCAACTACTTCGAGTTTTAGATTTTGAGGGACGGGGCTTTGCATTTTTTGTTGGTTACAGCAAAATTTAGCATTTTTGTGGTTTTCACTTATCTGGCTTTTGTAGTTAATTTGTTTACGCATGAAACAAACAAAGTGAAATTAACTAATTAACAAACTCTGATAGAGAACCTCAATCTTCTTGAACTATTTCCATAAATAGAAACTATATTCTGACAATTATTAGACAAACCTCTTTTTAAGCATCTTAATCTTCTCCTTATTTTTATCAAGCTTGTTTGTCACCTTCTCCAAGTCCAAAATTTGATTCTTGAGCCTCACATTCTCCTCTTCTAGGGACTCTACCTTGAGCGAAAGAAACTTGGCCTCGTTACAGTTTGTCTTTAACACGTTCTCCATTTCCTTCATAGCCTCCTCCTGTTCCTTCAAACCGTAGTACTCTAACATTTGCACTTCTAGACCCCGCTCTCTTTCTAGTAACGTCTCAGCTAATGCACGGAGTCGCTCGATCTCTTTTTCCTTCTCCAAGTCATCATTTTCCTCTAGTTCAACTTTTGTTTTAATATGATTTTTGGGTTCTTTAGTATTTGGTGGACAGGAGGTGATTTCTTCCAAGTCATCATTTTCCTCTAGTTCAACTTTTGCTTCAATTCGATTTTTGGGTTCTTTAGTATTTGGTGGACAGATAGAGATGATTTCTTCTTTTGTCTCTAGCAATGTTTGAGGCAAAACATGGAGATACTTAATCTCCTCTTCATCTTCATCATCTTCTTCTTCTTCTTCATAAAGCAAGTCACGAACTAGCATATAAGGCCACCCGACCCCCTGATTTTTCCCTATAACACTGGTCTTCTCTTGCTCATGTTTTGTTTCAGACTCCTTTTTGGGCTGGCCAGCCATTGTTGGAAAGAGAAAGTGGGTTTTGTTTGGTATATTTTCATCTTCTCCCTTAATCTCCAGCTCTTTCTCTAAAATAATGCTTTTCTGTTCAACTTTTGTTTCGGTCTCTGTTTCGGGCTGTCCAGTCACTGTCAGAAACAGAGAATTGGGTTTGTTTGTGACAGTCTCCTCTTCTTCCTGGAACAATTTGTCACTCAGCATTTGGTTACACTTAATCTCCTTTTCTTTCTCCAAATTGCAGTCCTCTGTCTTGTGTTCTTCTAATTCTTCTAGCAGGGTGGGAAGAGACGGTGGAGCAATGGATGTACGCTGGATTACATTCGAATGACCTTCATCCTTTGAGAAAACAAAACCACACAAAAAAATTACGACATAATTATCCTGTTTAATCATAAATTGCGCAACATTACTGAAAGTGGCATTGCTTCTCAATTGGTCACTAGACTCGCTACCAAGTGTAGTAAAAAAGGGAAAAACCAAGAATGGAACCATGGAATTAAACCAAAAAAAAAAAAAACATTTTGCCATTTTGGGGCTTTTCCAATTATCGTCATCACTGACCTCTCACTCATTCAAGAAACTTATATATTATTGCATCATAATTTGGTTTTAGATATCATCAAGTTAATTAGAATATAAAAAAAAAATATAGTTTTTGAGTAACATACAGTGCTTATAATGTTTAGCCCTCTTCTAAAGCCTCTAGGAGAATTTGTGGCGACCACAGGTGCTGAGTCTTCAGAATTATGTGATGTCGAAGCTGCTTCCATTGCGGCTCCTGAGGATTTCAGTAATGCTGCATCAGCCCCCATCTTTTTCAAGTCCGATTCTGCACCAAGAACAAAGAAATAGAGCACATGAATTCAAATAATTTGCACAAATTGATAAGAAGATTTAATTGATGTGGAAGGACATCATGTAGCAGCAGCAGCCAGTGTACATCTGAAATTACTGTGATACCAGTTTGTGCAGAATCGATTTCTTACATTTCTAAAGTTCTTACTTCTTTCGGTTTAAATTGCACAGATAAAATACAAAAAGTGTGAGCATGCAGATCTTTAGCCTGGTTTTTCTCTGGAGGTGTGATGCTTTTACACTAAATTGGTACATCAGTTATCATTATAACCGGAAGGAAATCCAAGATTGAGATCCTTCAATTCGGTATAATCTAAGCATGGTCTTCTGTTTCAATTATTTCTGTTATAGAGGCTTAAATAATTTGATATTATATTAATTAGGTTGGGTATCATTCAAGGGATGTTATCAGCGTTAATACTGAGTAATATCTGATTGAATTACATAATATGAAGATAATTTGGGAATGGATCATTCAAGGTATAATTGGGACATAATATGAAGATAATTTGGGAATGGATCATTCAAGGTATAATTGGGACATAATATGAAGATAATTTGGGAATGGATCATTGTCTATAATGAAAATAATATATTAAAATAGGGGGAACTTCATGTAAACCCCTCAAAAACATGGAAATTACGTATTTCCCCCTCTAAAATTCATAATATCATATTTACCCTTCTAACTTCAAAAACTCACAAATTTATCCATTTCAACCTTTTTCTATTAAAACTCAAATTTTAAATTTTATGAAGTACCTATTTTTCATTAAAAAAAAATATGTAGCATGTTTTAGAAAAATGTTAATCTTCTAACTGGACGGTTTCTGAGGGCAAATGGGTCATTTCTTTACTTCTGACGCTTTACAGTGACATTTATGTATATGTCTATGTAAGCATCAGAAGTAGAGAAATCCATTGGCCCTCTGAAACCGATTAATTAGAAGACTGTCATTTTTCTAAAACATTCTACTAGTTTTTATTTTTTTTTAATAGAAAAGACAATAAAATAGATAAATTTTTAAATTTTTAAAGTTAAGAAGGATAAATATGATATTAAAAAATTTAGGGGGGAAATACGTAATTTCCAAGGTTTGAGAGGTATACATGAAATTCTCCCATTAGGACACTAATACTTCTAGAAACAAACCAAAAAGTTAATGAATTCTGCAACTAATACAGATATATATATATATCATATATTATTAAAAAAAACTACTAAAATTTACGAATATCAGACGAAAAATAAATTACCTGATCGAGTTGTGCGAAGATGATCAGCCTTTGGCTTTGATCGTTGATTTGACATTAAATATCCAGCAACCGAGAAAGCGACAGCCGCCCCGGCAGTGATAAATGGTTCCAATTCCATGGCCACGGTTAATGAAGTATATATATATATATAACACTAACAAAGAGAAAAAAGACAGGAAGAAGAGATATCAAAAGGGAAAGAACAGAGAAGGGTTTCTATTCTATGTAATGTCCTGTTCTTGCACCAACTGGAGAGCTCTCCTTTCCATCGGGTTCCTCCAGCTCATCTTCTTCTTCTTCTTCTTCTTCCATTGATCTCTGTACAAGCTTCGATCATGGAGGGGGAGATCGGAAAGTCCACTTTTTCTTTCTATATTACTCGGTTTCTTTTCTCGATGAAATACTTTTTCGTCTCTCTCTTCTCTGTTTTTATTATTCTCTTTATTCTTCAGAAGAGAATAAGGTTTTAATAAAGCTCGCTTTAATATTTTTGACCAGTCACGGTCTACCCTGCAATGTGGTATGTGGTGGTTTCAACTTTGTTTTTATTTAATTCTGTGGGTTAGGGTCATAAAGTGCATTCACTTTTCCCTTGTTTTGTTGTTGAGACTCTGTGCCTGTGACTTGCGTGAAAATCATGTCATAGTTAGAGTGGAGACAAGATAGCTGGACCGGGTCTATAATTTATGATGTTACACAAGAGTGAGGCTATGGTACTTCGGCTAGTGTACTATGGCTAGTGTATTACGGCTCAATATGGTACTTTTTAAAATCCTAACGGTCGATCCGAACCGTTCAATGTGATATCCATATGAATATGTACTTGCAAACTAAATTTTATATTTTTTCAAATTTTTTTACTATTTTTTAGGTAGGTAGAATTTTCAGTGTTTTATACAAATTCTGGACCATCAAAATTCTACCTATCTAAAAAAATAGTAAAAAAATTCGAAAAAATATAAAATTTAGTTTGCAAGTACATATTCATATGGATATCACATTGAACGGTTCGGATCGACCGTTAGGATTTTAAAAAGTAACATATTGAGCCGTAGTACACTAGCCATAGTACACTAGCCGAAGTACCATAGCCTCACTCGTTACACAATACAACATAGGTGGCTTTAGAGTCCGACTCTGCTGCTTTTCCGGATCGGACCATTCAAATTCGTTAAGATTTGTGTATGAAAAAAAAAATTTATCGAGATACGCAACTAGTAAATTTTGAATAGTTGGATCTGGAAAAACAGGTTCCTGCTTTTCTCTCGGAAAAGCAGCAGAGTCCGTTTCGTGGCTTTAGGGGTGAAAACAGAGCGAATACAGAGCAGATAGTGATAAAATTATATTCATATATTTTTAATTTTTCAGATATGAATACGGATACGGATACGGATCAGATATCAGCTAGATATAAATACGGATACGAATCAGGTATTTATTAAAATAATATTAAAAAATACCAAAATTTATAATATTTATCTAATTTTAATGGCGAATAACAATATTTTTTATAATATATATTAAAATATATGATATATATCTACTATTCGGATACGGATAATTGAAACGTAAAACCATATCAGTATCCATATCCACACAGATATTCAGATATCGGATATCCACATCTAATTTTTCGAATACAGATAAGATATCAAATATCCACACCCAGTCTCCCTTGAGATTTGCTAAGACAGACTTTAGGCCATTCTATTAAATGATAGTTTTTCCTAATTATAGAATTAGAACCTGACCATTTAATAGCACGATTACATATAGTTGTTTTCAAGATAAAGAAATAACACCATTACATATAGATATTCACAATAATTTTATGAGATATGAGTGAGTGAGGCTATGGTGCTATGCATAGCACGGATGGCTAGTGTACTACGGCTCAATATGGTACTTTTTAAAATCCTAACGGTCGATCCGACCGTTCAATGTGATAATTATATGAATATGTACTTGCAAACTAAATTTTACATTTTTTCGAATTTTTTTACTATTTTTTTAGATAGGTAGAATTTTGATGGTCCGGAATTTTCAAAAAACACTAATTTTTCTACCTATCTAAAAAAATAGTAAAAAAATTCGAAAAAATATAAAATTTAGTTTACAAGTACATATTCATATGATTATCACATTGAACGGTCGGATCGACCGTTAGAATTTTAAAAAGTACCATATTGAGCCGTAGTACACTAGTCATGTGTGCTATGCATAGCACCATAGCCTCACTCGATATGAGTTATATCTTTATTTCTTTACTTTATTTTAATTTTGTATATGACTTTAAAGGTAGATATTATTAATAACATAATACTTGCTTATCACTACAAACTTTATGACTTTAAAGGTAGATATTATTAATATCAAGGTTCTAAATAGCGTTTATAGCGTCGTAGCGGGACGGCTAAAAAAAAAGCTATAGCGAATAGCGGAAGCTATTCCAAATAGCGTTATTTTTTTTTACATTTCGTATATTCAATATTTGTACTAAATATCAACATTATCTAAAGTCTCATAGAACAATAAATAACACCAAAGTAATTAAGAAATTATAATATTCATATTGAACCCGTACAAAGTCCAAATTGCAGTTCAAAATATCCATAGTAATATCATAAACTATCGATTTTTCCTATTAAAAATATCTTAAGCATCATGATTCATGACATAATCTTTTTTTTTTTATATTCAAATTTAATTTCGGTTTGGACTTTTTTTCTATTCAAATTTCAATTTCTATTCCCAATTTCAAATTGATTTATCTGTAGCAAGTAGCAACAAATTCAATTTCGGTTTGAGATTTTTTTTATCTTTATTTAAAACCCATATAAATTGCTTAAAAAAAAAAAAAACTCATATTGTATAGCGCAAATAGCGCTGTAGCGGCCGTAGCGCATTTTGATGTCATAGCGTAGCGTTTGGGGTCCAAAAACGCTATAGCGCGCTATTTAGAACACTGATTAATATCATTAATATCATACATGAACATTATGTACATAAAAAAAATAAAGAAACTAGATGTAAATTTATTAATCAAATAGTTTAGCATTTGCAATATTATATATCTAACAATCTTTAATAATATATCAAATTACACATATATTGTATCAATGTAAACACTATCAAATCATAAGGTCAAAATATGTTTATAAATTTTGTTATATATTTAAATATTGTTAAAATTATCAAGATAATTAATTTCAAAAAATTCTAACAATTTTATAATTGTTTAATTATCTACAATAAGCAACCAACTATATATTGTGCAATTAAGCAAAACTTGAAACGCAGTTTCCTAGCTGTTACTCACAATTAACACTTTTAATTGTTTGTTCGTCTTAATTTTTTTATTAAGTTTTTAATCATATCTTGATTAATTAAATTTAAACTGTCCCATTCCGCCACAAGGTACACATGAACGCTGTCATGACTTCTTACGTGTCACATTTTTCAATCACCTCACGGGAAAAGATCTTTAATTATTATTTATTGTTTCTTTTCTCTCAAGAAAGGAAACTTAATTAGGGAAGGATTCTGACGTGTATCTCTTTAATTTTAGGCAAATATGATAAAGACCTTTTTTTAACGAGGAGGGATCTAATTACATTATTTTTTTACACATCTTGATACTATTTTATTATAGGTCAGTTTTGCAATTTTAAAATTCAAACAGTCGATCCGAACCATTCAACATGATCACCATATTAAAATGTGCTTGGAGATCAAATTTTACATTTTTTTGAATTTTTTACTATTTATTAAGGTGGTTACAAAATTGTTGTTTTTCAATGGTCTGAAAATAACGATTTTGTAACCATCTTAATAAATAGTAAAAAAAAATTAAAAAAATGTAAAATTTGATCTCCAAGCACATTTTAATATATCCATCATATTGAACGGTTTAGATCGACTATTTAAATTTTAAAAATTGTAGGTGTCAAAATGTGTAAAAAAAAAAGTGTAATCCGATCCCTCCTCTTTTTATTTTCAATACAGAGGTAGGTAGGTTTCAATGTAAGATATTGACAGAATCAGTTTGACTATATACAGAGCGTCAGTTGTATATTTTTTTAATTTTGTCTCTTAGTTATGTATTGTATGAAATCAATCTAGCTCTGTCGTTATCCTTCTATTATTTATATTTACAGTATATTATTACTATATAGTTCCGCACATTGCAAAAATTTGTTGATATAAGATGGCATTTAAAAAGTCCCGCATATGACACATTATAATTAGGGAAGCGGATTTAAAAAAAAAATACAGGATAGGTTATCATTAATTCTGATATATTATGTTTTTTTTTTCTTGTACATTTTTCTCTAATCTTGTACTCTAAATTTTTTTATTTAATAAAACAATTCTGATATAAGTGTTTGTATCTAACATATTCTATCAATTTTTTTCTTATGGCATTGGTTGACGTTTGAAAGTATTAATATCAAGTATTGCAAGTATTTATATCTCGTCATGCAAGTGTGAATAGTTCATGTATCAAGTGTTTATATGTAACATATTCTATTAATTTTTTTTCCTTATGACATTGGATGATTTTTTAAAGTATTAATATCAAATATTACAAGTATTTAAACCTCGTCATGTATGTGTGAATAGTTCATGTGTCAAGTATTTTTACCTAACATATTATATCAATTTTTTTCTTTCCATATGACAATGAATAATGTCTGAAAGTATTAATATCAAATATTGCAAGTATTTATACCTCATTATGTATCAAGTATTTGTACCTAACATATTATATCAAGTATTTGTACGGGAAAAGGTTAGACGGGATGTTATAATTACTCTTATAAAATATGAGAAGGGATCGGATTACACTCCTTTTTTTGACACACTTTGACACCTACCAATTTCAAAGTCCAAATAGTCGATCCAAACCGTTCAACATGATGGATATATTAAAATGTGCTTGGAGATCAAATTTTACATTTTTTTTGAATTTTTTTACTATTTATTAAGATGGTTACAAAATCATTGTTTTCAGACCCCTGAAAACAACGATTTTGTAACCATCTTAATAAATAGTAAAAAAATTCAAAAAAATGTAAAATTTGATCTCCAAGCACATTTTAATACGGTGATCATGTTGAACGGTTCGGATTGACTATTTGGATTTTAAAATTGCAAAATTGGCCTATAAAAAAACAATGTCAAGATGTGTCAAAAAAAAAGGGTGTAATTGGATCTCTCCTCATAAAATATAGGGTTACTAATTAATTCGGTTTGAAATTTAGCAGATCATTTAATGTTACAGTTTGCTTTACTCAACAGCCACAACTTTAGTTTTGTGGTGGAATCTAAATCTTATGTAGCACCTCTTTTATCCACTAAACATTTCAGTTTGACAATTGATTTTAGAAGATTCTAGATTAAGTAGTTATAATATTAAAGTTTATGTTGTTACTACAACATCTACATTTATGATGAAATAGATTGAAACTATAATAGTTTTAAATGAAATTAATTTAAAATTAATTTCAAAAGCACTGCTACTCATACAATTAATGTTGATTGCTCTTAGTATTTAGAAATTGAAAAATAAAATCTCATACATCTCATTAATTTCTGAAGTATGTTTTTAACTAAATTTAGACTTTTACACGTACAAAAGATATTTTAATCAAAAGAAGACATATTATGAATTGGAGGGCTGAGATTAAATCCAAAATTTCATCTTTCAATCATAGTCGTTGGCGAATCGAACACCCAACGTGCTTAATAATAGAATGGAGATATATCATTCTATACTAACAAAATTAGTAAAGTTTGGTAAGTTCTCTAAATATCTAAAGAATGCATAAATAAATTCAAAGTCATTAGTTAAATATCTATTAGATTCAATTCTTTATGTAAAAAAGTGGAGATCTAACTGTACTGAGTTTCAATTTTTATAACAAATACTTCAAAAAAATTAATTGAATTGAGCAAACATGGATGAATTCCGTAAAAGTTAATGATCTCATAATATTTTCTAAATTAAATTATTCTTTCCATTCGAAACAAATCCGTACAGAGTTTGAAAATATTTTGGGCTATAATCCCAAATTATTTAATCTTTTATGTAACACTAGGTGCATGCGTTGCAGCTACGCCACAACTGTAGTTGCAATTGTTTTTTTGGGTATGCTGGTGTACATGGAGATTTTTTTTTCAGTTCTAAATATATTGAGTAAAATATGTTTAATTACAATGAATTACACGATCCAAGTTATTTGGGGAAGAAAATTGCAGTGTTGTTGGTCGATGAAATTAAGCAAGTATATATGATTTAAAGGACATTTGGTTGAATTTATTATATATGAAAATGGGAGGGCTTGTTTTCAAGGAAAGGCTTGTTGAAGCTGATAATGAGTTGCTGAATTAGCTCATTGAGACAGGGATCACAATGTACGAACTTCTCGAGATGCCTACTCATGAAACCTTGTTGGCACCAGATAATGCTGATGGTCAAAAAAACATTCTCTGATCAGTACCACCGATGTCCCTGGTACTATGAGAGTTTCTAATCTGATGTGGCAGTTTCTAATTTAGTTTCAGGGATGTGTGAGAGTTTCTTATTTAGAAACTATGCATGAAAGTTTCTTATTAAGAAACTGTTTATAAACTCCATGCTAGCCAAATAATTGGCTCAAATAATTTCTCCTTATTAATTTATTGCTGATGTGGCTTAATAGAAACTCTAAAATTAATTTCAGGAATGTGAGAGTTAGAAACTTTAGAGACCTTAATTTCTAAAGGAAGTTAATAGTTATTTAGAAACTTATTTGAGTTGCTGGGATGTAGATGCTCTAAAGTGGAGGCTAATATAAGGCCAGAAATAAAATAACATATATATCAATATCTCCTAATTTTGTAATTAGCAATATGCCTGTGTGTTTTGTTTCATTTCATTAGGTCTGTGTGTTTAATTCCAAATTAGAGACCTTTTGCACATGTAGCAAAAATTGGACAAAATGGGATTGGCTTAAATATCAAGGTTTAGTAATTGACCAAATTGTTGCATGTATGTAAGATGTAGTGCAAGTGTACCTATGATTGTGTGTTGCGATAAATATCAGGCACTGAAATTTATTCAATAATATAAAAAATCTAGCCAACTTGGTCATAGCACTATTAAGACAGAGATAATGCAGAAGAATCTGTTGTACAACATAACACTGAAACAGTAATAATAGAAGTAAAATAGAAGAATAATATCATAGTCAGAGTAAGTGTAAGTGTATACACACCATTTCCATCACGTGTCACCGAAATATTGACATAGAGTGCAAAAGTAAAAGTTTCATGAAAGATGAATGTAATAAGAGTTGGAAAGAAGCAGTGTTAACATAATTTGTAATAAATGTAAGATAAGAAGATATTACCTCTGTCAGTTGAGAAGGGTATGAAAGATTTTACAATATTCATTGTATTGTAGTGGGAAGAATCAAATAATGGAAGAATAATCTTAAGCATGAAACTATGTTTTTTGTTGACACCACTCTGAAATTTGTAATGCCTGGACAATTTAAGAAGCTGACGGTGTCAGTGGCAAATTATATGTTACATATATATAAAATGAGGAGGAATCCAATTACACCTTTTTTGGTGACACATCATGACATCAGTTTTTTTATAGGTCAATTTTGCGATTTCAAAATTCAAACAGTCGATCCAAACCGTTCAACATGATCACCATATTAAAATGTGCTTGGAGATCAAATTTTACATTTTTTTTGAATTTTTTTACTATTTATTAAGATGGTTACAAAATCACTATTTTCCAATGGTCTGAAAACAACGATTTTGTAACTATCTTAATAAATAGTAAAAAAAATTAAAAAAAATGTAAAATTTGATCTCCAAGCATATTTTAATATATCCATCATGTTGAACGGTTTGGATCGACTATTTGGACTTTAAAAATGGTAGGTGTCAAAGTGTGTCACCAAAAAAGGTGTAATTTGATCCCTCCTCATATAAAATTATGGTAAATATGTTTGTTGGGAACTAATTGTAAATATATAATAGTGTTGATTAACCTATTGGTACAGTATCACAACCTTACTGAATTCGAAGAATAATAGGAAAAATATCGACGCAAGGTATTTGACTAAATTACTAAGGTTCATACAGTAACTAAGATCTGTATTTACTTTCATAATATGCAGAAGCATATCAGACAACTTATGTTGATGTATTGAATTTTTATTGACTGTTTGTGCTTAAGATGGAAGAATAATATTGTGGAAGAATAATACTGTTCTATGTTTTATGTTGACATCAAATGATGGAAGAATAATCAAACAATTGCTTATATAGTATTGATTTTGGGGTTTGTATATTTTGCGGTAATTGTGTCGAGTATTGTCCAACAAACTGTTTATCAATGACTGAATAATATAAACTTTCTACTTATGATCGTCATGAATTGAATTATAATCAAACTATTACCAATCACCATAATTGGAGATTACACAATCAAACTGTTATGAATTCGACTCAAATCCAAAGAGACAAAGAGAATTTCTTTGATTCAAGAACGATTACTAATTACTAAGATTTTTTTTGGTTAGTCAGTAACTACAAAGAAAACTAATAACTATTGATTGTCGAAAATATTGAAACTGAGAATCTATTTTTCGTGATGGGATGATTTCGAAATATACAATTTGAACCACTATTCAAACTAGTATTTTTTCGGATAAAGATTCTATTTACATTAATCCATATTCCCATTTCATTCTATGACAAATGGATCATAAACTATATTATATACAAGAAGAAAAGAGGGTAACCCCTTTTCCTTTCCTGGACCTTTTAGTACGTCATGATATATTTTAAGTTCTTTGTTTTTTTTTATACATAATGGATTTACCTGAACCAATACATGATATTCTTGTGGTATTTCTGGGATCAGTTCTTGTATTAGGGGGGTCTAGTGGTAGTATTACTTACCAATCCAATTTATTCTGCCTTTTCGTTGGGAATGGTTCTTATTTCTATATCTTTATTCTATATTTCATTGAACTCCTATTTTGGTTCCATGTTATGATGTATTTAGACCTGTTTTTTAGAGGAGATGCAAAAAAAGAAATAAAGAAGGAAGTTTCTTTATTTTATTCAATTTGAGAAATACCAAGGTTCAACAAGGGCCTTGGTTCCATGTTATGATGTATTTAAACATGTTTTTTAGAGGAGATGCAAAAAAGGAAAAAAAGAAGGAAGTTTATTTATTTTATTCAATTTGAGAAATACCAAGGTTCAACAAGGGCCTTGGTTCCATGTTATGATGTATAGTCCGTCCCCATTAACCGCTCGGGCATCGACCCTGGGTGGAAGGATTCATTCTAGGTTTAAGGAAGAATTAATCCCCTATTCCATATGAATATGTACTTGCAAACCAAATTCTAAAAAAATGTAAAATTTGGTTTGCAAGTACATATTCATATGGAGATCATGTTGAACGGTTCGGATCGACTGTTATTATTTTGAAAACTCAAATATTGAGTCGTAGCACGAATGCCCTCTATGCTATGCGTAGCATATTAGCATTTTCCTATATATATGTGCGCTCAAGAAGTTATATATGTTCCTATAAAAAAAATAGAGTGTGCTAAATTTGAATAGATTAATTTGTAGCTCACAAAGAAATTATACATGCATGCTAATCGAAATAAATTGGATCAAAAGTAAAATATTATTGAAAGACATTACAATACTTTGCTAAAAAAAAAAATAATAATTTTTAAACAATATGTGAGTCAAATAAAGCACGCGAGCGCGCATAAGCATTTACTAATCGGAAGGGCAACAATTAGATTCACACCAATTTATACAGAGATACGCTAATATGCTTTTAGTAGCATATGGGCCGATATGCTTCCAACTCAAAATCGGATTTTTAAAGTTCAAACGGTCGATCCGAACCGTTCAAGTTGATCTACATATTGAAATCTGCTTGGAGACCAAATTTACATTTTTTTGGAATTTTTTTACTATTTATTAAGCCACTTTGAAAATTGCTGATCACATGGTCCAGAATTTGGTTGCACTGTTTTTACTGTTCATCCGGATCAGTAATTTTCAAAGTGGCTTAATAAATAGTAAAAAAATTCCAAAAAATGTAAAATTTGGTCTCCAAGCAGATTTCAATATGTAGATCAAATTGAACGGTTCGGATCGACCGTTTAGACTTTAAAAATCTGATTTTGAGTTGGAAGCATATCGGCCCATATGCTACTAAAAGCATATTAGCCTATCTCATTTATACATATTAGATCAAAATGTATACAAAAGTATAATAATAAAAATGTAGGAGCATGTTGTCTTTGTCAATTTGATGTATGTATACTTAGAATCTTATTTTGAATCTTACAATCACAAAACCTGAATTTTATTATTGAAATGTTATCTGACTACATACTCTATTACTGCACATTAGGGGGTTTAGTGAGTAATGCCATGACATTTATGCAAATTAGGGGTGGATCTAAGGCTTAGCCAAAGGTGGCTAAGCCACCCTATGATTTCAAAATTTTAATTATGCATATAGAAATTTAATTGAATTTTATCGTTTTTAAACTTTTTATATATTCCAGCCACCCTCAATTAATACCAAATGTTTAGTTGTAGCCTAGTGGTTAAATCTCTATCTTGTGTTTGAGAGGTCTTGGGTTCAAATCTCACTTACTACAATTGTGCATTTTAATTTTCAGCTACCTCTATTAAAATTTTATAGTTCAGCCTCTAATGCAGATTAGATCAAGTTTATTATAAAATTATTTTAGAATTTCCATTTACGATGCTCTGTGTAGAATATTTTTTCTATCATTTTATGCTTGCACGTGTAGTTATTGAATATCAATCTGAACCGTGAGAAAAATAAACACCACTTAAAATAAGAATTAGTTATTGATCTAGTGACAAACATAATATCCTTTATGTGGAAAGTTGCAGGTTGAAATTCAAATAAGAAAATATCTTGTGAATATTAAATAGCTGGGTGGTTTGATCTCGATCCAATATTTATTAAAAAAAATTGTATGAAATATATCATTGGAAATAAATTAGAACAATGATTCTATTATATAAATCATGAAAATTATATAAGTGGGATCAGGGTGTTCTTAAGCTTACTAATAAACTTAGTTTTCTTAATAGGCTCAATTTAAAGATCTATCATATTGATTTTAAGCAACGAACTTAATTATTAAAATCGATCTCTACATGAGTAATGCATTTATATCTAAATTTATAAATTCTCTAATTAATATAGTATAAAGTAAAGTGGTAAAAAAGTTAATGAAAAATGAACGATTAAAAGTAACTTAATTTTTTTTAACCGCTTGAATTTTATACTAAATTAATTCAAAAATTTATAAATTTGACAGTAAACTATTAAATTAACTTATAGGCAAGTTTCAATAATTGAGCTTGTTTCACAACCTAGTTTTACTCAAATTATATATGCATATTAAATTATAAATTTTAAAATTCATGATCTAGAGACCGTGATTTTTATTAATATCCAAAATTAATTACAAAATATTAATTATACCCAGCTTAGCTGAGTATTTTTAAAAATACCCAAACTGGCCATTAAATGGCCGGTCCCCATTTTTTTCTCAACCAGCCATTTAATGGCCGGTTGGGACTTTTTTTTAAAAATAATTGTTAGATTACTTCTTTTGATATATAATTAGAATAATTATACTAAAATATGTTAAATTAATTTAAATTATATTAAATTACGTTAAAATACACTAAATTACGCTAAGAGAGATGATATCTTTATTGAGAAGGCGAAAAACGACTATGAAACTTCAAACGGCCATAAAACGACGCTCGAGTGTCTGATTTCATCAAATGACCACTTTTCAGAAAGCTTGTGAAAAAATGCATGTGTCAATGACTGCTTTGCTATTTTTCAAAATTCAGAATTGCCAAAAAAATAAAAAGAAGAGCCTCAACGATTAAGATTTTCATTTCTATATTCAATCTAAGTAGCTCAGTAAATTAGTTATATAATGAACTTGTAGAATACCAATTTTGAATTTGTAATATGTCACATAAAAATAATTTTCTTTAACCACTATACCACATGATAATTCTAGCATCTTGATGTTATTACAATTATTTTGAATTTTTGGATTTAATCCTTCCAAATGTACACTTGATTATTCGATAATACATATAGGTTATTTTAAACTTTCACACTTAATATGTTAAGCACTTTTAAAATACATGTTTAATTATTGCATCATACATATTTGATTATTATAATATATATACATCCAATTAGTGCACTTTTTTAGTTTTAAAAAATAAATTAAACATAATTGGGAGATATTGAAAACTTAAAAAAAAAATTGTATACTTTACATTATGAATAATGTGGAAACCATACCATGATATCCCACCATGTGTTAAAACTTAAAACCCTCCGAAACAGCCCATAAAAAGAAGGATTCATGAAACAATCCGCATCCTCTGCATTATCGTACTGTTTTAGTTAATTTTTAGACCGTGCAATCAAAATTTGAATCAATCCGATCTACGCCTATTACACACGAAACTCTTTAACATTGATGCGGATTTAAATGGAATGGTTCAAATCTTAACTCAAAATTTGAGTCAACACAGGATACGAATTCTTCATGAACCATGAAACACATGTTTCGTGACAAGCAGGCATGGAACCAACCAAAGCTTAAGGGCTGTTCGGGTAGATACACAATACTCAAAATATTCTACTTTCAATACATCTAATCCAATTATTCCAATATAACACCGCAATTTCTGATGTCAAAAGAACCATTCGTGAAAACTTCTTTTTCTTTTTCTCTGCAAATATCCTCGTCAAATTTCTGAAGTAGAGAAAATATATATTCCATTTAACATTTAGATTCAGAAAATATCAGGTTACAGGATTCATCCCCGTTATATTTTCTTTACTACTACTTCCCTGAATTTAACCTCTGTTTTGTTATAAAATTTTCAATATTTTAATGTATTTATATCTATCGTTGTCTTCTTCTTTTTTAAATAAAAGGGTTTGAAAGCCCGTTTCATTTGGAAACATAGAATCATTACACCTACATAGCAATCAGTACTAGCTCAGATAGACAACTGAGCTACAAAATAAACTAAGTTCATACAGATCTGCACTGAAACAAGTAAGCTATATATTATATATCAGGAAGTTAATTTGTTATAATTTGTTAATACAAAACGTCTGACCCCACATGCATTCTCTAGTCAGCATCAATGACCACCAGAGGAAACTCTTTGTACACATCAATGCAATCCATATCCTCAAGCATCCAATCTTGCACTTCTTCCTTCACCTTGCATGCTAAAGGTCCTGTCCAATAGGTAACAGTAGAATGTATAAGTAAAACCATATTTCTATTGGATTTAGTTGTTGTAGTTCTAACAGAACTTATTCATTTCTCTGATTCCAAACACTCCAACACAGTGCACTCATCATGATTAGGAATGCTTAATTGTTGTGACACCTTAGGTAGTGAAAAAGCAAACTCTAAAAAATCCTGAATACTATCCTAATTTTTAAACACATCTTGACAGAAATTTAATCATTCAATAATTCACAGTTCAAGAGGGAGAATCACGTTCTTTGGTTAGAGGTAAATTGAGGCAGCAGGTCATAAAATAAAAACTAAATGATGTCAAGGCACTATCTACAATTCTCAAGACACAACAGATCGAAAAGGAAGATCAATAAATATATCAGTATAACAAATGCCCCCTTTAGCATAACACCACAACAATGAATTTTGGCACACGAGACAAAATCAGCCAACGAGGCTTATTGGGTTGCGAACCCGTAAGAAGAAAAGAATAGGAGATCAGAGAAATGCCACGAAACCACAAGTCTCAAGACATCGTGCCCCCTGCATAATTCGAGTTATAGCCACACGTGCATTGCACCCGCCACCAAGAGAAACAGAGGCCGGGCCCAGCGGCCAGCGTAGAGTGTCCAGGAGAGAGATATATAAGAGACTAGAGAGGGAGAGAGGGAGGTTGAAGAGGGAAGGGAAAATAAAAGGAGAGATGGTGAGCGGCAGATATAGGGTAGAGAGATCGCGAGCATGAAGCGTGACAGTGCATAGGTCGTACGACACATAAAGAGTTAAGGACGGAGGGGACATGAGAGTCGGCAAAGTCGTCAAAGCAGACAGGGGAGTAAATAAAACATAAGAGAAAATATGACGATAGTCCATACAAAACTTGGTCTCAGAATCCTTAACTTTCCCTAAAATGTGTTGAATTACCCCCTCAAAATGAGCCCTATCCATATATTGTATTTTACTGATAGTAGCTAATTGTTGATCTCTATCAGCACCCAACTGTATGTCATTTACATCAAAGAGAGCAATGATTTCATCGTCAGTCAGTCTATTAAAAGGGAAGCTAGTAAGAAGGGGATTACCTTTGCTGCTGGAGCCACCTGCATCTAATTGAGATACCCTCTCCTGAGCTTTCTCCTTTGCTCTCTGCTGCTCAACCCTCTTGCTTTCCCTGATAGCTGCTTGTTTATAGTGCACACTCCTCTTTTCTCTATTGAGAGCTATGCTTTGTACGTCTTTCGTGGAAATCCCTTTTTGTTTCCTCTTGGTCCTTTGTCTCCGACTGACTGAACCTGAAGAACCCACTATTCCTGAAGTAACAGGGTCTATAGCAGTATTCTGAGTCAGAGGGGAGGTGAAAGAATCATGACCAGCAATAGGGGATGTCTCTTCTATAGTAGTCTTCTCGCCTTCAAAATTAACGCAAAGTATTTAGATTCTAAATGCAAAGGATATGATAAGCAAACTAAAATATCACTCCCGAGATTTACTCCATGTTCTTTTAGTACGTGAACCAGCTCATGTTCTTTTTGTACATTTAGTACCGTGATGAATTAAAGTTTATTTTATTTATTGTTTTCAAATTTCAGAACCAGCTCATATTCTTTTAGAAACTTCTCTTTCATAATTCAATACTCTTAATGTGCAAGTCAATTGATACACCAAATCCCAGCGGCATTTTCACTTCTTTTCCAACTCTTGAAACATGAAGAGTTCATTAATAATTTGCAATATGTTTCATCTGACATGGATGTCTTGCACAATTATGTAAATGACAACAGATTATACCTTACAATTGCATAAAATTTGCACAATCCATTTTTATTTTATTTATGATATTTTCTACTAATTTAATTCATCCCACATCAAATTTAATCGTATCAGTTTTGGACTTAGCCTGAAATGGAATTGCCAAGCCTACTCGATTAATGACACTATTTTTAGTAATCAATTCATTATTCCCATAATTTCTTAATCTCTGAAAAAAATGCTTTTTAATTTTAACTTGATTTCAGCCTTACAAAAACCCAGCTATTGTAATGCAGTCCCTCTGACAGGGGATAACTCAATATGAACGACTAAATCAATTTATAACCATCTAATCTAACTCCTCTTGAATAGCATCTATGTACCTTGAAAATTTTCTTCTCCTATTTTCCTCGATTGTGTTGGTCTTGGAGTGGTAGTATCTTCATAAGATGCATTTCTCTTGTGCTTCTTCTTCTTCTCCTCCTCCTTTAAAGATGCATTTCTCTTGTGCTTCTTCTTCTTCTTCTCCTCCTTTAAAGAAGTATTTATTTCAGTTGGCGGCTGCAGTTGAGTCACCAAAGCTGTGAGAAAACAGGTCCTTTTCATGTCAAGGACAACAGAGTCAAAGATCGACATGGTATCCGACAGGTGGTAACATTTTCCTTGCCGACATGTCTGCAAGGTCAGAGGCCAGGTCATATGTATATAAATTAAATTAAATTAAATTAAATTAAATTAAATTACATCTACAGCACAGCTTAAAGGAATATCACCCACCTCTAGAGTCTCTAGGTTGATTTTCCCAAATTCAGGGTAGCACAATTCATGACCACTTACAATCTCTCCTGATCAAAACAACACAACACAACACAAATTTCTTGTTAGAAATGAGTTATTTGTAAAGAAAAGCAATAACAAAAAGAATGCATTTAGGAATTAAATTATAATAGCAACAAATCTGAGAGAGAAATCAGAAATGAGATTGAAATATTTTTTGTAATGAGTAGAGAGATTGTGAGAAGAAGAAGTGGGTACTTTTGACAGAGGCCACGGTGTCATGGGGAGAGACACACATGATCAGTCGAGTGTCGAGAGAGGTGGAAACAACTACTGCAAGCTTGACAGGACCAAACCACGCCATCACCACTGAAGTGCAGGCCTTTAACCTAACAGCAAGCAAATTATCGCAGCAACGAAACTGTTGAAACAAATATGAGTTTAATTAGTGTCCCCAAAACTCAATATATAAAAAGTGAGGCTACGGTACTATGCATAGCACAGATTGGTCCGTGCTACGGCTCAATATTTGAGTTTTCAAAATCCTAACGGTCGATCCGAACCGTTCAACATGATTATAAAATGAATATGTACTTGCAAACCAAATTTTACATTTTTTTGAATTTTTTTACTATTTTTTTAGATAGGTAGAAAGATCACTGTTTTTGGATGGTCCAGAATTTTCAGATCAAGTGATTTTCTACCTATCTAAAAAAATAGTAAAAAAATTCGAAAAAATGTAAAATTTGGTTTGCAAGTACATATTCATTTTATAATCATGTTGAACGGTTCGGATCGACCGTTAGAATTTTGAAAACTCAAATATTGAGCCGTAGCACGGACCAATCCGTGTTATGCATAGTACCGTAGCCTCACTCATATATAAATGTCAACAATGCCTAAAAAGATTTCTACATTAACAATAGTTTTTAAAATCCATATGATTTGCACACCCTATTTGTAACATAAATCCAGCATTTCATAAACTAACAATAAAGCGTATAATGAGTGAAATGATATGGTGATTCGGTGTTACTGGTATGGTGCACTATGGGGCTCATTTTAGGGGACAATTAGCAAATTTGGTGCTAATGGGTTAGTGGGTTAAAGGGTTATTGGAGGTGACTGGTACATGGTACCATGGGTTTGTGAGTCCCTTTTTATTTTCTTTTTTTTACTGTACCAAGTTAATAGCTTAGCACCCCTATCAATGATTAAGTATATAGTATCCCAATTCGACAACTCTAAACTCTAAACCCTATATCCCAATTCCTAAACACTAAACCCTAAACCCTATATCATAAACCCTAAATCTATCAATTTTTAGCAACATTACCAAAGATAAAATCTAGAACAACGAAAAATTAAAAGAAATCAGTTTACCCTAAATCCTAAACCATATATCATAAAACCTAAATCAATCAATTTTTGGCAACATTATCAACGAAAAAAATCTAAAGCTCAAATTGACAACTCTAAACCCTATATCATAAACTCTAAATCAATCCATTTTTTAGCAACATTACCAAACAAAACAATCTAAAGCAACAGAAAAGTAAAAGAAATCAGTTTACCTTAAACCCTATATCATAAAACCTAAATCAACCAATTTTTGACAACATTTTCATAGAAAATATCTAAAGCAACGAAAAATTAAAAGAAATTAGTTTGAAATGTTACCTGGACCTGGCAGTGATCGAAAATGTTGGTGCGTAGAGGGCTGATAACGTGTTGGAAAGTTGAAATCGGGGTAGAGAACAGTGTGGTCGGTCGTGCGAGATCGAGAGTGGAGAGTGTCAAGTTTTTAGGAGAGTGCGAGATGGTGATCGGACAATTTGTTTTTTTGTGTTTAGAGATTGTACGAACGAAGAAGTCTAGAGAATTCGGGATAAAAAAAATAGATCTTTCTGGAAGACGCTACAAAAGTGGCGAGAGATTTGGAAAAAAATCTGAAAGAAAGAATAAAAATCTCCTGTTGTTTGGGACCCACATGTCATCCTTCTATAGTTTTCACTGTTGCATTACTGTAGCAATGGAATCTGACAGTAGACCCGACTGGAGAAAGTAATGTATTAGACAAACCTGACAGTGGGACCTAATTGGAAATCTCACTGTTCATTACACTTTGACACAGGAGACAGACCCTTTCTCTTAATGTCACAGGAGACAAATGTAGACTTTTTACCAGGAGGAACTGGTATGATTATGGTGACCTCTTCACTGAGTTTGTGTCCAAGAGTATCTCTCCAAATTTCTGTTACTGTCATTTGGCTCTGTAATTAATTGATGCATCATGAAAATATTAGTCTTTTAGCCTTAATCAGCCTAAGCCCAATTAGAACTCTACCAACACCCTTTGGGTTTATATCAGATGAATTCGACAATTTTGTATTTCCAAACACAGTTTCAATGTACAACACTCCTAACAAAGAAAGGAAAAAAAAAACGACTAACCTCCTTAACGGAAGAAATGTAGTCTATATAAGATGATTTTTATATGGTGAACTTAATGCCGTCACCTATATCCCTCTTCTTCGTACGCCGGACATCTCCAGTATTAAATAAAGAAGATATTAGAAGTAACTTTCAGAGAAGCACCTTTAGCATGGTCACAATTTCACTTCAGTTTGCTTGAAATAAAATTCCGGAGACGATAACGCAGTTTCCTTCATATTGGGAAATTCGTTCTCAAGGATCTGTATTTTCCACCGTTAAAAAAAAAAAAAAAGAAGCGTGAATCACTTTTACAGAAAAGGGGAAGAGGAAAAAAAAAATAAACAAAGTACTAAACCGATTGATAAAAGAAAAAGAAAGAGCAAGAAATGAGAAAGACCAAGGAACCTGAGAACTCCAGCAGCTTAACGTAGAGAGACGGGGAGAGACGATGCTAGAAGCTTTGAATCGGAACTTTTACAGACGATCAGAGAAGAGGGAGGAGAAAGCAAGCGCCCGATTTGGCGAAGAGGGAAGAAAGATCCAAAGGCGTTAGGGGAAAAGGAGAAAAAAATGGAGTGCTGAAGCGTTCAGAAAGAGCGAGAAGGGAGAAGCGCGCGAGGGAGAATGGTTCCGCCGTAAAATGGATCCTGTTGTTTGGGACCCGCATGTCTATTAGACCTGACAGTGGGGCCCGCCTGTCGGCCTCACTGTTCATATTACTGTAGCACCCCAATCAAGGATTAAGTATATAGTATAGGATTTCATGGCTGATGTATAGCGTACGTTAGGATATGCATGTTGCACTTGACTATGCATGGTTGCAAATTTGCAATTTTTGCATGTGGGTTAGCACTTGAGAGTAGGTCCGATGGGCATCGGACCTACTTTGGTTCGATGAGTTTAATCACCGTCGATTTGCTTTAAGATTCGTGCAAAATGCTTTAAACTTCGTGCGTGTCTGTTTTAATTTTCGTGCGCACAAATTTTAAGTTAGATCGGACGGTCATCATGCTCGTTGAACCTAAAAGTAGGTCCGATGGGCATCGGACCTACTCTATTCTCGGGATCTGTATCCTCTGCATTAACTCAAAAGAGAATCTTTTGAGTATAAATTTCAACTGTCTGATTTTAAATGGAGCAAATCCAGCTAAAGTCTATTGTTGAGTATTTTAGGTATAGGGTTTACGCTTCTTTTTATACTCTTTGAACTTTTAAATTTATAAACCTAATACTCAAAGATTGGTCGATTGCAAGCGCACAACCTATCGATTGTAGTATTTAGGTATCGATCCAAGGGATATCAGAAAACACTAATCTTCGACTCTATTAATTAATTTCAGAATATTAAAAAAATAAAAGTTGATTTAGGGGGTTTTTGTTCTAAAATCATAATTGTTGGGTTCAATACCCTAAAAGAAGATATTGTAACAATTAAACTAAAACTGAAAATTAAAAGAGAGTTTTGGTTGTTTTTCAAGGTTTGGAAGTCTAGGGACATTCGGTCTACAATCCCTTATTAATTCTATCTACTCGGTTTGTTTAAATTCATGTATGATTTGTCTAGGTTTCTAACTTATGTTAACCTTTGGAACAAATATTGATACAAATACCTTGGGTGGATGGATTAATGTTCCAACAATTCTAGGGCTGTCACTACTTAGAGGGATAATTAAGTCACATGCTTCAAAATATATGTTAATATTTGTTCTAAGGTATCCTAATTAGGTTTTGATTTCAATTTAATACTTCACCAAACTCTAACCTTAATTTCTGAAAATTCGGTTTAGATATCAAATTGGTCATAAGATAAACTAAATCCTAAGATATATATTTATGATTTCAATTAGTACTCTCCTTACCTTGACCCATGCTAGAAATTAAAGCGGAAAGACACGATCAACGTGATTTCAAGCTACTTCAATTCATCTAACCAGGTGAACTTATAATTCAAGTACTAATGAAACTCATAAAGAATAAATCACATAAATTAACAATCAAATCAAACAATCACAATAAAAACTAAGATCTGAGTAAAATAGAATTAAACAAGTTCATGCATAAGACCTAAACCCCTATAGAGAAAACTAACCTCTCATGGAGATGCAAGAATTCATCAAAAGATTAAAACAAAACATGGCTAAAACAAAGAGAAATTAAATAGAGAAATAGTTTACACCCTTCTCTAGATGAGGAACCTTGATCTTGCCTATGTTTGCTGTGAACTTCCCTTCTTCTTCCTTGATTCGCCTTCAAGAGATGAGAATTATGGCTAAGTATTGAATAGTATGGTGGATTGTAAGTGGATTGTAAGTGGATGATTTGGAAAGGAAAGTTGTAGCCCTTTTATAGAAGATGTAATGCTTATTCTGGAGCCAATAGTCGTGGGGAGTCATTAAATACTTGACCCATAAGTTTCCACGTCCTCACTTTCCATATTTCACTCCTGTGTCGTTTTTAGAAGCGCCGAAAATAGAAAACTCGATTTTTAGGCTGAATGCGACCTTAGTGCGACCGCAGTGCGTCCGCACTGTGCTTAGTTGCTTCAATTTCTGCTTCTGCGGCATGAGTGCGTCCGCACTCGTGGTCCGTGCGGCCGCATCCTGTATTGGGCTGACATCTGAATTTTTCGCTAAGTTCTGGATGCGTCCGCACTTGGACTCAGTGCGTCCGCAGTTCGCTCGGACTTTTCTTCCTTTGCTTCGGGAGTGTGTTGAATTTTGACTAAGTATGGAATGCGGCCGCATTATAGGTCTATGCGTCCGCATTCAGGTAAGCATTGGTTCTCCAAATTTTGGCTAAGTGCGGAGTGCGTCCGCACTGGGGTCTTGTGCGTCCGCATTAGGGTCGGACTTTTTCTTCTGTTGTATTCTGAGGGCTCCGGATCTGACTAAGTATTGAGTGCGGCCGCATCAATGGCCAGTGCGTCCGCATTCAGGGTCATTTTTCCTCTTTTTGCTTCATTTTCTGTAGATTGAAAACAAACAGACGCAGTAACTTGATTCTAGGTGTATTCAATCATTTTTATATGAAAATACAAGATATTTGGTATTATTTTGTGATAAAAATCTGATCGAAATATGTATGTATTTTAGTCCTATCATCTATAACATAGGGGGCCCTTTAATATTAGTGCAGATCTAGTTCGCACGAATTTTGATACATATTAGACAGTCAAGATTCATTAACTCAAAAGATTCTCTTTTGAGTTAATGCAGAGGATTCAGATTCCTATTCTCGTGGGTTAGATTAAGTGTTGATATTAAAGAGGCACAGCCGTACAGTTGACATTTTTTAACAATATTAATTTGTTTTTTCAGATTAACTTTCTTTATCGTTGGAGATGGAGGTGACAATAGGTAGGGGCGGATTCAAGATTTTTGTGGAGGTAAAAAAAATATCGAATTGGATATAAATCTATTAACTAATTGAGTACTCGATAAAAAATAATATTTTAACTTACATTTTCTAATGCTTTGACTTGTAACTTCTGATTCTCTAATTTATATTTTAATTACCAATCAAAATTCAGCAAATTTATTTCAAAACACCGGGAGGTACCGGGGAGGTAATCTCAAAACACTGGGAGATAATCTCAAACCCTAAAGTGAAGGAAATATTTTACAATATTGGAGAGAATACTTACCGATATTTTTATTAATAACCTCGGAAAAAAACAAATATCACATATAACCTCCATTTGAAATTATTTTTAAATATGCCCTAACCGCCCCTTTGGGGCTGGTTCACTCTTCCCAGCCCCCCTGTGGGGCGGTCAGCCAGTGTATACTGAACCGCCCCATAGGGGGGCGGTCCAGTTTTTTTTTTTTAATATAGATTTGAGAGACAGTATGAATGAAATTTAACAATAAAAATGTGAATTTTGTTTTTAATTTTTGTTAGATTACTTCTTTTGTCAAATAGCTAAAATGATTACTTTTTTTGTCAATTACTTCCTTTTAATATTTGTTAGATTACTTTTTTTTTTAATTCGAATTTTGTTTTTAATATATATATATATATATATTTTTTAGAGACAAATAGCTAAAATGATGAAATATAACACTACAAAATCGATTTTTTTTTCCTTTGTCAAATTACTTTTTTGATAGCATATTTATACTAAAATACGCTAAATTACTTGAAATTATGTTAATTTATGCTGATTTACACTAAATTACTTGAAAAATTATGTTAATTTTTTTAAAGAGACAAATAGGTAATATGCTGAAATATAACACTAAAAAATCGATTTTTTTTTTAATATTTGTTAGATTACTTTTTTGACATATAATTAGCATAGTTATACTAAAATACTCTAAATAACTTGAAATTATGTTAATTTATCTTGAATTACACTAAATTACTTGAAATTACAATAATTATGTAGAGTTATGCTAAAATACGGTAAATTACGCTAAATTACATATGAATATGGCTTATTTTGTGCCATCTTTCATAAATCATAAAAAATAGTAAAAAAATTCCAAAAATAATAAAAATTGGTATTCTACAAGTTCATTATATAACTAATTTACTGAGCTACGTAGATTGAACAATAGAAATGAAAATCTTAATCGGAAACTTCAACTGAAGTTTTGAAACTCTTCCCTTTGTTTTTTGGCGATTCTGAATTTGGAAATTTAGCATCGCAGTTCGGACGCATGCGTATTTTCACAAGCTTTCCGAAAAGTGGTCATTTGCTGAAATCGGACACTCGAGCGCCGTTTTATGGCCGTTTGAAGTTTCGTCGTCGTTTTTCACCTTCTCAGTGAAGATATCATCCATATTCATACATAATTTAGCGTAATTTACCGTATTTTAGCATAATTCTACATAATTATTGTAATTTCAAGTAATTTAGTGTAATTCAGCATAAATTAACATAATTTCAAGTTATTTAGCGTATTTTAGTATAACTATGCTAATTATATTTCAAAAAAGTAATCTAACAAATATTTTAAAAAAAATTTGATTTTTTAGTGTTATATTTCAGCATATTATCTATTTGTCTCTTAAAAAAAAATTAACATAATTTCAAGTAATTTAGTGTAAATCAGCATAAATTAACATAATTTCAAGTAATTTAGCGTATTTTAGTATAAATATGCTATCAAAAAAGTAATTTGACAAAGGGAAAAAAAATTCAATTTTGTAGTGTTATGTTTCATCATTTTAACTATTTGTCTCTAAAAAATATATATATATTAAAAACAAAATTCGAATTTAAAAAAAAAAAGTAATCTAACAAATATTAAGAAGAAGTAATTGACAAAAGAAGTAATAATTTAGCTATTTGACAAAAGAAGTAATCTAACAAATATTAAAAACAAAATTCACAATTTTATTGTTAAATTTCATTCATATTGTCTCTCAAATCTATATTAAAAAAAAAAAAAAAAAAAACTGGAACGCCCCCTCTGTGGGGCAGTTCAGTATACACTGGCTGGCCGCTCCACAGGAGGGCGGTTTGGTGAGAAGAGTGAACTGCTCCCCCAAGGGACGGTTAGGGTATATTTAAAAATAATTTCAAATGAAGGTTACATGTTATATTTGTTTTTTTCGAGGTTATTAATAAAAATATCGGGAATACTTATCAAGGATAATATGTTAAGGAAAGTATTTTATTTGATGCATTAAAAAGGTTTATGATATTTTATAAAATTATTAGTTTCGGTCCTTGGGAAAGAAAAAGAAAAAAAAAAAAGAGCATCCTTTTGCACGGACTAGCCAACTCATAAGCCTAGGCGAACCGGATCCGTATCCTCTGCATTAACTCAAAAGGGAATCTTTTGAGTTAATGAATTTCAACCGTCTGATTTTAAATGGAGCCAATCCGGCTCAAGTCTATAACATAGGGGACCTTTAATATTAGTGCAGATCTAGTTCGCACGAATCGTGAAATAGATTGGACAGTCAAGATTCATTAACTCAAAAGATTCTCTTTTGAGTTAATGCAGAGGATACGGATTTAGGCGAACCATATCTACTTAGGTGGGCCCCACTTGAGATCACAACCAATGAACATCTCCTCACAACCAACTTGATGTCATCTCCAGATTCTTCACCAACTAATGACCTTCTCCCAACGTGATAACGTCAACGCCCAATTTATTATTTATACTGTACTATGCTTGGAGAATACTCAAACACAGGCACAGCATATTATTAGCATGAGTAGAACTAAGGTGCTCTTGAGCTCACCGAGCTCTTTATGATCTTAACTCAAAAACCTATCGGATTGACTTCAAATGATATTTTCAAACCGTTAGATGTTCAATCTATATTAAAATGTGCTTGGAGACCAAATTTTTCATTTTTTTCATTTTTTTACTATTTATTAAGCTGTTTTGAAAACCGCTATTTTTATTAAATTTCTGGAGCATTGAAAAACAGCGGTTTTCAAACCAGCTTAATAAATAGTAAAAAAATGAAAAATTTGGTCTCCAAGCACATTTTAATATAGATTGAACATCTAACGGTTTGAAAATGTCGTTTGAAGTCAATCTAATAAGTTTTTGAGTTAAGCTCACGGTTTGGCTTGGTGAGCTTAAGAGCACCTTAGTTCTACTCTTATTAGCATAGCATAGAATAATACATTCATACCATAACTTATTCTGGAACATAAATCATATTAAAGGAGGAATCGGATTAAATTCTTTTTTTTGATACACTTTGACATTTATCATTTTCAAAGTTCAAATAGTTGATTCAAACCATTTAACATGATAGATATATTAAAATGTGCTTGGAGATCAAATTTTACATTTTTTTTAAATTTTTTTACTATTTATTAAAATAGTTACAAAATCGTTGTTTTCAGATCATTGAAAAACTGCAATTTTGTAACCATCTTAAAAAATAGTAAAAAAATTAAAAAAAAATGTAAAATTTTATCTCCAAGCACATTTTAATATAGTGATCATGTTGAATAGTTTGAATCGACTGTTTGAATTTTGAAATCGCAAAATTAACTTATAAAAAAAACAATATTAAAATGTGTCAATAAAAACAGATGTAATTGAATCCCTCTTCTTAACAAACTTGTAACTTTCAAATATTACACGTTACTTTTAACTTTTATTTCACCCCTCACCCGTGTTGTTGGATTTGGCCGGACAGCTTGCGTTGAGAGACAAAACAAAGAATAAGAAGAAAACGAGGCGCTGGAGAAAAATCGACCTAGCAAATGGAGCTAAGCCCGAATTCTAAGTTGACAATATCGTATTTTCTAGGGAGAATTTCATGTATATCTCTCAAAAGTTTCAATATTACATATTATTCCTCTAAAATCAATAATTACATATTTATCCTTAAAAATTATAAAAACTCACATATTTATCCAATCTAGCTCTATTATATATCAAATATCTCCAAAAATAATAAAATAATATTTTTTTAAACATTAAAATTTATTTTACAATATTAATTAATATTGTAATGACCAATATATCATTTCTTCCTCTTTTCTTTTAATCTGTTGAGTCTTGAGAGCGCCAAAACATCTCGCCTCTTCTCTCCAATGGTACTGGTACTGTAATGACTGGTATTGTACAGTTCAGCAATGGTACTGGTACGGTTTCAGTGCTGGTACTGGCACGGTACGGTTCAGTACTGGTGCTGGTACGGTTCTGTGTTGGTACTGGTACGGTTCTGTTTTGGTACTGGTACAGCTCAGTGTTGGTACTGGTACGGTACTGTTCAATATTGGTACTGGTATGATTTAATACTGTTTTCTAACAATGGTCTTAGAAGGGAAAATAAAAGAAGGGTAAAATGGGAATACATAGAAAATTAATGTTAAATATAATGAATTGGACAAATATGTGAGTTTTTATAATTTTTAAGGATAAATATGTAATTATTGATTTTAGAGGGATAAATACGTAATATTGAAACTTTTGAGGGATATACATGAAATTCCCCCTATTTTCTATATAATTCAAATTTTAAGTTAAAAATTGTCGGCAGGGAGGCGTGTAACAGTGTGAGAAATCAATCACATACTTAAAAAAAAGCCTATATTTGTGAATTGGTCGACTGTTATACACTTCGCCACAGATATAAAGGCACAGAAATATGGAATTACGTTTGGAAGTCACGCCAACCTCTCGTTTCTAGCAAGGAGATGACACTCGCCTCCTCTCTGTTCGCTCTTTTTTTTTTAGCTCTTCGTTCTTCACGCTTCCCACTTCACTCCTGATCAATTCATCAAAAACCCTAATCCCTTTTGGCACCGCCAAACCCTAAACCAGGAAAGCTTCAGGCCGTTGTATCATACTATGGATTGTCTCGGTCAGAGGAGCCTCTCTGTTTCTCTCCAGCCATGGCGGTTTAGGAAGAGAAGGGCATGGTCCCACATGGACCGAAGGGTGGTGGTGGAGAGAAAAAAGAGACCTTTAGGAGCTGTAAGGCCGGTATATGGCGTACCAGCCAGAGCGACTACAAGTGGGGAGGTGGTACGCACGAAGGAGTTCGCTGATGAAGAAGATCTTAGAAAGGGAGGTGGAAGCGAGATTTTCTATGTGCAAATGCAAGAGATGAAACAAATGGAGAGACAGAGCAAGCTAGCCGATAAGGTTACTTATTCCTTCACTAATCAATTAGTGTGAGTCATTTGTGAATAAGATTATACAATCTAACCAACCTTATCTCTAATTAGAAGGATAAGTGTTGTAATGAAAATGGCCTGAGCTGAGCAAATTATGCATAGTACTTAGGATGTCAAATATAACTAGTAATGTATAGAATGCTTAAAATTTTCAAATGTGGTTCAATGTCATAAACGGGCATCCTCATTTGGATAAAAAAAATTGAAAGTTTGAATTGTAACAATTCCAGCCAAGGTAAAAAAAAAAAGACTTAGCTAAATAAACAAACTTTATGGGTCAAAATGAATTGTTACAACAAAATAAACAAGAAAACGGTAAGGTTGACAAGAAGCATTGTCAATCTGTCATTCTTTTTTTTTTTTGAAATAAGACATAAAGCCCCTTTCATTTCTGAAATAAGTTGAATACAACCAACAAAATAGCAACAAAACTAGTAAATTTGTATCTAACCCTATTCCTTCTAGAAAAAACCAAGATGAACTATCTTTGCCTCGGCTACACACATGACACACCCGCATCTAACTACTGGACATATCAAATCTGGTGTCCGTATTCTATGAGATCACTGAAGATTTCAGTTTATCTAAAGTCGGGCCATATCTAATACGGTGCCTATTCAGAATTCATGGTGCACTATGTTACCCCGATACTTCATATATGGTCCCATACCCGTATCCGATATGTATCGTATTGCCGTATTGATACCCGTACCGTGTTGAAAATTGTTGTATCGCCATATCCCGTATCGTATCCGATATGATACACATACCCGTATCCATGCAACATAGATGGTGCAGTATAATTGCTGCTTTGAGATCCGTGCAGAATGGATTTAAATTGTCCGGATTTTCCAAAGATTAACTCAAATTTTGAGATATCTCAGGGATGCAAATTCTCCAGATCTGTATACCAACTAAAGAGTGAGGCTATGGTACTATGCATAGCACGGATGGGTCCGTGCTACGGCTCCAAATTTGAGTTTTCAAAATCCTAACAGTCCATCCAAACCGTTCAACATGATTATAAAATGAATATGTACTTGCAAACCAAATTTTACATTTTTTTGAATTTTTTTACTATTTTTTTAGATAGGTAGAAAATCACTGTTTTTGGATGGTCCAGAATTTTCAGATCAAGTGATTTTCTACCTATCTAAAAAAATAGTAAAAAAATTCGAAAAAATGTAAAATTTGATTTGCAAGTACATATTCATTTTATAATCATGTTGAACGGTTTGGATGGACCGTTAGGATTTTGAAAACTCAAATTTGGAGCCATAGCACGGACCCAACCGTGCTATGCATAGTACCATAGCCTCACTCCCAACTAAATGATCTCAAAATTGGACATGCAGATAATGTATTTTAATGGGAAAAAAAAAAGTTTTCTGGCAGGATTCACATGTCATTGATACATTTATACATTGAACATTTAGTGTATTACAAATTCAATAAAGTCTTTAAATATGGGTATGTTCCTGTCTGAATTGGTTTCACATGTCTTATATCCATTGTTGAAAGTCTATTTTGGGTAACAATAACTAAGTGAAATCCGGGTATCAAAATACCAGGATAAGTGTTTTCCTCAGCCAAAGTGAAAACTGAGATTTGAGAAAGGCAGAGAACTGTTATATTCAGTAGTGCTATGTATTAACAGTATCAAGTATGTTTCAATCAGAACAAGTCAATATGGTACTGATGTTATAATTATCTAAATTCACTTGTAGTTGGTGCCTATATCGAGTAAGGAACAAGTACTGGATTTGGTGGTGATTGGCTGTGGTCCAGCCGGCCTTTCTCTGGCCGCAGAATCAGCCAAAAAAGGGCTTAATGTCGGCTTAATAGGACCCGACCTTCCTTTCACAAATAATTATGGTGTATGGGAAGACGAATTTAAAGGTAATTTTACAAATCTAAATTTAAATGAGACACTTAACTGTAATTAGCATATAATAGAATATGATTTGTGCATAATGTGCTTTGGATCTTTTGTTTTATATTGCTAGATCTTGGACTAGAAAGTTGCATTGAACACGTGTGGAAGGATACCATCGTGTATTTAGACAGTGATAAGCCGATATTTATTGGCCGGGCTTATGGGAGAGTTCACCGTGATTTCTTGCATGAAGAGTTAGTAAAAAGGTATATTGTTATTTAATGGCCTAATCAAATTTAAATTAGCAGCTAATATATAATGATTAGTATCTGCTATTCAAGATACTTATTTTTCATTGCATTACTTCATTTTGTATTAGGTGTTGTGAGTCGGGTGTCAAATACCTTAATTCTAGAGTTGAGAAAATAGTTGAATCAAACAATGGATGTAGCCTGGTGGTGTGCGAGGAAGAGAATGAGATCCCATGCAGGTAAACATACTTGTACCACCAGACTTAATATTTTTTTAAATTTTAAAGGACAAAAGATTGTCATTTTAATATTTATATCAGAAAATATTCAGGCTTGCAACTGTTGCATCTGGAGCTGCTTCTGGAAGGCTCCTACATTACGAGGTTGGTGGACCCCGCGTTTCTGTACAGACTGCCTATGGCGTTGAAGTAGAGGTTTATTTTCTTTATTTTTTTCTCCAATCTATTTTTTCTTTAGCTCCTACTCTGTTTCTTAAATTTCTCCCATTATAATCTTTTAGCACATTTTCAGGTGGAGAATAATCCATATGACCCCAACTTAATGGTTTTCATGGATTACAGAGATCATGAAAAGAAGAAAGACCAGTTTTCATTTAATGCAGCAGGGAACCCAACTTTTCTTTATGCTATGCCAATGTCATCCACTCGAGTCTTCTTCGAGGTGCTTTGTCAATTAAACTTGCTCTGTTCTTTATTGTATTATACATATTTTAGTTATTTACTGGTATAGTTTGTTTGTAGGAAACATGCCTAGCTTCAAGAGATGCAATGCCATTTGATCTATTGAAGAAAAAACTGATGTCTCGGTTAGATTCCATGGGCATTCGTGTACTTAAAGTATATGAAGAGGTTAGTGCCACTCATTTCTCATGCTGTCATGCATATTTTGGATCCTTATTTTTGTACTTACTATGTTAACTTTTTACAGGAGTGGTCGTATATACCTGTCGGTGGATCATTACCAAACACAGACCAGAAAAACCTAGCATTTGGGGCTGCAGCTAGTATGGTGCATCCTGCCACAGGTTCAATTAAAATCAAATTACTTTGAACCATCTTTCTGAAGTATTTAATTCTTCCCACATTCAATCTGTGAATCAGAGATATATTTCATAGAAGGGAAATTATAAGAAAAAGATAATCACATCCTTTTGTAATAATTAGCAAATTCCAATAATTCATAGTGCAGAATACTAATGATGTTTATGGATTAACAGGGTACTCAGTGGTGCGATCTCTTTCAGAAGCTCCAAAATATGCATCGGTGTTAGCTAGCATTTTGAAACAAGATTCTGACTTTAGACATAATTTGGCACTTCAAAATACTCCAATCCCTTCTATGCTAGGTACTACAACAACCTTCCAAAGCTCAATTCTGTAATATCTATACAACTTTATTCTTGTGAATTAATGTAATTATTATGTAACTTATGTGACTAGCATGGAAAGCGCTATGGCCTCAGGAGAGGAAGAGGCAAAGAGCCTTTTTCTTGTTTGGTTTGTCATTGATAACACAGCTTGATATTGAAGGAATCAGAAGCTTCTTTCTCACCTTTTTCCGATTGCCTACTTGGTATGGCAAAATCTTTATTCAAATTATAGGCCTCCTTTTTCATGTTCCTAAATATACCATACATCCTGCGGAATTTATATGCTCATGGTTACCCTGTATGATTGCTGTACTGGGCAGTAGCAGGTATTGTACCAGTACCTTAGGATAAGCTTCTGTTTATGCTTACTTTAAGATATTGGTACGGTACATGCTTAGCACAGTTTAACTCTTTTCCCCTTTATGCAGTACCACTGATCAAAACTATCCATTTGTATTTTACAATTCATCCTAATTTTGACCTGATTCGAACAAACACAAACCCAGCAACCTTGCAGGGACAAATTAGAAACTTAGTAATTTATTCATGACTTGTAACACAGGGCATAGTTTAATGACCTTGGAAGAGAAATTTACCTTTATTTTATCTAATTGTTTGTTTCGTTAATTTGTGAAATCCAGGATGTGGTGGGGATTTCTTGGCTCTTCACTCTCTTCAGTAGACCTAATTATGTTTGCATTCTACATGTTTGCTATTGCACCTAATAGTATGAGGATGCGCCTTGTCAAACACCTCCTTTCTGATCCTACTGGCGCCACCATGATCAAGACTTACCTCACCTTCTAGGTTTAGGACTTGTGAATTTCTTTTCAAGGTTATTTCTTTTACAACTCATAAAGTTGAGAGTTTTCTGAGTATAGATTTAACAATTTGTGTACATATATCATAAATGTTAGTTGTGTTGTAGGCTTGTGCGAATACAGCTTCCCTTGCTATCTATGTAACATTTCATTGCGAATACAGCTTCCCGGTGTAAAATTGACAGATTATAGAACAATGATGGTCAGCTTGTGCTAATATTGGATTAAACTGATACTAAAATATTTCAACTTCAGGCCATAGCCTGCTACTTGAAAAAACTGTTTCAACTTCATTAAGTTAAAGTAAATCTTGCTAAAAACAGCATGAACTACTTTTAGTTAACAAAAATAGAGCCAGGTTGGACTCTGGTTTAATGTTCTAGATTTTCTGTCTTTGCATTCAGGCTCTGAAAATGGGAAGAATCGTTTAATCAAACATAATTGATATGAAAACAACATAAAATTTTCTCATTGTTTTTGTTTGGAAAGTAATTTTTTTCTCATTGTTTATTTTTTAAAATTAACTTTTCTCTTTCTTTGAGCATGACTAGAAAAGTAAATTTTGTTCATTGTATGAAGGATACTTGTGGTCCTGTGGAATTCTTTAAGTACTAAAATACTATAAGCCTATGCTCTTGGACCGTACACCGTACCTAGCCATATATATATATATATATATATATATATATATTGTCCGGCTAATATGCTTTTAGTAAAATTTTGGACAAAATGCTTCCAATTTAAAATCCATCTAATCAACTTCAACGAAAAATTCAAACCGTTCAAACCGATCTCCTTCTAGAGAGCTTCATTTACATATAATTTTTTTTAATTTTTGAATTCATTTAGTATCAAGTCAAGCGGTCAAAAAATGAAGATTTGTGCGCATATTGATGCATTGTTGGTATGTTAAAAAAGACTATTTTTGAAAAATCATAAAAAATAGTAAAAAATTTAGTAAAACTTTGTATCCTACAAACTTAATATATAACCAATTTACTGGGCTACTTAATTCGACGTTTCGAATGTAAAATTTTGAAATTTGACCCGTAAACATTTCAGCCAAAATGCTACTAAAAGCATATTAGCCGGGCTCTATCTATATATATATATATATAGAGAGAGTGACTAAGGTCAAAGTGGTAGTTCCTAGCTCCCGGTGCTACCAAGTTGTTTTTGGATTTCCAAAGTCCAAACGGCCGATCCGAACCGTTCAAGTTGTTCTCCATATTGAAATCTGCTTGGAGACCAAATTTTACATTTTTTGGAATTTTTTTACTATTTATTAAGCCACTTTGAAAATTGCTGATCACATGGTCCAGTAAAAACAGTGCAACCAAATTCTGAACCATGTGATCAGCAATTTTCAAAGTGGCTTAATAAATAGTAAAAAAATTCCAAAAAATGTAAAATTTGGTCTCCAAGCAGATTTCAATATGGAGAACAACTTGAACGGTTCGGATCGGCCATTTGGACTTTGGAAATCCGAAAACAACTTGGTAGCACCGGAGGCTAGGAACTACCACTTTGACCTTAGTCACTCTCTATATATATATATATATCTCTTTTGAGATAAATGTAAATTTTGTTTACTATGTATGTCAACAGTTAATGCTGTCAAAAAAAGATGGATAATGCTGTTAGAGCATTAGCTCTTAACGAAGTCAAAAGTTACTCTTGAATATTGTTACAAATTAATAAGACAGTTATAAAAAAACTATGGTAGCATATTTTTCTTTATAAAAAAAGTAACCTCTCATCTCATCTGTTGGTTTGTCTGTTCTCCAACTTTACGAAACTTATTGGATGGTTTCAAACATGTTTGGACCGTTGATTTCAGATTCGACTGTCCAGATTTAACCCGTGCATTGTCCAATTCTAGTTACTGGTACATGGCGGAGAGTAACTGAACCCCTTCGGTTTTGCCATCTTATATTAGCAAATAATAATACCCTTCTACCCAACTCTGTTCTGCTAGATTCCTAATTTTACACCAGATAATTTGACAATACATGATATCTAATGGTTATCTGACAACGTGGAAGCCTCTAATTGGATTGGAGAGTTGAGAAGGAAGGCATAGGAGTTCGCCAAAAATAGCATGTAAAACGACAATAGTAGAAATAATGTGAAAAAAAAAAAATGTGGTTTTTGTTTTACGAGACTGGCTCCGATGTGTTCAGTTTAGTTGGTTGTTTGACCATTTGAAATTTAAACAAATTTTTGAATTAGCAATAGAGCTAACCAAATTAGTTTAGTTTCATGTTGTAAATTTTCTCCTTTTCTAGCTAACTGGTTTGCTGCTAAAAAAATTGGAAAAAAAAAGAAAAAAGGAAGGTGAAGAGAAAAGGAAAGGGATGCAGATACCGGGGATTCATCATGCACATCATCTTCCTAGTATGAGCCCCGCAAGGTTATCAGGATCCGCAATTTGGCACCCACCGGCAGAGCTTGCTATTGCCGACCCAGCGAGGGTGACAACGGCAGTTGCAGTAGAAAAAGACAGGAACAGTAATTTCGCAGTGAAGTGGGCAATCGAGAACCTCCTCTCTGCCAATCTTAATCACAGCCTTATACTCGTCCACGTCATCAGCCGTCATGCTCATCTCAACCGTAGGTACCTCTCCCTTTCCTCAGTGTTCATTTTGATCCTTACTTATTGGTCTCTTTTTTCAAACCCATAATCAAATATCCTTATTCAGTAAGAAAAGCAACCTTGATTTGCTTATGAATATCTTCTATGTTCTATCTTGTATTTATATTTCATCTTTGCTCTTAGTACAAAGTAAAACATAGGTAAAGAGAGTTTTGCATATAATAGATGTGATTCATAAATATGCAGACGGGTTTTCGACTACAAATGTAAGCGAAGGCTTGACAAGAGAGATGATAGACATGGAAATGTCGCAGTTATTTCTTCCTTTCAGGGGCATGTGTGCGCGAAAAAGAGTAAGTGACGAGATTGCTTCAATTAGAAAATTTTCTCTTTAATTTCATGTGCAATTTTCAATTGCTTGTGTTCTAGCAACAAGCTAACCTATTTAGTTGATATATGATTCTGAGACTAGTAGAGTTAACAACATTGTAATACACACAATTTCAGTTTTTTTTTAAATTATATACACCAAATTTGTTGAGCCAAAGAGACTATTAATCAACTTAAACAAGAGTGCCTTCCACTTTTGTGATGAAACAGGTACAAGTCACAGAAGTGGTTTTAGAGGACACTGATGTAGCAAGAGGCCTTGTTGAATTCATTAATACAAGGACCATCCAAAACATGGTGCTTGGCGCCTCCCATCGGCTGCCCTTCTTGAAGTCTCTCCCTCTCTCTCTCTGTTTTCTGTTTCTCTCTTTAGAAACTCAAATCATATTCATTTTTATTTTAATTTTTGCAAATGTTGACAATAGGCGGAATTTATTGTGCTACCAGGAAATTCCGAGCTGCTGATGTGCCGACAAGAGTTGTGCATCATGCACCTGATTTCTGCACAGTTTATGTTGTTGCAAAAACTAAAATCGTAATGAATCGTCAGGCCAAAAGCTGCTCCGTTCCCCCCAGTGGCTTTCCTCCTCGCCATCTGGCACAACAATATGTTGAGCATGAGGATCCTGTTAGGTCTCTCTCTCTCTCTCTCTTGCTCTCTTTTTTTAAGAACTTGGCATAGGCTGTCAAGGGTATCATCAATTAATAAATAAAAAATAGTGTTTTACAACTCTTGAAATAAAAAACACAGTACCTCCATGCTCTTCTCATCCATTTTACACACACACAAGCTTCTGGGTGGAGAGAGACTACACAGTACCGATCTTAATTATTTTGTAAAATTCTAGTTGGTATCAGTGTACCAGTCATTTCCAGACAACACTGGACTTCTCACTGCCTTTAATATAAAATCATGCTTAAACTTCAGAGCCTGAACAAAGTACAAATTTAAGAAACTTAGAAACATAAGGTCAGAAAAATAAACAGCAAATTCCGACTCAGATACCACATTTGATTTTTATCTTAATGTGATACTGCAACTCTCTCAGACTACTCAAATTTTATCATTTTTTATCAAATACAGAACACCCTTCAATCGAGGCGGGCATAGAGGCCCGCTGCCACCACACCTGGAAACTACATTAGCACCTGATAGGAACTCTTTAGAGAGAAACATTGATCCAACGAGGCTAGTGCGGGATCGGTCACTCCATGCTACACGTACCATACCTCCACATGATGTGGTCGACCATAATTACCGCACACAAAGGCATCCATCTTGCCGTGACTCTGCTTCAGAGGATCTTGATTTCCTGGGAAATTCCCTTGGATTTCAATCCATTGATTTGAACGAGCAGTTAGAATTTACATCCTGCTTGTCAGACACCTCTCATGGAACAAACTCTCCAACTAGTGTAAGTTGATATTTAGATGAAATATATCAATCTTTGGCAGTACACGTATGCGTACCTGATGGGAAAAAAAAAAGGATCAATCTCTACCAAAAGGTTGATGTGCTTCCAGTTTCTTATTTTTTTTTTCATAAGAAAATAATAAAAAGAAACAGAGTGAGAGATAGAGGAGACTAGAGTTCTTTCCTGTAAGAATGATAGAATTTTCAGTTTATGATTAATACTTTTATCCTTTATTTTGTATACTTATCATTTGGTTTTTGTAAAGTCACAAAGGGACTTGGAAACAGAAATGAGAAGGCTGAGGGTTGAGTTGAAGCAAACTATGGACATGTATAGCGCTGCTTGCAGAGAAGCAATGTCTGCTAAACAAAAGGTCAGAGTTCAAATCAAGATGTTGATATAATTACTTCCTAATGGAAATATGTGCAAGGGAAAAATCATCAACACTAAGAATTTAAACGAAAAAAATATCAAAGATTATGAGATATAAGCAAAAAATATATATATATTATTTTAAGAAAGTCAATGTTGGTACTCTCAGGTACAAGAGCTAGCGCAATCGAAGTTGGAGGAGGCAAAGATAATCGAGGAGGCCAGGAATGGTGAAGAGGCAGCAAAAAAACTTGCTGAGATGGAAAAAATGAGGGCATTGGCAGCAATGGAATCAGCCGAGAAGGCGAGACGAATCGCTGAATTGGAAGCACAGAGACGGCACCATGCAGAGATGAAGGCAAGGCGCGAGGCTGAAGAGAAGATAAGAGCGCTGGATGCACTGGCCCACAATGATGTCCGATACAGGAAGTACAGTATCGATGAGATTGAGTTTGCCACTGATAATTTCTCAGAGAAGATGAAGATTGGTGAGGGCGGCTATGGGCCCGTTTATCAAGGTTCATTGGATCATACGCCAGTTGCGATCAAGGTCTTGAGGCCAGACGCAGCACAAGGAAGGAAACAATTTCATCAAGAGGTATTAACTTGTAAAGATATGCAGATTGTAATGACTAATGAAAAGTCCATGTTATGCTTTTAATATTTTTGGTTTTTGAGAAAGAAAAACTCAGCACCCAAAATTCCATTGTTGTACATTATTCTGGTAACATAGTACTAAACAAATAAGTATAATCCAATAAGAAACAAACAATGCTTGTTTTATTTCATTTGCCGACATATCACAAATATCAACCCAATTTGGAACTTTCTGATAATCAGAGTAAAACTGGGTACACAAAAATTAAAAAAAGTTCTATCAAAATCCAGGTTGAGGTGCTGAGTTGCATAAGGCACCCGAACATGGTGCTGCTACTCGGTGCATGCCCCGAGTACGGGTGCTTAGTTTACGAGTATATGGACAACGGGAGTCTAGATGATCGTTTATTCTGCCGTGGAAAAACCCCACCGATACCATGGAGCGTGCGGTTCAAGATTGCAGCTGAAATCGCCACCGGTCTGCTCTTCCTCCATCAGACAAAACCAGAGCCATTGGTTCATCGGGATTTGAAGCCGGCTAATGTTTTGCTTGATCATAACTACACAAGCAAGATATCTGACGTGGGTCTCTCAAGGCTTGTACCACCATCTGTGGCTGACAGCGTGACTCAGTATAGGATGACCTCGGCTGCTGGGACCTTTTGTTATATTGACCCAGAGTACCAACAAACCGGCATGTTAGGTAAACATCTTTATTTCACTGGCCACTGATTCTGATACCAACATAAACTTAGTTTATACACTATCAACTTTATCCCCTTTTTGTTTGGTTAACTAAACCCTAAACCATAATTAGGTACAAAGTCAGACATATACTCCTTAGGCGTGCTGCTGCTGCAATTAATAACTGCAAAACCACCAATGGGTCTGACACACCATGCGGAAAGAGCCCTTGAAAGAGGAACTTTTGTAGAGTTACTGGACCCCACAGTGCCAGACTGGCCCATCCAGGAGATTTTGGGTTTTGCCAGGTTGGCACTCAAATGTACTGAACTGAAGAGGAAGGACCGACCCGAACTTGCTACCGTCATCCTGCCAGAGTTAAACCGGCTTAGGAATCTTGGTATTGCACATGACGCTGGTGGAAGTGTCTGCAGTGAAAACAGCTCGTCTGGGTTCAGCGGTACCGGTCCCTCTTCAGTTGATCAGGTAAATTCTGTAATACAAGTTTGATTGTACAAATTGTAGTAAATAAAAATAAAATGTATGTGGGCATGCTTAAACAAAACCCAAAGACAACAGAAAGCCCAGAATGGTATATAGTTAGCATCATAACAGTATATTCTGATATTTCTCTGCACACTTTAAAGTCTCCATCATACTACTAGAACCCCGTATTAACCCTTGGGCTTGGGATAGGCAGAATCCATATCATCTATACCTGACCATTACATGACAACTCCGAACTACCCATTGCATCCAGATTAGTTCTTGCACGGATCTCAAAACAGACAAACAGCTTGGATGTATTAGGGGGATCAAAGAATTAGGTAGCTGCGAGGATGAAAAATCATGATTTTAATCCTGTAATAGCTTCTGCATTAGGATCATTTTTTCTATGACGTAAAGGTAGGACTCTTAGGTGATTGCTAATTTCCAAAGTATTTTTTTCCGCTTTGATATCATTTTTGTGTTGACATGTTTTCTTCTGTTGTAATAATTCCAAAATCAGGGGAAGCCAGAAGGTGTTGGGACAGTAGAGAACTGACATTAAAGGAAGACAGAAGAGGCGCATTGTTTGAATTCCGCCTTACAATTATGTAAATATTTTCAAGTCTCGTAGTAGTTTGCACCAAGGGATACGAGCAAATGTTTTGAGAAACCCATTTGAGTTTGACATATATTCTGCATAAAAAATGTAATTATTCAAAACTGAAAACTCACAACAATTTGGTACACAATAAAATTTTGATAGTGTTGGAAACTTGGAATGTGCGAGTAGGAACACTATGATGGATATGAAGTTCTATGTTTGATGGATAAATACTTGCCAACTAATTACAATCCATGTGGAAAAAAAAATGTTCTAGTGTCAGGTTCATACAAAAGTGGATTATGTTCAATTGAGTAAAATGATAGTAACAGTATTTTTTTTTTTTTCCTTGCCTTCCAAATTACATGGATTTCCTAATTTATTGTGGGGACTCAATTGGTCTGTGCATTACATCACAAAACACAACTAGTCAAGAACACATAATGTTATCTTTTGTCCAACTATGAATATTCAAATAAATCACTACATTAAAACAACATAGGTTAGTCATACAAAATGCTAAGACCAACTGAAACTCAGATCTTACATGTACAGTTCAAAATTTGCTCCATAATCCACTAATCATGCACACCAAGAGCACCAAGCTCGTGAATAGAGGAAAGATAAAGCAACTGACAGAGCATCTGGAACCAATCCGTCACTGCCGAGGAGCTCAAACTCTACAGTTGCATCCTGCAGTTGTAAGCAAGGGTACTTACATGGTAATCAAGTGAGAGATTGACCAGCCCACTCCCGGCCCCGCTTCTTCATCTTGGCTTGCATCTTGTTGAACTTCTCTTTTCCTTTTTCCAAGAGAGGATCAAACACCACATAGTCATTAGGGTCATCCTTCCTTGCCATTTCATTCTACAACAACAACATATAAGGAAAAAAGAAACAAATCAAATACCTCCTAGTATTCAACTGATATCTTAGCATATGTTGTAATTCATGTCATTATTTACCTTTCCAGAAGGATCACGAACAAATTGCAATTTGGCAGATTTCCATCCTGAAAGATCTTCGTCATTTTCATTTTCATCCCTCGACTCTTTGTTATTACTTCCACTGGCATCAGCCAGTTTATTGGACAAAGAGACCTTGAATCTCTCCAGTCTTGATAGTGTCTTTTAAAAAACCAAAGACAACTTGATCAGAATTGAGTTATGAAAATTTTATAAGGGAACTATGTAAATAGACGCATACAGTGTCCTCACGGCCTTGGTGACGTCGCTTCCTCTGCTTTTGCAATTGTCTCTCCTGCTCAGCTTTATTTAATAATTGCATGTCAGAATCAGCCTTGGAAAATCTTTCAACTCTTGCCTCTGACCCGATGCCCTTTTTCTTAAGTGACAGTTTCCCAGCCTTGTGTCCATCCTCGTCAGACTCTTCAGAGTTGTCAGAGTTTTTCCTGATATCATTTGGTACAAACACATCAAAAGAGTCCAAACAAGTAAAATTGTTTTGAACAAATAGAAAATAAAAATAAAGTGCTTCATACTTTCTTGGAGGTGGTGACTTCTGACGAGCTTTACGATTTATTTTATCTGCAAATAGACTTATACATATATTAAAAAAAACAGAAATGCCTAAAAAGAACAGACAGAACAAGATAACAGAAAGGGATGGCATAATTTCATGCCTATAGATGGCTTGTCTTTAACAGTTGCATCTCCTAGATCTCTACGTTTCTTGAGAATTTGAGATCGCATCCTCATATCAAACATAAGGCCATCATCGTCATCGTCGTCGTCGTCATGTAAATCATCATCATGTCTTTCCGTATCTCTAAAGTCGTCCTTCTTTGAGCTTAGAGACTCTCTAACTGATAAAACTGTTTCCTTTTTTTTCTCAGCTTGTTCATCAGTCTGCGTATTTAGACGTTTAGATGCTTAGATATAACAAATAAGGCTAAGAATATTTAATCAATACCATAACACAGAATAGGAAACATTAATTATACCAATTGTTCCTTCTCCGGGTCCTCTTTGAGAAACCGAGGGTCATTTAGCACATCATGTATGCTTTTAATTTTATCTTTTACAACCTCAGCCTCTTTCTCTTCCTCCTCTACCTCTTCACCAAAGGATAGCACATTTAGCTGCCTGTATAAAAATGAAGGCTTCTAAATTTCAAATTTATCCTTTTAAATGCAAATTTAAATTCACAAGTTGGTATTTTCAAATGAATAATAGAAGAGGTAAAAAGTACGTACTTAACTGCCTTTTTCTTCTCTTGCTTTACCTCGGTATCAACTTTAGTGGGTAGCTGAGGCTTTTCTCGAGGTACCATGTCATCAAATGGGTTCCACAAAACCTTATAAAATATACAACAACAACCAAGCCTTTAGTCCCAAAATATATATAGAATAAATTATACATCTAAAAATCAATAGGTAA
The DNA here is from genome assembly GCA_025461125.1 of Carex kokanica. NCBI lineage: Eukaryota > Viridiplantae > Streptophyta > Magnoliopsida > Poales > Cyperaceae > Carex > Carex kokanica. The sequence goes on from JAJGRX010000962.1 coordinate 278,074, forward strand.
AAGGAGCATCATATGGTTTGATTCATATAAGAAGCAATTACCTCAACAGAAAGGATTTTAGGTGGCTGTAAAGGCCGGTCATCTTTATCTGCGTCGACTTCTCCCAATCTCAGTAGATTATAAATTGAATCACCAGTCACCTACAGATTTTACAAACACACCCAAAGAAAGCTTCAGTTGTCATAGATTATGCGTTTAAGTCTCACATTGACTCAATCAAACTTTTAAACCATGCCTAGATTACATTCGAGGTACCAAAAATTGGATGATTGCAAACAGGCCATGAAAGGAAAAGGGCTAAATTCTCAAGCCTGGTAGAATACCTCACCAAAGCAGTACTGAAATCAGGTCTGGCACTCCAATCAAAGGTAGAAATTATACCTTTCCAAAAATAGTACTTTTCTTATCAAGCCATTCGCACCGATCAAGTGTCATGAAAAATTGGCTCCCATTGGAATGGGGTGTGCCAGCATTTGCACAAGCAACCAAACCTCTATGGTTAAATCGAAGCCGAGAATGAAATTCATCAGCGAATGGTGCTCCATATATGCTCTCACCACCTACAAATTGCACAGACCTAAGGTTATCAGAATTAAGCAAACATTTGTACTTCTACTCCTCAATTTCTTCCGAATCAGGAGAAAAGGATAATGTAAATTGTACGATACCAGTTCCGGAGCCAGTGGGGTCGCCGCCTTGGACGAGAAATGACTTGATTACACGATGAAAAATGGTGCGGTCGTAGTACCCCTCCAAGCAGAGCTGCACGAAATTTCGTACAGCCTTAGGCGCCTCCTTGGGCCACAGCTCTATGTCGATTGGGCCCATGGTCGTCTTCACCACCACCTTCCCCTTCGTCGGCGGCTCTAACACATAAATCGTCGACATCCCTCTCTCTCACTCTCTGAGTCTCGAGTCTCGACTGTCGAGTCTAGCGAGAGGCGATCGAGTCCGGGATTTGCTTTCTTCTTTGACCTGACTCCACCGCCTTTGACCCAATTCTTACGGAATTCACTACTTGATGGGTGTGATGACCATCCGATTAGCATCAAGATTCGTGCAATATGCATCAAAAGCCGTGCAAGTCTTATCACTTTTCCGTGCGCACAGATTTAGTGCTAATCGTACGGTGATAGAGTTAAATTGAACCTAAAAGTAGGTCCGATGTCCATCGGACCTATTTTGGTTTGATGGGTGTGATGACCATCCGATCAGAATCAAGATTCGTGCACTCAGCATCAAAAGCCGTGCAAGTCTTATCACTTTTCCGTGCACACAGATTTAATGCTAATCGTACGGTGATAGAGTTAATTGAACCTAAAAGTAGGTCCGATGTCCATTGGACGTACGCCTATCTCATTTTTACGAGATGTTTGGAAAAAATCATGCATGCCCCTGCAAAATCTTAAAATATGAAGCATACCACTGTCAGAATAAAGTTCGCTAACAATTTAACAAAGCAAGCAAATTGTGTGCGGTACGATACTGCAGAGAATTTGACTCGCATAAAGCATACGGTGATACCTTTTCTTTTCAAAAGAAAAATAGTGATAATTTATGAAAAGAAACATTCAGATATTGGTCTATTAGTTTAATTAAAAGAATCAACTTAATCCTTAATCTTTTAATTCCACTCAATAGGTCATTAAATTTTTGTTTAAGTTGGTATTTTACTTTCGAATAAGGACAAATTAGCCCACAAGTTATTTGCACCAAGTTAGCGTTTTAACTAAAAAGAAAGGATCTGACTATGAGAAAAGCAAGATCCTGCTTTTCCGATTCTAACCATTCAAAATTTTTCATTCGCGTATCTCGATAAAGAAACTTATTCATGTACAAATCTCAACAAATTTGAATGGTTAAGATCAGAAAAGCAGGATCCTGATTTTCTTAGAGAAAAGCAGCAGAGTCCATTCCAAAAAGAAAAGGCCGAGTTGTTCTTGAGGAACTTGGTTATTAGAGAGAAATTTAAGGGCTAACTAAGTACTTTTCAAAAGTCCACAAGTTAGAACGTGGTTTAGTTAAGCCGGATGAAGATAGAATAAGCTGATTTTTAAGCTAAGTCTAAATTGGCCTAAAACTAACTCATCTCCAGGTGGTTTAATTTTATTTGAGCGGTTATGTTAGCAGTTCGGATCGACTATTTGAACTTTGAAAACGAATATAGAGATGTGAGGTATGGTTGACGCACAAAACCAATGATGCATTTTAACCTTATTCTTATTTTAATTTATTTTTCAATCACTTTTTAAGAAATGTAAATAAGCAATCATTTTTGCTTCCATTTAAACATAAAGGAACTTATATATTTTAACTTTCAAAATTAACAAAATATGTCATCCAAAAGATAATTAAATAAAATATTTATCAAAATGTATTACAAATAAATAAACTTTTTATTCAACAACATAATATATTTTTGACAAAGTAAATTGGTATGCATTTAAGTCAGAATAAAACAAGTTTCGCTAAATACAATGTGAATCACTAAGATGAAAAATTAATTTGTACACAACTTGTTTTCTTGTACAAATTTTTTCAATCAAAATGAAAAAAAAAAGTACAAAGAACAATTTTATTATTATATTACAAATTTTGTAAGACAAAATAATATTGTGCGTAGATTAAGTCTTTACCGAGTTCAAACCTTTTGATATTCATTAAAGTAATTTAGTCCTGCTTCTCTAAATTATCAGCATAACTTGATATTATATTCTATTAAATTCAAATCATTTTAAAATTTTGTTTACTGTACAGTTTCAATTCAAAAATTTGTAAGCTTGTGTATTTTATTCACTTGAAATCCAATGTTTTACCAACACTTATCTTCAAATTAGATTAGTTGTTTTTCTCAAAAATTATGACAAGTAAAATTAAAAATAATCATAAGAATAATAAATCATTATTTATTTATTCGACGCTAATGTTTTTTTATCAAAAAGCTTAGAGCATCTACAATGGAGATTTCTTTTAAATTGCTAAAATGATGTGTTAATTGCTAATATAATTGTTGGGTTGTAGGCCGATTTTTAAAAAAGAAATTTGCTTACAAAGCAAACGATTTATTTTGAACATGCTGGTACTCTCTCTCTCTCTCCTATTGGCTCTGACTCCTTTGTTTTCTTTCATATTGGCTCTGACTCAATTTCTGAGATGGAGGGGTTAAGAAATTAAAAGGAACTTAATTTTTAAACAGTGTTTTACAGTTGTTTTTTATTTTTTACGGATTGTTGGGTTGGAGATGCTCTTTCGGTGTATTTCTTTTGTATAGCAACATAAAGATGAAAATTATCAAGAGAAGACCTTTTTGCATTCTAAATAAACAAGTCAAATGATTAATTATATTCAAAAGTACGCTCCCTTAAAACAAAATATATTTAATGTGTGGACTTCTATGTAAACCACAATATTATTTCAATGAAGAACAATAATTGTATAAAGCTATACAAAATCTACAATGTCTTGGCTGCAAAGAATCTAAACAAAATGTGAGGGAATGGAGTAGGATAAAATAAGCAAATCATCTGCAATTATTGCAAATTGCAATTTGAGAAATCCCTTTTAAAATAGAAAAAATAGGAGTAAATATATTATTGAAGAAATTTTATAATACAAGTTAAGCTTTCAATCTTTTTTTCCTCCTCCAAAACTTCAACATTTGCATAAAAAGGTTTAAATACCTCCGTTTTATGGAAAAAATGATCTTGAACGTTGTAAATTTTAACTTTTTTTAATAAACCATAAAATTTATATAAAATTGCAACGTTTATCATATGTACGATATATAAAGAGTAAAAGTCGTATTAAATTATATTATTAATTAATATTATGTTATATAAAAAATAATCATGTTACGCGAATAGTTAACATCGTGTTCAAATATAACTTGTTAGATTTAATATTTTAAATTTTTTATTTAATTTTAAATTAGTTCACGACAAAAATACAAAAATTAAACAAACAATTGAAAAAAATAAAAAATAAAGAAACAATGTTGAAAATATTAGTCACTTAACATGTCATGTGATATTACTATATCGATTTGTACATGGATGGACTTAGAATTTCTGTCAAGATAGGACAATAATCAAATTCAAACTCATTAGCAAATGTAACTCTAATTGATTTTAATGGTCTAACTTCAAAGTATCAATGTAACCAATCACAATCAATTATTCATAAAACAAACAAACAAAAATCGAGCTTTCATCGACTAGAAAACAAAACAAAAATTAGGTTTGTGACTAGTCTAGGAGCACTAGCTAGCAGAAGAGAGAGAGCCAACGCATCGCTAAAGATTGATGGTAGTTGTCCGAGAGCGGAGGAACGCATGCGTCATATTGGAGGAGCATGGTGCAAGGGAATTCGTATCCTCTGAGAAGTTCAGAGACACTGTTCTGTAGAGTAATTGGATCTGGATCGTTCTTTTTAACTTTGCACGAATCTCAAAGCACAAATAATACTGCCCCCTCCAATTTTCCGAATAGGCACCGGCTGAGAGTAAATCTGGACCGTAAAGTGATTTACTATTCTGTGGAGTACTACAGATGATACTGGTCCGGGTGCAAGGAGGGAGAGCTGTGAGCATGTGCGACCTTGAGCGTTTTGGAATGGCAAAATCGTCTTCTGAGTGTTGTTGTTCGCCAAATAAGGAGAAAATCACATGAATAATGAACTGGTGAAAGGTTTATGGGTTTCGCAATTTTTCTTCAGTGGGTTGCACACACAAAAAAACATCCTAACAAATTTAAGTAGATTGTGCAAAAAAAAAAAAATCCAGACAAATCTGAGTTATGTTGGGAAATTGAGTTCAACATAGTAAGACAAGAGTCCAATAATCTATACTTAACAATTATTTTCTAGAATTCAGGGTATGACAGTTGTCCACTCCAAGGCATGCATGGGTCCGACCCTGAGTTTGTGTCACGTGCTTTTCGATAAAAAACAAAAAAAAAATAGCACGTAAATGGACATATCACGTGACACGCGAGTAGAGTTGGAAAAACATGTCGTGCCGTGACTAACACGTCGTGACTTTGGTCACGTGCCGTGCCGTGCCATGCCATGACCAAGTAAATTTTTCACGTGCCGTGTCAAAAATTACTAGGGATGGTCACGGCACGCGAGTCACGGCGTGACTCGCGTGCCGTGACTAAATGTGTGTTAGTCACGTTTGATCGCATTTAACGTTTTAAAAAAAAATATGAAACAATTCTTTAAAATTCAAATGTTTAAATTGAAATTTAAATGTAAATATTTTGATTAAAATAAAATTATACCTTATAGGAAGGTATGTTAGTGTATTGCCTCGTGACTGCCGTGACTGGCGTGTCTACCATTCCGTGACTCGCGTGTCCCGTACCGTGACCAAGACAATTCCGTGCCATGTCTTCTTTGCCAACAATTGGTCATGGCACACGACACGCGAATCACGGCACGTAACCAACACGCGTGCCATGCCATTCCGTGACGGAACCAGCTCCGGCGTGCCATTTTTCCAACTCTACACACGAGTCACGTTATATAACCGAACATACATTGACGTGTTGTGATAAAATTAATAATAACATGATTAACTTCCTTCATTTCACTGTTGCATATTGTAGAGCTCTAAATTCATAATGGCGTGTTGCATTTTGTTCCTTGTCACGGGAATGATTGTCCCACAAGCATCTAAAGAGGAACAGAGGATCAATCACACAACAAATATCATGTCAAACAAGCCCATCGTCACTTTTACAGAAATAGAGATGTGTGATGTTGAAATTTCTCGTTGAAAATTTTCCCTTTTGTGTTGCAATTTTTCGTTGCACGCATGTGATGGGATGCAAACTATTGACATCATTTTCAGTAAATTTTTACCAGTAGAATTAAGAAGATATTTCAAAATTTTCAGTTACATATTTTAATCCCATCACCAAAGAATGGGCAGAGGTGAATTGTGAGAATTACACGGAACAGGGGCGGACCCACATGGTCCCAGGGCAGATGTATCTTCTGAATTTTAAATTTTAGTGGAGATTTATCAGTCCCGACCGACTTTGTACGTCTCTGAAAATTTTTTTGCTCCCCTCTCGATGTTTGATTTGTAATTCGGATTAAATTTAGGGTTAAAATTGAAATAAATTTGTTAAATTTTGATTGGTAATTAGAATTATAAGTTAGAACATCATAAATTACAAGTCAAAACACTGGAAAGTATAAGTTAAAGCATTATTTTTTATCGAGTACCTAATTAGTTAATGGATTTAAATCTGATTCGATATTTTTTTGCCCCCTGATGAAAATCCTGAATCCGCCCCTAACACGGAAGACATTGTACTCATAAACCGAGCCAAGATAATTAGCAGCATAGGGATAGAGTAAAATTTTAGAGTGAGACATAATTTTATAATTATTTTTAATATTATTAAGTATATTTTTATAATTATTTTCTGAAATAATACATAATTAATTAGAAACATATTTTGAGAAACATTTTCAAGGGCAGCAAAAAATTTATAATATTTTTTATTCTGACCGAAGTAAAAAATAGAGGTGTAGTTTGAAATTTTGTTGAGTCAGAGATAGACATGTGTCTATCTCTGACTCAAAGTAACTCCGCCACTAATTTTTTTTTTTTTGAGAAAAACCCGTAGGTATGCTTTATTGAATAAAATTGCAATTATATTGTCTGAGAGCCTAGAAATTGAAATTTTATTCTAAGAATAAGAAAAGGTTTAATCTAAAAATTCGAAATGAAACTAACATCATAAATCTAAAGCGAGGGTAATTTTGAACCGTAAAGGTTTAATATAAAGTGAATTTAATCTAAAGTGAATTAGTTACCTATATTATTCGCATTGTAACATGCATCACCAAAATATCTAAAGCATCAAAAGAAAAAAAAAATTATTGAAAATATTGTCTGTTGTGAGAGGTAAAGGTGTGAAAACGGAACGGATAGTGGTAAAATTATATCCATATTTTTTTTTTAAATACGAATACGGATTGGATATCAGTCGAATACGGATATAAATATGAATTAAATTGGGTATTTATTAAAAAAATATTAAAAATATTAAAAAATACTAAAGTTTATAATATTTAATTATTTATCTAATTATAATGATGAATAATAATTTTTGCATAATATATATTAAAAATAATAATTTTGAATAATAATTGTTTTCATCCCTATCAGAGAGCCACCATAGCGACAATATAATTGTAAATCTTTGCCATGGATCAAACAAAACATTTTTGAACCGTAAAGGTCATGATTGCTTTTAAAGTTTTTGAATTCTCTTTTGGAAACAAATTCACATGCTGGTTTTTAAATTATCTAAAAGTATTCAATGGTTTCTAAATCGAATTGGTCCCTGCCTAGTTTGGTAATTTTGAAAACAAAAAGAATTTACTTCTTACAAAATATTCAACGATCAATTTGTAAAATTAAAGCCAATATGTCTTTCTTTCAAAGTTTTTTTTTATTGAAAAATATATTAAATTAAAATAAAATAAAAATCAAACATTGACAAAGATCCACCATTCGATTTTATTTAAAAGAAAAATGCTAAGAGCATCTACATTCCAGCAACTCAAATGAATTTCTAAATAACTATTAACCATTTTTTAGAAATTAAAGTCTCTAAAGTTTCTAACTCATTTCTGAAATTAATTTTAGAGTTTCTATTATGTCATGTTAGCAACAAATTAAAAAAAAAAAAATTTGAGCCAATCATTTGATTAATATGAAGTTTATAAATAATTTCTTAATAAGAAATTTTACTGCATAGTTTATAAATAAGAAACTCTCCTACATCTCTGAAACTGAATTAAAAATTGTCACGTGAGATTAGAAACTGCCAGAGATGTAGATGCTCTAATTCACTTCTATGAGATGCCACTTTACACTTTATGTCAGGGTTCTAATTTCATTTTTTAAATCTTCTAGATGATTACTAGGTTATCATATCGTTTGTCATTTGTCAATGTCACTTTTCAATTAGTTTTAATCACAACCCTCTATTCTTTGAGATTTGTGCAGATTACTATTAAACGGTTCGGATCTACCTAATCAAATGACAACTAATTTAAGTCTATACTTTTTTCAATCATGCAAAAAATATTTTAAAAAAAGAGAGATCTACAAGGTAACATTATTTAATAGTTTATACTTCATAGTATTACAGATTATAATAGACGAAGAGCAACTAATTTTATAAGTGAAATGAAGTAAATATACCTATTTGAACATTTTATATATTATAATAATCAAAATTAGCTTTCAATTGAAACGAACGACAATAATTTTACAAGTGAATACTAGACGAAGAGCAAGCAAAAGGAAGAATTAATATTTGAATATTTTCTGATATAAAATGAGAGACTAACTCACAAATAGAAACAGAAACACATAGTTCGGTTTAGCATACTTATCATAGCAGACCATGTAGCATCAAAAATAAGAACAAAAGCCCATGTAAATCGCAAAAAAAGCTCATGTAGCATAGCAGTAGCAATAACGTGTAGCGTGTAGCAATAATAGCGGTCCACTGTTACAACTATAGCGGTCATAGCTGAATTAACGCACTTTTATCTTATAGCTTAGCTTTTATGGTCCAAAAAAGCTTTAACACAACTATCGCTAGCTATTTAGATCTTTAATTTAAAGCAGATCAGGTAGGGGTGTCAACGAGTGCGGTAAGGGCCAGGTGGAAGCATTTTCATACCCGTACCTGTTACAAATTGTCCTTACCCGTACCCTACCCTTACCTGTTATGGTTGTCGGATAACGAAATGGAAGCGGATAAATAACGGGTAATACTAATATAATAATTTTATTATTATTTATTAAATAATACATTAAAACATATATATTTATTTCACACGTGTATAGTGCTTTATTGAAAAAAAATTATGATCATGCAAGTAAACAATTAAAGTACTCTTTCAATGCTTATTAATATATATAATATATATAATTTTTTTTATAATTACTAGGGCTACTAACGAGCCAAGTTCGGCTCAGCTCGTCATATAACTAAACAGGCCCAACTTGAGTTCGGCTAGGTCTTGAAGAAAAAAGTCCGGCTCAATTTAATGTGTTTGAGCTTTCAGCTCGGCTCAAACTCGGATCATAACTCGCGAGCTCAACTCATTGGCTCGTGAGCCGACTCAGCTCATCAGTAGGCCTATTCAAAAACTTGGGAGCTTAATCTAAGGGACTGGATAGTGCTTTCGTCGCCAAGTTGAATCCTCTGTAATATTATTTTCATTTAAATTATTTTCGTCACAGGATAAATATTTAATAAATGCAACGTGTTTTCTATTTTTTCTGTAGTAGGCAAAATATTTTACTGTTATTGCATCAGAAGAAACTATTAAAATTTTCAAATATAAAAATTAGTATCATAAAAAGATCAGTTAGAAGTACCACAGACCATCCGATCATGATCAGATGATTAAGAATATTTATTTTGAAAGTACGTTCATCAGCAACAAGCACATCTGCGTATAATTTATTGAGCTGTTCTAACATGGAATATTACCACAGCTCTCTAAAATTCATAAACCTCACATGCATATCATCTAACTCATTGGCTCATGAGCCGGCTCGACTCGGCTCGGGCTTGGCCCTATTTGAGTGATAAAATATGAGCCAAGCCAGGTTCGGGCTTTATTTAGTTTAGGGCCTAGCTCGATATAATTTATTGAGCTGTTCAACTCATTAGCAGCCCTAATAATTACCCGATTAAGTAACGGGTATGAAATAAGCTTTACCTGTACCCTTACCCTTTTAGATAACGAAAAAAAGCTTTACATGTACTCGTACCTGATAAGTTTACAAGAAAAAAAAATCTTACCCGTACCTATTTTATCAGATACGGTACGGGTTGGGTAAACGGATAAAAGGGTGTCATTGACACCTCTAAGATCGGGGCATTCTTTCAAGAGGAGCATGTGCGCGCCTCAGTTCCTACTTTCGTTGCCAGATTCTCTGCATTACCTTAAAGTTTTTGTTTAATTCTAGACCGTCCAATCCAAATAGAACCAACTCGCTCTTAAGAGCATCTCCATTCCAACAAGCATTTAGCAATTAATTTGGGCCACGTCACTGAGTTTAGCAACTAAAGGGATTCATAATTTCTAAATCACTCCATCCCATAAATTTTTAGAGTTGTTTTTAAAGCAAACTTGCTAATTTAAAAATTGTGGTACATTCCAGCAATTATATTAGCAATTTAAAAGAAATCACCATTGTAGATGCTATAAAGAGTTGCTTTTAAAACAAACTTGCTAATTTAAAAACTGTGGTACATCCCAGCAATTATATTAGCAATTAACACATCAAATTAGCAATTTAAAAGAAATCACCACTGTAGATGCTCTAATCCGCAATGCACCGAATTTCTTTGAGATGCATGCCATCATATACAAAACAAACGGATCAGATTCAAAATCAAAGGATGACGTGTACCTTAGATGGTGCAGAGGATTTTGATTTAAAAAGTAGGGAGAATTTATAGTGTCCCCATAAAAAATAAATTTACACAACAAAAACAAAATTACTCAAAATACATTAATATATTCTAACAACGAAATTAGACCGTAAAAAACAATAGAGAATCTTTTCTTCTTTTTTTATGAATCAATCAAATTTCACGATATAAAAAATCGTGACTCAAATCAAAATAAGCAAAATATAATAAAAAATATGATAAAATAATTCCACAAATCGAATAGAAATAAACATAATAGGTTGATGAATTTTTTTAGCATAAACCTCCTCTATTTATTTTTAGAAATCTGATTTTTGTGATTCTTCATATTTTATTGATTATTCTGATTTTTCATATTTTGTTGATTATTCTGATTCTTGTGATTCTGAAAAATCACAAGAATTAGAAGATAACTGAACCAAAATCATGTAGTTAGTTGCCAACGTGAAAAAAAAGCGACAATTATAAGGGCCTGTTCGGCTCATTACTGTGCGCGTGGGGAGAAAAAAATTCACTCAGACTGAATTTTTTTTCCCCACACGCACAGTAAAATTCAGTTCAAAAATTTTCCGAAACCGTCCTCATTCCCGTTCCTCTCCGTCTGCCGAACTGGCCCTAATAGTATGGTGAGCAAAGAAGTATGACAATGGAGAGAAAAATTAACAGTAGTGATAGACTAAGTATCAAGAGAGAGCAAAGCCTTTCTGTCTTAGTAACATTAAATATTAATTTTAACATAATTCCGCACGAGCTAATCATAGTTAAAGAAAAACAATCACTACCCAATCCCAAAATTAATCAAATTAATATTTCCTGAGTCATTGATGATTAGACAAACTACCCACTGACCATCATAATATTTTCCATTCACAATTTTATATCTAACTAGGGCTGCTAATGAGCCGAGTTAGCTCGAGTTATGGATAACTCGAATTCAACTCGGAATTATAGTCAGTCGAGTTGACTTGAGTTAAAAATACTGAGTCCTCGAACTAAACTCGTGAGTAACTCGAGTTGGTTCGTGACTCGTGAGTCAAAATGTTGAACACTTGAACTGATGACTGTTGTTATGTAATAATATGATAAGTAAATATTGAATTAACAAACAATTTAACAAGCGAAACGAGTTCACGAGTTGTAACAAGCGAATTGAGTCCAATTCGAACTCGACTCATGAGTTAAACGACTTACCCAACTCGAGTCAGATTAACTCGAATTTTAAATGAACGAGTTGTTAGTGAGTTCGTTACCGAGTTGAGTTCGAGCGGCTCACGAGTCGCGAGCATTTTTTACAGTCCTATATCTAACTGACTAATCAAAATGAACTCGCTCCATATTAGTAACATGAGAGGAGCCACACAAGATCGGTATGCAGCGATGTCAAAAGGATCCGTATCCTCTGCATTAACTCAAAAGGGAATCTTTTGAGTTAATGAATTTCAACCGTCTGATTTTAAACGGAGCCAATCCGGCTCATGTCTATAACATAGGGGCCTTTACTATTAGTGCAGATCAAGTTCGCACGAATCTTAAAACAGATCGGACAGTCAATATTCATTAACTCAAAGATTCTCTTTTGAGTTAATGCAGAGGATATGAATTCATGTCAAAAGGGACACGTGGCGGAGGTCCCGTGAGGGAAACGGACAACCATGTCGGGGGGACCAGGGACACGTGGCACATGTTGGCAGAACAGCAGGTCTGATTGGATCCCCACACCCAATCGTACAGCGTTTAAAAAAGCGGGAAACACGTGTCTCTTTTCTGCCTCGTAATTCACCATCCCTTTCCAATCCCATACCCTTAAAGAGATAGGAGTAGGTCCGATGGGCATCGGACCTAAAGACCGTATGATTAGCATCAAGATCTATGTACACGGAAATTGATACAGACTTGCACGGATTTTGATACAGGCACACGAATCTTGATTCAGATCGAATGGTCATCACACCCATCGAACCAAGAAAGGTCCGATGGGCATCGGACCTACTCTGATTCCACCGTTAAAATCTCACACTATCTAATCAGATCTCTCTCAGAAGAAAAAAAAATAAAAAAATCTCACAGTTTTACCACCTGTCAGTTTTACACATAAACGTGGCACGATTCCAGCCAAGTAATTGGAATTCAGGGCCAATATTTACAAGAGGAGTGTTCAAAATATCTTTATTTTTTATTTTTTATGTGTTTGTTGTGTTTTTATTTTTAAAGATTTTAATAATTTAAAATTTAAAAGTCAAAAGTCAAAATAAAACCGTTCGATATGATCTATATTATTTTATCTATGCATGTATAAAAAATTACGATAAACGTGGCACGATTACAGCTAAGTGATTGGAATTCAGGACCAATATTTATAAGAGGAGAGTTCAAATGCCTTTATTTTTTTATGTCTCTATTATGTCTCAATTTTTAAAAACTTTAATAATTCAAAATTTAAAATTTAAAAGTTAAAAGTTAAAATAAAACTGTTGGATATGATCTACATCATTTTATCTATGCACGTGTAAAAAATTATGACATTTCAACTTTGTTTTGATTGTCATCAAAAACTTGTAAGAACGTATTAATGTGAATAATTTATAGACGTTGATTTTTCAACTTATTAATTCACATAAAAACAAAATCAAAATGTGATACTTTTTTATGACCGTATAGAGAAAATAACATAAATCACATCTAACGGTTTTATTTTGACGTTTATAATTTAAATTTTGAGCTATTAACGTTTTAAAAATGAAAATATGGTAGAAACACATTAAATGAAGGCATTTGAATCCTCCTCTATTTACAATAGGATTTTTTTTTTATTTGTGTCAAGTTAAAAGAACCGTCTGAATTCAAATTTTATACATCCGGTATCGAACGAGATTTGGATTCCACTTCTAAGGCATTTGTGGTCAATTTACATCAAAAATTCGTACAAATAATTTGAACTAAAATTTTAAATAATTTGCACGTATTTTAACGTGGACAAGATGGTCTGTGCATGAACTTTTTTTTTTTTTTTTATCAAAGCTTAGTTTCTTTGAAATTCATATCCTCTGAATTAAAGCAGTTAGTTAGGATGGGGATTTATTAGAGACCACACTGTAATGAAAATCGCTAATTTTTACATAATTCATTGAATCAGTTTACATAATTGAGTATTCAAGTTTACATAATTAATAGACGAGGTTTACAGACACTTTTCAACTTTGAAGAGTCGTTAGAAAATTTCTATAAGTGGTCCCAATGGTTTTGATCAAAGCGGTTCGACTGAGGGTTTATTGAGGACCACACTATAATGAAAAGTCGCTAGATTTTACAGAATTTATTGAATCGGTTTACATGATTACTCGAGTAATGAAGTTTACAAAATTATTAGAAGAGATTTACATAAAATTTTCAGTTGCATCTGGGGATTTCCAAAAATTGGTGTCCGGAGACTGTTAGCAGCTTCCAAAATTTTATGATTTTAGTCTCACAAAATTTAGTAGAATAATAAGAAGACAAAGTCAAATAATTTTGTGTGTTGTAAATAAAAAGGTTTTGCATACACCATGAGTTAACTAATAATTAATACAGACACGCAACTTCCATTGAAATTTAAATATTTTGAGCTTTCGATTAAGTCCGATAGTAAATGATAAAAAAAAATAGAATTTTTAAATCTCAGTGTAAATGAACCAAATAAGCAAAGTTGACAACAACTTCACATTAAAGTATTAGTAGATGTGCTAATGAAATCAAATTGCTATTGCAAATATAAAAGAAGAAGCTAGCCGAATGAAACAAGTAATTAATTAAGGCAAATTCTATGGACATAAGGACCTATTTGTAAAATGAACATATTTTCATTTTCAAAGTTTAAACAGTCGATCCGACCGTTCAACATTATCTCCATATTAAAATGTACTTGGAGGTCAAATTTTACATTTTTTTGAATTTTTTTATTATTTATTAAGTATTTTACAAAAACTAGTCAAATTCAGACCATTGAATTTTGTAAAATACTAAATAAATAGTAAAAAAATTCAAAAAAATGTAAAATTTGACCTCCAAGTACATTTTAATATGGAGATAATGTTGAACGGTCAGATCGACTATTTGAACTTTGAAAATGAAAATATGTTCATTTTACAAATAAGTCCTTATGTCCATAGAAGCATCACTCATTAATTAAACTAGATTTATCGTTACATTCTAGAATCTGGAATATACTTTTTATCATGCCATTGTTCTCATACTATGTTACAAAATGATTTATTAATATTGCTACTAGAAAGCGTAAATATTTAATTAGGAATGCCAAAAAAAAATATTTGTGATGTATGTTACGTAAGTACCCACTAACATTGAAAAAAAAAATGTTGCCAGACTATCAAACATATTATATATATTTTTATTTATTTAACCTACAATTAACGAGATTACACGGCAACAATATATATATACATACATATATATATACACATACAGAGGAGGGATCCAATTACATCTTTTTTTTTTGACACATCATGACATTATTTTTTTTATAGGCCAATTTTGCGATTTCAAAATCCAAACAGTTGATCCGAACCGTTCAACATGATCACCATATTAAAATGTGCTTGGAGATCAAATTTTACATTTTTTTGAATTTTTTTACTATTTATTAAGATGGTTACAAAATCGCTGTTTTTCAATGGTCTAAAAACAACGATTTTTGTAACCATCTTAATAAATAGTAAAAAAAATTCAAAAAAATGTAAAATTTGATCTCTATGCACATTTTAATATATACATCATGTTGAACGATTTAGATCGACTATTTGAACTTTGAAAATAATAAGTGTCAAAGTGTGTCAAAAAAAGAATGTAATTCGATCCATATATATATATTTTGTCTCTATTAATTGTGGTTTTCTAAAATTAAAATTATCTGTCAATATCTTTAGCCCCCACAATTCATCGAATTACAAAAAAAATATTCCGGTCCGTGCCGACAGCCGATTGGATTCCGACCAAACCGTATTTGTTTACAGTACAAATTGTATGGTTCCATCGATCCGGTTTATTCTAGACGGTGTCGTCACGGCGCAGGAGAAATTTCCAATCGAACGGCGCAGGTTCCACCCGATTCCCCTCTTTACATGATATAAAATATCGAACAGACGACGTGCGGTTCGCTCCGCCACGTGTTTCCAGGCCCGCCTCAAGCACTATTTATTCTACACCAAAGTCTGTAGCGGGTCATTACTTCTCACAACGATGACTCAAAAGTATAATTTTCTTTTTGTCCCCGCCGCAGAAAACTAACACTCCAGTCCACAGAGACGCAAAGCCGCCAGGTCAGTTCTGTAATCTCATGGTCGATATCACATCTATCCAATTCAAGAGTTCATCTCAGCCGTTCGTTATACATAGAGGTCGGCGATTTGTAATAGACCTGTTGATGGATGGTGCGTGAAACACGGAAATTACATAGGACTTCACGTGTCACAGAGCGACCACCTCAGGGGTAGAATAGTAAACTTACAAAGTTGCTTCGTTTTTATTTAGTGGCAAGACGGATCTGCAATCCACCGAAGCCGGTGGAATCGCTGTTCGCTGTTTGTTGACTCATCACTCATCAGAGGCGTACCGTACTGTGATTTTCATTGAGCGGGCCCCGGTGGCGGAACGATCTGTGGTCCCCAATATGCTCAGCCATTTGTGGCTTGAAACGTGTTACGAATATTGTCCGTGCTGTTTCGGACAAGACAGCTGATCGCACGGACAGTTGGAATGCTGTCAGCACTCGACACCTGTCTTTTCTCTTTCTTCTTCGTCCCATCTCGATACGTCTCGTTTCGCTACGCGTACCAAATTAATGTCCCCAGAAATCCCGACTTTTTTTTTTTTCCCTCTCATTCTTGATTTTTCCCACTAACACAACACAGCCTTTGGAGTGGAGGTTGCTTTCGCTTCTCTCTCTCTCGTTTTTTTTTTCCTTTTTCTCCCTCTACCACGCCTGGAACTGTTAAAGCGAGGTGAAAACGAGTCCTTTGTTCTCTCTCTCTCTCTCTCTCTCTCTACGTACTGTCTATCGTGACTGTTGCTAAGCATGATAGAGAGAGAGAACTGTCCAGGAGCATTGATTCAATCTCTTTATCTGATACTCTCTCTAAAATCTGAAATCCAGAGAGAGATGTGTTGCGTCGGGAGAAGGGAACAGAGATAGACGGAAAAGCTTGCAATCTTTTCTCAACTTGTTTTTCTTGTGATTCCCCTATAACCTCTCTCCTATTATAAAGGTTCTACTCTACTCCTCTCTCTCTCTCTACGTATAAATAACTACATCGAAGGTCACTTCATTTTCACTTAGTGGTATAACATTTAATAGTTTTTCTAGAGTGATCCCGTCGAGCACTAGAATTCCTATTTAAGGAAGGACCCCACTTTACCTCCACAGATCTGGGTCTATCTCGCCAAATTCCCCCTTTCATACCTTATTTGTAGAGAAATCCAGTGAAACCCGTGACAGTATCAGGGGAGGAAAAAGAGGGGAAATTTTCTGGCCAGAGATGAAGAGACGGCGGAGGCGGCAATCAGCCTCCGATCCCTGATGTGATTGCTCAATCAAGCAATAAAAGAGGAGAAAAGGGAAACGAAGTTAAAAGAGTTTTTTGTGCATTAATGGAGGAGATGTCCCCTGCCTTAGCTTTTCCATTCAGAGTTGATGCAATCAAGCTTGTGTCAGAGAATCCAGGTCTAGATACAATGGCCGAGGACTCAGTTTCGACTCCCCCAGCCACTGTGTCCATGGAAATAAGTCCCAATCAGCGGGGTGAAGAAGAAGATTCAGTATCTGTCGGCAGCCCTTGCTCTGTCAATAGCGATTGTAGCAGTGTCGCTAGCAGTCTAGAAGACTTCTCGGTATTTTTCCCTGACAGGTTCGAACCTGGTATCAGCAGTGGTGATATGATAAAAGGTGCAGATTTGCTGCCTACCGTGGAACGGATGGAGCTTAGAGATGTGCCGGGTCCTTGTCCCGGTCTGGCTCGAGGAAGAAGTGTCTTCTTATTGGAATATGTACCGTTATGGGGTTTCACTTCAATATGTGGGAGAAGGCCTGAGATGGAGGATGCTGTGGCAGCTGTGCCGAGATTTTTTCAGGTGTCACTAAAGATGTTAACTGCTGATTTGCAAATAGATGGTCTGGATCCCAACTCATTTCGGCTGCCTGCCCATTTTTTTGGGGTCTATGATGGCCATGGTGGTGCTCAGGTACATACTTGTTTGCCTTTATTCCTCTTTTTTTTTCCCATTTCTTGGTTATTGACTTCTGATTTTGTATTTCGGGTGTACGGTACTCTGCACTCGGTTCCTTTATTAGGTTTATGGTTTGAGTATTTGAGACCGGTACCTTATCTTTCATGGTTCACACCATTGGTGAACTAATATTAATTTCTTGGATCAGTGATATTTCTCCATTAGTTGTTGTATTAGTTCACTGTAGTAATTTGTCATTGCTTAATCACAGGTCGCAAACTATTGCAGGGAAAGAATGCATGTAGCATTAATGGAAGAACTAAATAAGCAAGATGAGTGGTCAGAAGAGGCCAGTACCAGCATAAGTGCAGCAGGTATAGGTGCCAGTAGCTCCAGCACTGTGCCTGATTTCAAGAAAAAATGGGAGAGAGCCTTTGTAAATTGTTTCCAGAAGGTTGATGATGAAATAGGAGGCAAGTTACCAAGAGGCATTACACAGACCACACTGGCAGCCACAAATTCAGAGGGGGCATCGGATCCGATAGCACCCGAGACAGTGGGTTCAACTGCTGTTGTCGCTGTTATTTGTTCTTCGCATATAATTGTGGCAAATTGTGGTGATTCCCGTGCGGTCCTTTGCCGAGGAAAACAACCCATGCCTTTATCTGTTGATCACAAGGTACAGTCTGTGCTTCTGCATATTTCACTTTTTTATTTCTGAATTTCTGATTTTTGGGAGTTTTTCTATGTTGTGGTATTTTATTTATTTTCTTTTGTTGTGCTTTTGGGGAATAAAAAGCCAAATAGGGAAGATGAGTATGCCAGGATAGAAGCAAGCGGAGGCAAGGTCATACAATGGAATGGGTACCGCGTGTTTGGCGTACTTGCCATGTCAAGATCTATTGGTATGCATATGGTACCAAACTGGTACCAATTCTACTGTTTTGTTTCTATCATTGTTATTGTATTTTGAGCTGGAAAATATTTAAAACCATAATTAATCCTCAATAATATAAGCCAAATAACTAATGATGAGGATGGTCTGTACTGGATCTAGTAGTGTACTTCATCAATGCCTGGTATTGCAGTGCCATAAAACAAGCATAAATGTTTACTTGGTTGAGTACCAACTGGGCTTGAATGGTTACTAAATTCTAGACGTCCGAGGGAAGTAAACCTTCTCTTGTTGTTCATGTAGTAATACTAGATTTATTATGTCTCAGGAGATAGATATTTGAAACCATGGATTATACCGGAACCAGAGGTCACTATTGTACCACGTGCAAAAGATGATGAGTGCCTTATTCTAGCAAGTGACGGTTTATGGGACGTCATGTCGAATGAAGAGGCATGTGAAATGGCCCGAAAACGTATTCTACTATGGCACAAGAAAAACGGTACTGGTACTGGTACTTCGAGTGCTTCCTTATCTGAAAGAGGTGGTGATCTTATGGATCCCGCCTCTCAGGCAGCAGCTGAGTACCTTTCGAAGCACGCCTTACAAAAGGGTAGTAAGGACAATATAACAGTTGTTGTCATAGACTTGAAAGCTCAAAGAAAATTCAAATCCAAGGCATGAGTTGGATCTAAATTTTTAAGGAGTTTTTAAATCAGAAGTAGCTCTTGGATTTAATAGTACACGCATTAGGGAGATTAACACCTCTGATGCTGGAAGGAATTATGTTTTTTTTTTCCTTTTCTTTTTGAGTTTTAGATTGGCCATAAGCTGAAAATGTATATTTCAGGGTTAGTAGGGTAAAAAACAAAACTGATGTGTAAGGGATGAAGTTTCAAACTGTGAATTACCCTTCTGACTTTAGTCACCCAGCTACTAAGTTATATTTTCTATTGTGGGCCTCCGAGTATTTTTCAAGGCTCTGTGGGGTTTAAATGTGCAAGTTCTATAATTTTTCAATTCTTGCACTTGTGACTTGCCTGCTGTTTCATTAATTTAATATAATTAATTTTGGATACTAAGACTTTATTTCATGGTTCTTCTCTCTTTTTCTTTTGCAATTGTATTGATTATTGTGGGATGATGAGGATTAAAATGTCTTTATTTTGTATGCCTCCATTTTTAATCATAATAACAAATTAAAAATTAAAATTACAACATAAAACCTTTTGATGATAATTATATTATTTTTTCTACCCCCATATGAAAACTTCTTATTTTGACTTTGCCATGATGAAACTTGACAAAATTAGCACCAATTCTTGCACTTTCCAATCGAAATAAACTCAAAAATATCATAATGTTTTATGTACGTGCACATAGATGGATCCGTATCCTCCCAGGTACCTGACTCAAGCAAATTGAAACGGACGGTCCAGATTAATCCTATCTAGGCCAAACTCAATCCGGTGCCTATGGAGACTGTAGGGGGCCTGTTTTGAGATTCATGCCATGTTAAAAGAACCGTCCCTGACTCAAGCAAATTGAAACGGACGGCCCAGATTAATCTTATCTGGGCCAAACTCAATTCGATGCCTATGGAGACTGTAGGGGACCTGTTTTGATTCGTGCCATGTTAAAAGAACCGTCCGATCATAATTTGCTTGAGTCAGGTAACCTGAGGTGATGTGAATTCCACATAGACAGCATAAACCATATCTGGAAATAATTTGCAAGTGGCATCGCAGGGGCATGGCCTATAAGCTATAATAATATTTTTTACTTTTGTAGGGTTAAAAGGAAACATTTGTAATGTTTGTGGGGCAGTACATTTTCTATAGTTGCAGCATCCATCACTATTATTCAAAAGGTTTTGCTGCTTTTTCAAGGGATAGATACATCATACATGTCAAAAAATGAAATGGAGGAAAAAGAGGAAACAGAATATTATTAGATATCAAAAACAGAAAAGAGATGCCTTATTGCAAACAAGATCTTTCATGTTGGATCTTAATGGGCTGGCTATTCTAAGCCCATTAACCACAAATCAAGTAAAGAAAGTTCCAGTACGATCTATTCAAAATACTGTTCCATTAAACCCAAGAAGAGCATCGATTTCGTGCGTTACTTGTTCTATTATGACCCGTGTGGCGGGTCCTTTTTAAGTGATAAGAAATGACACGTTACACAGAATGAAAGGAGAGTATCACTTTTGAGAAACCCCAGAGATTCATCTCCTTCCTACCAAATCCAAAAACCCTAGTAAAGCACGCCGCTTCGCCAATCTCTGAACCAAATAGAGAGAGAGAGAGAGAGAAGGAAATAGACAATGGTTTGGTTTCAGTGCGAGGACTGTGGAGAGGAGCTGAAGAAGCCCAAGCTCGCTGCGCATTTCAACAGATGCTCCGCTTACAAGGTATGATTTCACCAAAGCCTCTTTGGTTCGAGTTCAAATTTGGATCCCTTGGTCTAATTGAACATGATTTGTGTTTTTGCCCCCATTTTGTATTTGGGGAATTTGCAGCTTTCGTGCATTGACTGCGGAGTGACTTTTGATCAAGAGAGCGTAAAAGGCCACAATCAATGCATCTCTGAAGCGGTAATTTTTTAGTTTTTTCTGGCTCGAACATCTCTAATACTGCTAATTTGGTTATTAGTATGTCAGTATATCTTTCAATTGCACAGAAGTTTGAAAGTTTTGTCACATTTAAATACACAACTACAACTAGTAAATCGTGATTATATATTACAGTTTTAACCTTGTTAGTTGTTATGAATGAAAATCATGAAACATATTTGATGTATTTCTTTTATTTATAGGAAAAGTATGGGCCCAAAAGTGAAGGCAAGCCAGGGAGCACACCACAAGCAAAACCTGATAAACCAAAACCAAATTCAGATGTGGATATAAATGTCGGCTTGTCAACTCGACCTCCATGGGTTTGTAGGTAATCCTCTCTCTCTTGTTTATTATCCTAAATTCTCGTGAATCTATCACCTTTTGATAACTCTGTGGGGAAATTATGTTCTTATCTCTATGAATTGAAATACTAACCCCCACCACCACCACCACCACCACACACACACAACATTTTCATCTGTTTTTCTTTAGTCAAATGAGAGAGTACGAAACCTCTAGTGGGGCATAACTGGTATTTTCATATGTTTTTCTTTAGTCAAATTAGAGAGTGTGAAACCTCTAGTGGGACATAACTGGTATTTTCCTTCTTGCATGGTTATGTATTTTCACTTTTCAGGGGTACATAAATAATACTTACGAGGTCTTGTGGGGCCAGTATCAATCTTTCTCTGTTAGAATATGTCAGTTATCCTGCTATGGCCACATGTGGCCTGGTAAATAGGCATGTCATTTCTTTGAGGAATTTACAGCGGCCAAATTACATTCTAAACCCTTGTTAGATCAAATTAGTCAAAAGGGAAAACATGTCATTGTGAACACACTGGTCTATTATCTATTGGCAAGGTATCATTGGTTGATGTGTTTGTTGGTTGTCTGTTTTGTTGAACAGCTTTTCTCAGAAAAATAAATGATTGACACATTTAAATTCGTGACAGTTTATGCAACACAACAACAACTAGCAAGCAAACCTTGCTTCTCCATGCAGAAGGGAAGAAGCACCGTGCCAAGGCACGTGCTTTTCATGCGAAAAATCAACCTGTAGGTGGGACACAAGAATCAAATGGTGTGCCTGTACCACCTACGGATGCACCTGTGTCACAAACTGGCGAAACAAATACTGCAAATGGTCAGAATCATTCCAACGGAGATTTAAAGGGAGAAGAGATAAGTGTTAAGAGAAAGAGAGAAGATCAGAAAACTGAGGAGCAGAATGGGCAGGTTGTAGAGGCTGAAAAGGTGGATAATAAATTTGAGAAGAAAAAGAAAGTCAAAGGAGCAAAAGAGGATGTTGATATTGAAATCAAATGGAAGAAGATTATTACTTCGATTTTAAAACCGGTAAGCCCCATGCACAGAAACAAATACCATTTAAATGGTCAATTTTCATTTAATCAAATGAACACAATAAGCTATAACACCTTACCAAAGGAAAAAGGAAAAGCGAACAATATAAAATATAATATAACATATCAGCTTTGTCGAACTGGAGTTCTAGATCTCTGATTGTATTTTTGTGATTATTTTTTTTTATTTTCTGGTTTGTTTTGAAGCAGAAGGCCGATGGAGCTATGAAGATCAAGAAATTGAAAAAAGAAGTGGTCAAGTCACTTAGAGAGCGTGGTATCACAAAAGATAAAGATCAACTCTATGATGAGTTAATTAGCAAGGTATAGCGTGCCCCGTACAAACTGACTAATTAGTACTAACTAGACAGTAGTGTTATTAGAATCAATTGGTGCCTGTTGCACAACATTCCTAATCAGAATCATGTGATGCCTGGTGCATACTGGTTTCCACTATTATCTGTCATAATTTGAATTGTTTATAATTAGATTTGTTCTTTGTTTTCCTTTTTACCTCTTTCAGATAAGTTCTAGCTCCCGGTTTTTGGTTGAAGATAAGTATGTCAAGCTGGTGGTGAAGGAAAGCTAACACTATTTTTTCTTCCCTTCGATTTTTTAGTTATTTGTTGAGAAATTCTTGAGAAATGAAAGAAATTTTGATAGCTTCAGCACCCAGTGCTATTGTGAACTCGGTAGAACATGATTTGATACTTCAATTAATCGGCCGATTATTCCGTTTAATGTATTATTTAGTAAATAATATTTTTTATTATAATAGCATTACCCGTTATTTACCCGCTATCGTTTCGTTATCCGACAACTATAACGGGTAAGGGTAGAGTATGGATAAGGTAATTCATAACGGGTAAGGGTAGGATACAGATAAGGATAAAGACAATTTGTAACGGGTACGGGTATGAAAATGCTTCTATCCGTTGACACCCCTGTACAACAGACACCGAATTTTTTTTATCCGACTAAAATTAAATCTAAACTTCCCAATTATATCCTCAGATATTGAGGGGATACAGATTCAGAGCAAAGGGGGAATGCTTCTCTATGATTCCCTGTGAATTGAAAATTCTTATTTGTTTTTCTCTAGATCTCATTTTTTTTTTTTTCAAATCTCTGTCCTCTTTCGTAAAATTAAATTAAAAATTATTAGTTATTCGGAGCCTGTTTGGGACTAAAAGTTTAGTTGTTGCTGTTGTTGTAGTTGTTGTGTTCGGACTTTAATTTTAATTTTCTAGTTAATTGATGAGCCAAAGCTTTCCTTAACACAGTAAAATTGACTAAAATCAGTCTTTTTATATGAAGTATTGTCGAGATTTTTATTAATATCCAAAGTTAATTAGAAATTAATAAATATATCCATATTCTTTGGGAATTTATAAAAATGTCCCTACCAGTTAGAAAATGGTTGGTACCGTATTTATTTCATTACCGGGCAGAAAATGACTGGTACATTATTTATTTATTTTTTTACTGTTTTAGACTTTATAAATACACATCTTTCTCTCTCTCCCCTCACACCTCACAACTCCAGCCGAAAATACTCGTCTGATGTTGGAGGATCTGGATCAACTTTCTTTTTTTTCGAAAAATAGTTGTAGGGGTTTTCCACAAAGTCATCGTCCGAAATTTCATAGCTAAGAATTTCCGGTTATGTGAATGATTGACATGTCTTTTTATCAGGGCATGCATGACATTTAATCCTTTTTCCCTCATTTTTACCTTGATCACTACTTGACCCTCCTCTCGCTAGGCCACGATAGGACAACTTACCTCGGTTGCTATTGTTAATCATTTTGGCCCTTTCAAATATTGCCCTTTTCGCCTAAAAAATCGCCTTCTCTTTCTCTATGTCCCTTCCTCCCTTTCTCTTGACGGAGTTGAGGTAATTGGCCGGTAATTAAATAAATACGGTACTGGCCATTAAATGGCCGGTACCCTTATTTATTTTTTGGTTGTTTTAGGGTTTATTGTAGTATTTTCCGTTTTGATTTTGTGTTGTAGTATTTTCTGTTTAGCATAATCATGATAATTTATTTTATTTTATTTTAGTATAATTTAGAGTACTTAGTTTAGTTTAGCATATTCCTGGTAATTTATTTTATTTTAGTACAATTGACATTAGTTTAATTTAGTATAATCATGATAATTTATTTTGCGTAAGTTAGTGACGAAAAAAGCTCTAAAAAAATATAAAAATAGTACCATAAAAACACACATAAAAAAGAACCAAAATATAAGATAATCCAAACATAAAACACCAAATATAGTATAACAAATATAAATAGTACAAAACAATCACCGCTAAAACGGAGAGGGGGACCATTGCTAAGCTAGTACTCTGGCGTTCGCTCGAACCGGCCATATTCTCTCTCTCGGCGTAAAATCTGAATTTTAAAAAAATCTGGGACTTACTTGCAAATCTAGGAGAAAGAACTCAACTGAGGAGAGATAGTATAAAATTTGATGAAATGAATTGTAAGAAATTCAGCAAACCCTCCACACATATATATAGCAAAGGTACCGGCCATTTTATGACTGGTAATGAAATAAATACAATACCGGCCATTTTCTGACCGGTAGGACATTTTTTATAAATTCTCAGAGAATCTGGGTATATTTATTAATTTCTAATTAACTTTGGATATTAATAAAAATCTCGGGAAGTATTGTGTTGTTATCTTTCAAGAAATTGCAAAGTATGACGATTCTTATTGTGTTCTTTCTAAAATATGAGAGTTGATTTATAGATATAATCATTGCTATTATCATTAGTTTTTAGGATAAAGATTTTTTTCCCCCATCTCCTATCCCCCATTCATCCCCCAATCATTAATTATCTAGGGGACCACAACTTTAAGCACAAAAAGACAAAAGAAAACGTGTATCAATCATTAATTACATTGGGGACCGCTAATTAACTAGGGGGACCGCTTATATTTGAAAAATTTACAACTGACGCGCACAAGTATTCATATATAATACATCAAGTATTCATATATAATACATTAAGTATTCATATCTAAGATATCAAGCATTTAAAAAAAAACTGGACATATCACTCACACATTTTTTACACGTTTTTAGAGGTGGTTTTTTTTTCTCCGTTCATTCTAACCAATATTTCTAACAATCTATGAAGAATTTTGCGAATCTAAAATCACAAACGTCTTCTATGCAATTTTCTCTTTCAAATGAGATCCATGATGAAGTACTTTTGAGTTATCCGTCACGCAAGTATTCATACCTCGTAAAATTATTTATATCTCGTCGTGCAAATATTCATACCACGTCGAGCAAGTATTCATACCTTGTCGAACAAGTATTCATACCTAAGATATCAAGTAAAAAATGATTGAGTGGTAATGAAATTTCAATCGGTAAAAATGAGTGAATGATGTGTCCAGTTTTTTATTTGTGAAATACTGATGAGGTATGAATACTTGAATGGCAAGGTATGAATACTTGTGCAACGGATAACTCGAAAGTATGTCATCATGGATCTCATTTGAAAGAGAAAATTGCGTAGAAGACGTTCCTGGTTTTAGATTTGCAAAATTCCTCACAGATTGTCAAAAATATTGGTTAGAGTGAACGGAGAAAAAAAAAAACCACCTCTAAAAACGTGTAAAAGATGGATAAGTAATGTGTCTAGTTTTTTTTTAAATACTTGATATCTTAGATATGAATACTTCATGCATTATATATAAATACTTTAGAATGCAACTATGAATACTTCTTTTAATAGTAATGAATATGAAAAAGTAGTATGTTTTTCTTTTCCTTTTCTGTTGCCGAATATTCCAAGTTGGTTATCGGTCCCCACCGACAGTTAAATGCTAAATAACAGATAATTAGCGGTCCCCCCCAGTTGAAAATGCGTTTTTAATTAGTGGTCCCCGTTAATCAAGCGTTTTTGGTTGTCTTTTAGTGCGGAAATCGTGGTCCCCTCTTAATTACCGTTAAATAATAATTAACAACCTTATCCGGGGGATGAATGGGGGATAGCAACCCGGGTATTGTTAGTCGGTCCCTAGTTTTTAATGGTGTTGTTATTAAATTTATTGACTATTATTACAACAAAAGATTTTTTTATCCGGAATTTAAACTCATAATCTCTGACATTAGAGACTGTGATTTTGCCACTAGACTAAAGACCAGTTATTGTTTGAATAAGTATCTAACACCAAGTTGAAAAAAAAATAAAGGATTAAAAAATTCAAAATATTCACAAAATGGGAATTTAAATTGATTTTGATCGAACCGACTTACATATGTACTTTATTATTTAGTTCAAATTCGATATATTTTTTATTATTTTTCTAAATAGATAGAAAATCACTTGATTTAAAAATTCTAGATGATATATGGTTTAAAAGAAAAGTAGTGATGTTATTTCCACTAGACAGTCTAAAAATTTCTCAACCATCTAAATTATCTTTTATTTTATTTTTTTATAGGCAGTCTAAAAATAATATGTGCTCGAAATAGTTTTTTCCCATTAATTTTCTTTATATTCTATTTTCAACTTAGCTTAATTTGTGCTTCACCAAGTCAAAAACGATGCTTGAGCACTAAGAAGGCTATTTCTCTATCTTGCAGGGACCAAAGTGATAATCTCCTCTAAAGTATAAATAAAGAAAAGCAGCATCCTTTCTCAATTTTTCATTCTCTCCAGAGACACAGCCACAGGCTCCACTGCAATTTCTAGGTTTTACAATTCATCTCTGTTGTATCATCTCGTCTGATCTCTCTAGGGTTTTTTCTTTATCACACCATTGAGGGTATCTAGGGTTTTGATCGATGGGGCGTAAGAAGAATATCGCGATCGCTGACGACGAGTACTCCTTACCCCAAGAGGACGACGATGCGGCGGCGGCGGCGGCGGCGGCGGCGCCTCCTCCACCGGAAAAGGAGACTCGCTCCGTCACTGGCGGTTCGAAAAAAAAGAAAGGGGGCAAATCACAACGTAGCACTGTCCCTGACGAATCTGACGATCTGGAGAAACTAGACACAATTGCTGAACCAGAAGAAGAGGAGCCAATCCCCATGGCGTTCTCGGGTAAGAAGAAATCTAGCAAAGGAAAGAAAGGTACCTCTGGTTTTAGCGCATTTAGTGCCTTCAATGCTCTTGGAGAGGATGAAGAGGATAATGAACCAGAATCCGAACCAGAACCAGAATCGAAACAGAAATCAGAACCCAAATCAGATGAAAATCACAATTTGGATGAAGAAGGGGATGAAAATCAGGATCTCGAGTTGGATTTTGGTCGAATAAAGAAGAAAAAGAAGAAGAAAGGAGGTAAAGTTGCTCAGGGTGATGAAGATTTAGATAAATTACTTATTGAGCTCGGTGAAGGCTCACCTCCAGCTACAGCTGAACCTGAGGCTGAGCCTGAGACACAGGCACCACCAGCTGTAGTAGAAGAGTTCGTTTCTAAAAAACAAGATAAAAAGAAAAAGAAAAAGGGTGGTGGTAGAACCGTACAGGAAGAGGATGATTTGGATAAGCTGTTAGCTGAGCTTGGCGAGGGCCCAATGGTCGCTCAAACGGCCCCACCACCAGCTGTCACAGAGGAGCCTGAGGCTGATGGTGATGAAACAAAGGAGAAGGACGGAGAGTCGAAAAAGGCACAAAAGAAAAAGAAAAAGAAAGGAGGGCGTACAGCTCAAGATGAGGAGGATTTGGATAAGATATTGGCTGAGCTCGGGGAGGGGCCTGCTGCCCCAGCCCCCGTCCCAGCTGCATCTTCTACTAACATTGATGAACCTGCTGAGGAAGAGAAGGAAGGAGAAGGAGAAGGAGAGGCGGCAGAGACAGCTGAGACAGCTGCGGCCAAAAAGAAAAAGAAGAAAAAAGAAAAGGAGAAAGAGAAGAAGGCTGCAGCTGCAGCCGCTTCTTCATCGGGGACAGTTGAGGCTACAGATGAGGCTGACGAGTCAAAGGCTAAAGGAAATAAGAAACAGTCTAAGCGTTTGAGAGAGATGCAAGAGGCTATTGCAAAGAGGAAAGAGGCTGAGGAAAGAAAGAAGCGAGAGGAGGAAGAGAGGTTGAGACAGGAAGAAGAGGAGAGAAAGAGAAAGGAGGAAGAAGAGAGGTTGGCTGAGGAGGCAAAGAGAAGAAAGAAGGAGAAAGATAAGGAGAGGAAATTAAAGAAGATGCAAGAGGGCAAGCTTCTAACTGTGAAACAAAAGGAGGAGCAGAGAAGATTGGAATCTATGAGACGGCAGTTCCTTGGACAAGGTGGTGAGGGTTTGGGCAGTACAACTGGTACAGCTGAGGTTAAAAGGAAGCCAAAATATGAGACAAAGAAGCAAAAGCCCAAGGTGGTTGAAAAGGAGGTTGTAGAGGAGGTCATGGAGGCTGATAATGATGTGGAAGAATCCATGGTGGATGATGGATCACCTGAGTCACAATCTCAGGTAGCTGATATCGAGGAGGATAAGGAGCAGATAGAAGAGGTGAAACCAACGGAGGAAGAGGAGGATGATGATGATTGGGATGCGAAGAGCTGGGATGATGTGGACGTAAACTTAAAACCTGCAAACACTTTGGCAAAGGAAGAGGAGGATGGTGGGGCAGCTAAGCCTGAGGTTGAAACCACTAAAACAGTCCCTAAAGAAGTTTCAAAGCCAGCTGTTAAAAAGGTGGTTGCACCCCCTCCTAAAGAAGAGGGAGAGAAACCGGTTGCTAGTAAGAAAGGAGCCAAAAATGGAGACACTAAGAACAAGACAGAAAGCAACCTTCGTTCCCCTATATGTTGCATCTTAGGTCACGTCGACACTGGCAAAACAAAGCTTTTGGATTGCATTAGGCGTACCAATGTGCAAGAGGGAGAGGCAGGTGGAATAACCCAACAAATTGGTGCAACTTATTTCCCTACCGAGAACATTAGAGAGAGAACAAAGGAGCTTAAAGCTGATGCAACTCTAAAGGTGCCAGGATTACTTGTCATTGACACACCAGGTCACGAGTCGTTTTCAAATTTGAGGTTAAGGGGTTCTAGCTTGTGTGATATTGCCATATTGGTCGTTGATATAATGCATGGGCTGGAGCCACAGACAATTGAGTCACTGAATATGTTGAAGAGCCGTGGTACTGAGTTTATCGTTGCTTTAAATAAGGTACTTATTTCTACACCTTTTTCCTAAGGGGTAGATTGTTTAATTTGCCTTTGTAAAATCTAAATACCTTAGATGTATTGGTTATAAAACTTCATGCTTTGCCTATGTTTAAGTGAAGAGAAGGTATGTTTTCTACTCTGCTGGTCCAAAGGTAGTTTTTCCTTTCAAGTGAAGCTGTTTTCCTTTTTTTGTGTGTATTTTAACTCTTTGTATGTGTTTGTTTGTGTAGGTTGATCGGCTTTATGGATGGAAGAGATCTCCAAATGCACCTATAATTAGGGCTCTGAAGCAACAGTCTGAGGATGTAAAAAGAGAGTTCAATATGAGGCTTACTCAGGTTCGCTTGCACAGCATCTTATGTTCTTTTCCTTTCCGAAGCACCTGTTTTTATCTCTAAAACTAAAATGTGTGATAAATGGTTTTTGGGCAGATTATTACTGAGTTCAAGGAGCAGGGATTGAATACACAACTATATTATAAAAACAAGGAGATGGGAGAAGTATTTAACATTGTTCCCACCAGTGCTATTACGTATGCTATTACATCAATAATTTATTAACTTCTATAATGTGTTTTATTTTGAACGTGTTTTAACATTGAAATGGTCATTCCAGTGGCGAAGGCATACCGGATCTGTTGCTTCTCTTGGTGCAATGGGCTCAAAAAACCATGGAAGAAAAACTAACCTATGTTGACGAAGTTCAGGTCAGTATTCATACATCTGTTGCTATGATATTTCAGTAATTATCATTACAAGTTGACAATAAAAATCTTGGTTGAACTTATTATAGAATTTAACTTTTTTACCATTGAATGTTTCTGTTTTAGTGTACTGTACTGGAGGTTAAGGTTATAGAAGGTCTCGGCACAACAGTGGACGTTGTTTTGGTTAATGGTATCCTTCACGAGGGCGATCAAATCATCGTGTGTGGAATGCAGGTGAAGAGTCCTCTAACAGAACTATCTTTTCTCTTTGGTATTTCTCTTTCTCTTTTATATCTCTTGAATTTTTTTTACACAGGGACCTATAATTACAACCATAAGAGCTCTGTTGACCCCTCATCCAATGAAGGAACTCAGAGTAAAGGTAACTGTAAAGCACAGTTTATCATTTTTTTAATAAATATTTAATCTCTATCTGTGTTAATCCTAACATAAACTGAACTTTACCAGGGCACGTACGTGCACCACAAAGAACTAAAGGCTGCACAGGGAGTTAAGATCTCAGCCCAAGGTCTGGAGCATGCAATAGCAGGCACGGCACTGTATGTGGTCAAACCTGGAGATGACATTGAAGCCCTAAAAGATGCCGTAATGCAAGATATGAAGAGGGTCATGGGCCGAATCGACAAGAGTGGCGAGGGTGTTTATGTCCAAGCCTCAACTCTTGGCTCATTAGAAGCCCTAACTGAGTTCTTAAAATCACCTGCGGTGAACATACCCTTCTGCGACTTCTCCATAGGCCCAGTGCACAAAAAAGATGTCATGAAGGCTAGTGTGATGCTGGAAAGGAAAAAGGAGTATGCAACTATTCTGGCATTTGATGTGAAGGTGATGCCGGATGCGCGTGAGCTGGCAGAGGAAACCGGTGTGCGTATTTTTGTGGCGGATATCATTTATCATCTGTTTGATCAATTCAAGGCCTATATTGATAATTTGAGAGAGGAGAAGAAGAAGGAGAGTGCCGAGGAGGCAGTGTTCCCTTGTGTGCTCAAAATTATGCCGAATTGTGTTTTTAACAAGAAGGATCCCATTGTATTGGGTGTAGATGTGCTTGAAGGTATTCTGAAGGTACTTTATTCATTTCTTATTACTATCCTTTTCTTTTCACTTATCCGTGGAGTATGCAATTGACCTGCTGAGGTACCAGACCTGACTAGCTGGTATGTAAATGATCTTTGAATCATCTTAACGTGTTGAAATTCATTTCAGATTGGAACACCTATTTGTATTCCTTCAAGGGAATTTATAGATATAGGGAAGATTGCCTCTATCGAAATCAACCACAAACAAGTTGATGTGGCGACTAAAGGACAGAAGGTGGCTATAAAGGTATTTGGTTATTTCATTAGTTTTCCACTATTTACCAATAATTAAATAAAAAAGGTGATTTTCACCTGCTATTTTGTACCTCTACTTTGTGAAAATAGATAGTGAGCTCAAATTCCGAGGAATCGCAGAAGATGTTTGGTCGGCATTTTGATATGGAGGATGAGCTTGTCAGTCACATCACTAGGAGATCAATCGATATTCTTAAAGCCAACTATAGGGTAAGAATATAACTTGTGTATATCTTTTTTGTACCTAAATAAAATGGATAATTAAATTGGGTTGGCATCCATTGAAAATGGGCTGACTTGACAATCCAGATGATATTTTTCAAATCAATTTAAAATAAATTTTAAAAATAGATTTTGTGTATCAGATTTCATATTATTTTGGCGTCATTCTATATCCTGCATGAAAGATGATTATATATTGACCATAGCTAGAAATCCTTTGATGAACAGTGAAGTTGCATCAAATTTCATGATAAACATTGTAAATTACAGTCCAAATTGTCATATATCAAAATTAGAAGTTATTTTTAACGATTCTCAAGACTGTTAAGTTAATCTATTGTTTATCTTTACAAAAGCAGCAAGTGTATTTTCCATTCCCTTTAATGTACCGACAATCTGTCAGGAACAATATGAAGTTAATAGCTGGCCTCTAGTTTCTGTAATGTTATTGTGGTTTCAAATTTTTATTTTTATCACCTGACCGCACTTTCTCATTTTTTTTTTTTGTTTCCAGGATGATCTATCAATGGAGGAGTGGAGGCTTGTTGTGAAATTGAAGCTTGTGTTTAAGATCCCTTAAAGCACGGGTTCTAATTTAATTTGCATTTTCATCGAGTTTTTCCTTTCATTGGTGGAGCTCGTCTTTGAGATTGATAAAAAGTTGAAGGGTCTGAAAGCAAAAATACGGTGCTCCCTCCCTTACGGCTGGTTCTGGGATAATTCAATTTTCTGGAGGTTTGATGTTTGCTTGTTTTCTATGAGCATGTAACAGGAGAGTACAATTTACGTAATTTTGTCTTTTTGCCAGGAAGAGTTGAAGTTACATAAATTGGAGGTGTTGCGTTGAAGTTAAATAAGTTCTAGTTTTATGTTAGTAACTACCCTTTTTTAAAAGGTACAGATTTTCATCGAGGCTGTCCATGTCACTTTTGAAACCAAGTTTTGATCTTTCATAGTAAAATCTTTTCTTTTGTTAGATTGTCTATTTTTGTAGTAGCAAGTTGATAAAAACGAATTTTGTTTTTCTGTAATAGAATGACAAAACCTTTAACTTAACAATACACGACTCTACCTATAATTAAAAAAGGTGTTTAGTACAGATAGCTTTGTCGCTGTTTCTTCATGAGGAAGAGAATGGATATCAAATTTCACTAGGCAACGGATAACTAGTGTTTACTAATTGTCAAGGAGCATATTTTAGTGTGTAGAATGAAACACAAATTTGACTTCTTCGGATGCATGCCATATCTTAGAGTGGAAAAAATATGGCGTGCCGTGCTGTGATTAACACACTGTGACTTTGGTCATGTGTTGTGACCAAGTTAATTTTTCAAGTGCCGTGCCGTGACTAAAATATCAAGAGTTGGTCACAGCACACGAATGGTCACGCCACGTGAGTCACGTCGTGCCTAATGTGTCGCGACCATACGTGACTCGCGTGACCATTTAATCATAATTAGGTTAGTTTATTCAAGATTCACTATTAAATCAATATCTAATGGTCCTAATTATACGTGACTCGCGTGACTACGTGCCGTGCCGTGCCAAATTTCAAAAGATGAACACAGCACGGGACATGCGTGCCGTGCCGTTCCGTGACGGAGCCGGCTCCGCCGTGCCATTTTTCCCACTCTACCGTATCCCCTCTAAAAAAAGAGATTCCCATAGTTAATGCAATAATGCTTACTAATTAAGAGATGATGTACCATTGCCACCTAAACTTGTGTACAGTGGTTGATTATGGAATTATATATATAATATAAAGGCTAGACCTAGTAGAAAACAAAAATGGGATTTCTTGCACCGAACCCTTTCCTCTAAAAAAATGGAATTATAATGAAAGGCTAGACCTAGGCATCACATCAAATTTAATTAATAAGAACAGAAATCACGTTTGAAATGATGGAGTATATTATGCGCTGTTTCAGAGTAGACATGCTTGTTCTCTTGGTATAATTAATGGTTGGAATGTATCATATCAATCTGTAGATAAATAGTTTTTCAAACCATTAATGCCTTGACTTGAAAAAATCTATAATAATTAATGCGCAAGGCATGGCGCAAATATTGGTCTATCATGGAAACCTTACCAACATTTATTTGTTATACGAGTAGGTATCGAATTATACTTTTTTTTTTTTTTATACATTTTGATATCTATTATTTTCAAAGTCCAAATAGTCAATTCAAATGATTCAACATTATGGATATATTAAAATGTCCTTGGAGATCAAATTTTACATTTTTTTTGAATTTTTTTACTATTTATTAAGATGGTTACAAAATCGTTGTTTTCAGACCAATGAAAAACAACGATTTTGAAACCATCTTACTAAATAGTAAAAAAATTCAAAAAAATTGTAAAATTTGATCTCCAAGCACATTTTAATATGGAGATCATGTTGAACAGTTCAGATCGACTGTTTGAATTTTGAAATTGCAAAATTGACCTATAAAAAAACAGTGTCAAGATGTGTCAAAAAAAAAGTGTAATTGAATCCCTCCTCTTTGTTATATTTACAATTAAAAACTAAAGAAGAGAAAAGTTGTGACCTGAGCACATATGAGGAAAGACAACGAAAAGGGAGGGGTTACATTTCTTGCGTTGTGGGACCCATTTTGTTTCTTAGAGGTAAAGCTCTTAGCTGTTCACAAATTGTGTGAGCAAATGGCTTGTGTGATGAAGTAAGCCAAGAAACTGCCATATGCCCAGGTGGCCAGATCCATCTTTCTTTTATTTAAAAAAAAAAAACGAAATAGGGAAGAAAACAGAAGCAAATTAGCTGTTTCATTTCTCCTTGAAAGGGATATCACATGAACTGATGAAATGTCACAATCAGTAATTTACTATTTTAATGAATTTGATGCCAGTAAATCATGAGTTGATTTTTATTTTATGTAAATCATAATTAAGTCCCAATTGGAAGACTTTTATGCTTAATAAGTTTTTCTTTTCTTTTTTGTTATCTGCATTTTCAGTAATATTATCGTATAATTACAAACTGACCCCTTAATTAGTTGTAAATTTACTAAAGTCCACCAACCGAAATGCACAAAGTCGTTGCCATCTGTCATCAATTCATCATAAATGATAATAAGCAAAGCACAAAAGACCATAAATAATACTGCATTTTATTAAGGAGTAGGGTTAAAATGTTCCATAATCTGAATCGTTCAACATGATCTTCATATTAAAATGTGTTTGGATAACAAATTTTATAATTGTTATAATTTTGTTTTACTAATCTTCATATTAAAATATCTATAATCTTCTAAAAACAGTGATTTTGTATCTATCTTAAAAAATAGCAAAAAAAATTCAAAAAATATAAAATTTTGTATCCAAACACATTTTAATATGAATATCATATTGAGCGGTTTGAATCGGTTGTTTAAACTTTAAAAATAAAAATAACAATATTAGAACATAACGGTACAAAACCAATAAAACCAATAAAACCAATAAAGCATTTTAACCCAACTCTTTATTAAACTACTGATAATGATTATGCTGGTACTTTATTTGAACCTTCTATAAAACCCTACATCCAGTAGCTGTGTATCACGTCAACTGAAACCTGGACCCACATAAATAATCATAGTTCATATGTCAGCTATAAAGATGCATGATATTCGTACGAGTATGGACACAGAGAATCCCAGTTCCAAATCATAACCCCACGTCCCCACCCAACTAACCGAATTTTTTTTATAAACTATAATTAAAAAAATATTTTTACGAAACAAACATAATTACTTTTTTTTTCACAAAAATCACAAGAGCCAAAATGTCATTTCGGTCCGAAATTTTTTTTTATTCCGGACCGAAATGCCATTTCGGTCCGGTCTCCTTTTTGAATTTTCTGCGGCAACTCATATTAAAACTTGTGAAAAAGTATCACAGAAAATTCAAAAATAAGACCGGACTGAAATGTCATTTCGGTCTAAAAAAAAAAAAAATTTCCAGAACCGAAATGTCATTTCGATTCTTATAATTTTTGTAAAAAAAAAATAATCAGATTGGTTTCCTAAAAATCAATTTTTTAATTACGGTTTATAAAAAAAATTCCAACTAACCTACCCGAGCGACTCCTTTATATAAGAAAGAGAGAGAGCGACTCCTTTATATAAGAAAGAGAGAGAGAGAGAGAGAGAGAGAGGAGAAACAGTGTTACCATTAAACTAGCCAAGCCCCACGCCACGCCACGCCGTTAGCTTATTACCTCTTTGCTCTTATCTCTCCATTTCTAAATCTTTCAGGAAAATCAGAAAAAAGAAAAAGAAAACCATGGAAGTGAGAGAAACAGTGCATTCTCCCCCTTTCTGGGCTAGTGCTAGTAATGCCTCAAATCCTTCTCCTACTTCACCTTATTCCAGTTCCAGTTCGATCCAATCCGGAATAAGGCCATGGATTATCGTGCTCGTATTCTCCATTGTTGTTCTCTTATTCCTCCCCTCTATTCTATCCACCCCTTTCAAAAGTGGTCGCTTTAGCCTCTCCATCAAAAGCGGATGGGATGTGTTAAACCTCTGCTTGGTTGTGTTCGCGATATTATGCGGTGTTCTCGGCCGTATCGGTGATGGATCCGGACGCGAATCAAGATCCTATAAGCAGTCGAGGAGTGAATGGACGGGATTCTCGAATCCGATGGGGGAGGTGAATCGGACGGCTGGGATGAGGCGGACACGGAACAGTAGTTCTTACCCAGATCTAAGACTGGAGACTGAGGTATGGGGCCAGAACAGAGTTCCCGACAGCTGGCGGTTCTTTGATGACGCGGAGTTGTACCGGAACCGGCGCCCGGTACAGCTGTATGGGGTTTCAGGTCAAGGTGAGGAAGAGAGAGAATGCAGGACCATACCGGTTGATACAGAGAGGTTTCCGCAACTGGAACAAGTGGAGAATGAAACCAATTTTGAACAAGTAAAAATGGAGAGTGATACAATTTATGAGGAGGAAAAGAAGGGAAGCGAAAAAATGGTGGTAAGGAGGAGAAGGAGGAGCTTAGAGGCACTCCCCAAGTGGGAGGAGGTGGACAATGAACCCATGGTTATGGTGGGGAGGCGGCGAAGGAGAAGTCTCGAGAGGTTCCCTTCGATGGAAGAGATGGAGAAAGAGGTGAATTTTCAGAACGTAGAAGTACAAGTAGAAGAAGAGGTCGACAAGCAGCA
This sequence comes from Carex kokanica, assembly GCA_025461125.1. Classification (NCBI taxonomy): domain Eukaryota; kingdom Viridiplantae; phylum Streptophyta; class Magnoliopsida; order Poales; family Cyperaceae; genus Carex; species Carex kokanica. The sequence continues at coordinate 315,243 of JAJGRX010000962.1, forward strand.
AATGGCAGTGAGAAGGAGAAGAAAGAGCTTGGAAAATTTTCCAAAATTGAACGAGATCGAGGAAGAAACAAAATTTGAAGAAGAAATGGTTGAGAAAGAATCAGAGCCAGCAGCGAGGAAGGCAAAGAGCTCGGAGGAGCTTCCAGAAATTGAAGAGGTAGAGCAAGATACAAACTTTGAAGAAAATGTGGTTGAGAAGCCACCATTGGTGGTGGAAGTGGCACCTCCGCCACCTCCTCCGCCACCGCCGCCGCTTCCAGAGACCAAGGTGGCTGAGGAATGTAGGAAGCACAAGAGGAGTGGTAGTGGAGGTGGCACAAAGGATCTCGCTTCAGCAATTACTCATTTCTATCAGAAGAAAAGGCAAGGAAACAAATCAAAGAGAAAAGAGAAACAAGAGGCCTCCATTGAACCTAATCCCAATTTCAATTCTACAACTGAGAGTAACAGTAATCCTAGCACAGCCGCACCACCACCTCCACCGTCGCCTCCACCATCATCGATCTTTTACAAATTTCTATCCAACAAAAAGGGGGGAAGTAAGAGTCGAAAAATACATTCTCTATCTGCATCTACACATTCTAGTTCTCCTTCTACTGTTAATACCATTTCTACCTCGTCGCCACCACCGCCGCCACCACAACCTCCACATCAGGGGCTTCACCGGTCTAGGAAGGATCAAGTTGCTCCCTTGGGTTACAGGAGAATTGAAGATACCGAGCTTTATGAGTACAGGAGAAGGGAAAGATCGAATGTTTCATCTTATGTGAACTATCCATTGCCACCTCGGTCGCCATTACCTCCGGCCCCACCACTCCCACCACCCCCGCCATCTGTTCGTGAAAATGTCTCTGAGAGTAGAGAACAGCAAGTGCAGAAAAATGGCAGTGTGGCGGTTTTTTGCGCTAGTCCAGATGTAAATGATAAAGCTGATTTGTTTATTAAGCGGTTTAGAGATGGTCTGAAAATGGAGATAATTAATTCGATCAAAGAGAAAGAGAAGAGAAAAGAGAGGCAAGAAGAGGGAGGATAAATTAGGCAAAAATTCTACGTTTAATTCAGAAATGTTGGTATTTGTTAGTTCCTTCGTTTTGACTTTTGATGTTTTGTTTATGGTTTTCTTGCTTTTGTTTGCTGCTGGAGATTTTGAATTTATAATGCTATAGCCTGTAGATGATGAATTGATGATACATTCATACATAATATATATATAGAGAGAGGGAATAGGTTGAGTGAGTTTGATTGAATTTAATTTTTGAAACACTTTATAATTTAATTTCTCAATTGATATTTTGGTAGCTTCCCCTTCCGACATTTTTAATAGTACTCTAAGTAATTAGAGATTAATAAATTTGTCCACGAGTGCTCCGAAATTTTAAATCCAAACCGGTCATTAAATAGCCGGTCCCGAGGTTTTTTTTTTTTTTTTTTAAGAGAAAAATAGTTAAAATGCTGAAATCTAACGCTAAAAAATCGAGTTGTTTTTTTAAATATTTGTTAGATTACTTTTTTGATAGCATATTTATACTAAAATACACTATGAATAGGGCCGATTTTTGCTAAAATACGCTAAATTACTTCAAATTATGTTAATTTATGGTGATTTACACTAAATTACTTGAAATTAAAATAATTATGTAGAATTATGCTAAAATAAGGTAAATTACGCTAAATTACGTATAAATAGGGCCTATTTTGTGCCATCTTTCATAAATCATAAATAATAGTAAAAAAATTTCAAAAATAATAAAAATTGGTATTCTACAAGTTTATTATATAACTAATTTACTGAGCTACGTAGATTGAACAATAGAAATTAAAATCTTAATCGGAAACTTCAACTGAAGTTTTGAGACTCTTTTCTTTGTTTTTTAGCGATTCTGAATTTGGAAATCTGGCATTATAGTTGACGCATGCGTATTTTCACAAGCTTTCTGAAAAGTGGTTATTTGCTGAAATCGGACACTCGAGCGCCGTTTTATGGCCGTTTGAAGTTTCGTCGTCGTTTTTCACTTTCTCAATGAAGATATAATCCCTATTCATACGTAATTTAGCATAATTTACCGTATTTTAGCATAATTTTACATAATTATTGTAATTTAGCGTAATTTAGTGTAATTCAGCATAAATTAACATAATTTCAAGTAATTTAGCGTGTTTTAGTATAAATATGCTAATTATATATAAAAAATGTAATCTAACAAATATTTAAAAATAAATTCGATTTTTTAGTATTATATTTCAGCATTTTAGCTATTTGTCTCTTAAAAAAAGTTAACATAATTTAAAGTAATCTAGTGTCAATAAGCATAAATTAACATAATTTTAAGTAATTTAGCGTATTTTAGTATATATATGCTATCAAAAAAGTAATCTAACAAATATTTAAAAAAACAACTTGATTTTTTAGTGTTAGATATCAGTATTTTAACTATTTTTCTCTAAAAAAAAAAAAAAAAAAATCTCGGAACCGGCCATTTAATTGCCAGTTTGGACATATTTAAAATTTCAGAGCACTCGTGAGCAAATTTATTAATCTCTAATTAACTTAGGGTATTATTAAAAATGTCGGCTTCCCCTTCCCATTTGGAAGAACTTTAGATAATGTAATGTAAAAAAGACCGTGGATTCGGATTTGGAATCCAAGAGTTTGTGGCAGTTGGTACTCTTAAGTCGTAACAACCTTTTTCTGTCTTTTTCTCGTAACAACCTTTTTCTGTCGTTTTCTAACCTCTCTTTAATCAACGGGGACCCACTAAACCCAGACCCCCAGCGAATTTTATTCATATCCTCTGCATTAACTCAAAAGATTCTCTTTTGAGTTAATGAATCTCGACTGTCCGATCTGTTTTAAAATTCGTGCAAATTAGATCTGCACTAATATTAAAGGGCTCCCTATGTTATAGACACGAGCCGGATTGACTCCGTTTAAAATCAGACGGTTGAAATTCATTAACTCAAAAATTCCCTTTTGAGTTAATGCAGAGGATACGGATCCGAGTCAGAGGGGCTGAGAGCGCCAAGCGCATTTCTCTCCAGCTATGTAGACCGTCTGATGGATGCGCTGCACGAATCTTGCGGTGCTCCGTGCTGCTCTTTGTGTTTCTTTCCCATTACATAATTCAAAACACCTCTGTAGTAGTCTGTATTAGGTTTAAACTACAAAAGGTGATAATATGAATGAAAAGTGGATTTGACCTACTATATGACAACTTGTGATTATGTGCACTAAATATAAATAAACACAAAGAGAGCCAACTAATAGACTAATTAATTAGATTTCTTATTAAGAAAATTGCGCTCCTCTCGGCTCTCCACTCTGCTTCTCTCTGTTGCTTTATACAATTTTATATTGGAAAGATAAAAAGTGAAAAATAATTAACCTCACGTGATTAATTTTATACTGATACTGAACTAAAGTTCAGAACTTTGTGCTCCACATTCGTCGCTTTTATTAATCTAAAGCTCTAAACAAATCAAGCAGCTGTGTTGTGTGTTTGCATGACAATAACAAATTGGGAACCAAAATCTCCCGAAATTTTTATTTATAACATTTTTTTTAAATAAACCAAAACACTCCGAAATCCGGATTTTTCCAATTCTACCCAGGCCGCACCGGTGACCTGCGGCCCCAAATACTGGGGGCCGCACAATGTCCATGCGGCTCCATTTTTTTTTTATCAGAAAGGTTTTTTATTTGTTTTGGTTTTTGTTTTTAAAATTATTTTATTTGTTTTGGTTTTTGTTTTAAATGTCGTTTAATCTGAAAATATTTTTCGTTTGTCGGATCAAATATAAAGAAGCCATAAAAATAAATATAAAGGAGCCATAATAATCTAAAAATAAATATAACTAAGCCAACAATAGAACAATATAATGCTAATGTTCTCACGAGTACAATAAAAATACGTCTAATAAACCTAAAATAAATAATGTTCTTACGAATACAATTAAAATATTCATTTAGCTCCTAGATAAACATCCAATCCATTGATTGGCTCTCAACCCGTTTTTTTTTAGTTACCACGGAAAAAAATAAAAATTAAATGAATACCACTCTTTGGGACTTATTTTGCATCCTACCACCCACGCGCACTCAGTTCGTGCACCAAATTGGGCGGTGCGTGGACTGGGCAGGCGCACTGCTTGGTGCGCACACTGGACAGGCGCACCGACTCATTGACCCGGTGCGCGTACTGGACAGGCGCACTGACCCACTTGATCCGGTGCGCGGACTGGGGAGGCGCACCAATTTTTTTTTTTTTGAAACAAATAACTAAAAATGACGACGAAACTTCAAATGGCCATAAAATGACGCTCGAGTGTCCGATTTCAGCAAATGATCACTTTTCGGAAAGCTTGCAAAAATACGCATGCATCAAAATTTGCGATGCCGGAATTGAAATTCAGAATTGTCAAAAATCAAAGGGAAGAGCCTAAAAATTTCAGTTGAAGTTTCCGATTAAGATTTTCATTTCTATTGTTCAATCTACGTCGCTCAGTAAATTAGTTATATAATAAACTTGTAGAATACCAAATTTTATTATTTTTGGAACTTTTTTACTATTTTTTATGATTTATGAAAGATGGCACAAAATCAGCGTATTTTTGCGTAATTTTGCATACTTTAGTGTGTTTCATTATAATTAGAATAATTTAGCATATTTCTTTATAATTAGTGTATTTCATTAATAAAAATGTCGGCTTAGATTGTACGTATAATTTGTTGTAGTAATTTTTAGTTCAAATTTAGTCCAAAATTTTATTGTTAAACAAGTGCGTTTTATTTTCTACAATTTCACCGTCAAATGTTATGTGTACATATAATTACAAATACCACAAAACAAAATAGAATAAGATTAGAAAAAACTTTCAAACAATTCAGAACAGAACTAAAAAAAAAATGTTGGTGCGCCCGCTCAGTCGACGCATCGGGTCAAGTGGGTCGGTGCGCCTGCCCAGTACACGCATCGGGTCGATGGGTCGGTACACGTGCCCAGTATGCGCACTCATCAGTGCACCTGCCCAGTACGCGCACCGCCCAATTTGGTGCGCGAACTGGGTGCGCGTGGGTGGTATGATGCGAAATAAGTCCCAAAGAGTGGTATTCATTTAATTTTTATTTTTTTCCGTGGTAAATAAAAAAAACGGGCTCTCAACCTGCAAATTTACAAACAAATAGTGACTGTTAAATATGATTGTTTCAATAATTTTTCAAAAGTTGAAATTCAATAGTAAAAAAAATTAACTCCCTCGTGCATTACGAGCAGCTCTGTTCTGTCTTTTCTGTGTATCTCGGCCGGCTTGATGTCCTTTTCTCCTATTATTTAGCACGTCTGTTCGCACAAAAGCGCAACGCAAGTTTCGGTACGCTTGAGGGCGTACCTTTTAAAACCGCGCTTACACTTCACGAGTAAGGGTTGCAAGTGTACAACCCCTATCGAGTAATATAAACGGGTGTCGATCCACAGGGACGGACAATTACTAGGTTAGAATTTACTAGACTTGATTAAAAACTAGAAGTGAGAAAGATTGGGTTTGGTATTTAAGTTCCTAAAGTATCAATTCAAACAGATCAAAGAATGCAAACTAATGTAATAAAGTGCTAGAAGAAATGTAAACTATGTTTGATTATGGATAAAAGGCGTTTCCAGGGTTTCAGACTTCATCTATGATCTGCCTCTAGTGGTACGGCCTAGTGGTACGACCCGTACCAAGTTGGTACGGCTAGGCCGTACCAAGTTGGTAAGGCTAGGCCGTACCAGCCTTGGTAAGACAAGGCCGCACCACCCTGGTAAGACCCGTACTGGCTTCCCAGAACAGAGCTTACCAGTTCGAGTTGATGCATTTCTTGCTGGTACCTTGTGCTAAACTCTTTAGAAAGGTTCAATTGACCATACCTAAGGTTCCTAAGCCTCAACTCTCGTGTGTTGGATCAAGATCTAGGTTGGAATGCAATTGATTACCTTTTAGGGTTTCTACACCTCAATTTTCATGTATTGGTACAGATCTACCCTAGCTGACTGATTGGAGACCTAAGGTACTCTCTAATCTGTCGATTAGAGGGGAATTCAACCTCTCGGCTTCAATTCGAACAAGTCTACCCTAAGCACTTGATTTGGTTGAGAGATTGAGATGATCACATGACCTTGATAGGTTTGATCTAGACCTAAAGGTTCACCATACACAATCACAGCAAGCAAAGCAAGAGATAGCAAAGAAATCACAATCAATCAATCAAAAGAGTTCATACAAAGTACTAGTCAAAGAAAGTCAAAGCAAATCAAGAATCCATCTCAAAACCCTAGAAACTAAAATAACTACTCACAGCACATGATCTGATCTAAAAATACAATAAGAAAGGTAAAGAAAGCCATGGATCGAAGGGATCGAGTGGAAGAGGCTTGATCCGTCGAGCTTCGCCTCTTTCCTCTTCCTTCCTTCTTGCTCCTAGCTCCTCAGCTCTCTTTCTCTCTCTTACTGTGCTCTCAAATGTCTCTGGAATGAATGATCATCGAAATTGGAGAGCTCCCCGCCTTAAATAGCCTCTGCCAAGATTTGAATCTGTCAGGCCGCCTTTAGGTACGGCCCGTACCAAAGTGGTACGGCCTGGCCGTACCAGGTGTGATGAGCTGAAACTGGCCAAGTCTGGTACGACCCGTACCAAGCCTGGTAAGGGCAGGCCGTACCAGATCATCCAAAATCGCCATTTCTTCGTGTGTTTTGCTCCAAACCTGCAGAAAACAAACAAACACTCAGCAGTACCAAATTCTAAAGATATATCGATGAAATGCACATGATTCTGGTGAATTAGTGCACGAATCTGGTACTAAAACAGGCCTAAAATAGACTAAATATGCGAGGTATCAAATTCCCCCAAGCTGAACCTTTGCTTGTCCTCAAGCAAAAAGTTTCAAACTCGGGTAAAAGTGCTGGACAACTAAATCTAAATGCGGATACAAACCTAAATGTGAAAACCTGCATGAGTCTGCTATAGTCAAGAATTTCTAGAATCGATTCGATTGTGATTCAAACATCCCTTTATAAACTTTGATTCACTCCACCTATTGGTCAATTGAACTTCTTATTTTGAGATGCTTCTAACAATGTAAAGACTAATTACTTAGGTTTGATCGAAACAATTTCATTCTTTTTCCGAGTCAGTGCTTTTATTCAAGGTGATTTTTCTTTTCATTTTCCCTCCCCCAAGCTTGAATCAAGCTTAAGGGTAAGAAAGCTGCGAACGAAGTGTGTTGGTACGAGCAAAATTCTCTCTTTATTTCTAAAAAATTTTTTTTTTTTTTTTTTTTTTTTTTTTTTTTTTTCTAGGTTGGGAGGCGAGCTCAAAGGCGCCTGATTCTCATTGTGAGTCAGACTTATTGCCAGTACTCGCTTATTGCTCCTCTTTTTCATTTCTTTTCTTTTTTTTTTCTTTTTTTTTTTTTTTTTTTTTTTTTTTTTTTTTTTTTTTTTTTTTTTTTTTTTTTTTTTTTTTTTTTTTTTATTCTCTCTGGTTTGCTCATACCATGAATACACACATCCATTGGTATTCACTCATACCAATGGATATTCCAAACTTTCTTAATTTGAAAATCCCAATTCCTAAAGGCACAGTTCAGCTTTTTCGAATAATCTCGTTCGATTCAATTCTAAGTTTGTTTCATCTTTTCAATTATTAAAAACATCTCAACCTAAGCAGTTCATTAACCAATAATGGGTTAGTTCTAGTTCATTCAGGTCTATCCTAATCACAACCAAATTGTTTCAAAGTTATTCTCAATTCTAGCAGTTCACACAAATTTCCACCTAACAATGCACGAAAATACGAAAAAAATGCAAGAAAAATAACGGTAAAGTAAACATGACCTACATGCTAATGTCATCCCCCCAAGCTTAGCCTGAGCATTGTCCTCAATGCTTCAAGACTATGAGATAAAAGAGATAAAAGAAGCTCGGGGAAAAGAGAGCGAACCTGATCAGTCCTCGGCGCGGTCGTACCAGCGCCAGTCGCGCAACTCGTCCTCAATGCCAGCCACCCGCTCCTGGAGATCATGAAGTGCGGCGCCCTGCTCATAGAGGGCAACACCCTGCTCCTGACGCATGTCGTACATCAGCTGGTAGACATCCCGGATGGTGGGCTCAGCGACGGGAGGGGGATACACGGGTCCATCGTAGGAGGAGAAGGAGGTGGGTGAGCCAGTCTGGTACGGGTGAGGGCCAGCTCCATATGATGAGGTACCTGCATCATAGGGTGAAACATGTACCTGCTCGGAGAAGGGGGGTACCTGGCCGGGGAATGGGTGCACCAGAGGAGGAGAAAGAGGATGCAGAGCCTGGACTGGAGAGGTGGTGGCATCAATCATCTCCTCATCGCCCTGTGGTGGTAGTGGTGGAGAAGGTGGGGCCGCAGGGGCAGGCTGCACGCGGGGCGGACGGCGGAAAAACCAAGTGCTCCGGTCATCGAAGGAGAGAGTGACCGGGAAAGGCAAGACATAGCTGGTCCGCATATCAGGCATGCGCCATGCCCAAGCACTGCGCCCAGCGCGTCCCGCAGCCGACTCGATGAACTTGTAGGCGCTGAACTGAGAGAGAGAGAGATGGCGGGCGCTCGTGCACTCATCGTCGCCAAAGATCTGGAGGTGTAAGCGCTCGGCGATCAGAGTGACATAGGCAGAAATGGAGATAACGCCACCGACCTTGGGCTGCCGCTGGATGTCGAGCCAGTGGTGGATCATGGCGAGCATCAGGTCGGGCCGCTCGAGAGTGCTGTCGGGGCGCAGCATATGATCCACCAGCTGCATATCCTCAACATTAGCACGGGCGAATGTCTCGCCACGTGCGAAGATGGTGCAACCGAGGATACGCAGCAGACATCGGATGACAGGGTGAGGGACATTGAGCTGCTTGAAGTCTTTGTTGAAAGCTGACCCGGCGCGGCTGCCAGAGATCAACTCCCAAAAACTGTCGCGCTCCAAGCCCTCAGAGAAAGAGAGGGTGTCAGTAGTCGGGTCCGGCGCAAAGCCAAACCACTCCCTCATGTCAGAGAGGAGGACGCGGTAGGTCTCCTGGCGCAGGCGGAACGTGATGTACGGGTGATGCCGCCGCGTGAACCTGAGCTCCAGGGAAGAGAGAAACTCGATAGTGAGCGTCCTGTACCCCCTCTGGGCGATCATCCAGAAGGCAGGCGTGATCCCGATCCGGGTAGTGAGGCGGAGGAACTCATCCTCAAGACCCAGCGTCCGGAGAGCGGAGAAATCAACAATCCTCGTGTTGATGATCTTCTTTGTCCGCAAGGTGTCGAAGTACTTGAACTGCCGACGGGTCGGCATGAAGAAGTACTCCTCAGTGTAGGCGGCGGCACGCTGGGTGGCATCAGAGAGGGCCTCATCGGTGCCGAAGGAGTCAGAAGTGGAGTCGGAACCGTGGTCGGAGCCATGGAGGGAGGCAGGTACGGAGACCTGGGCAGAGGCGTGGTCGGAACCATGGTCGGACTCAGGGTCGGAGCCGTGGTCAGAGCCATGCACGGAAGCCTGTGCGGAGGCCTGGACAGAGGCCTCGTCAGAGCCCTGGTCCGGGTCACGAGAGGGGTGGTAGGAGGGGCTCCCCTGTGGGCTCCGGTAACCAGACGGAGACCGACTCGATGTGGTCTCACCCTCATAGTAGAGGGGCTGGACGGCGTCCTGAGAGGAACCACGCTGGCTGGAGTGGCGAGAAGCACTGGAGCCACTCTGAGATGAACTCCGGCGGGACGACGAGGGGGCAGCAGCAGATGAGTCGCCAGCCATCGGTCGGTACGGCCTGGTCGGACTGGTTGGTACGGCCTGGTCGGACCTGGGCTGAAGAGGTACGGCGTGGCCGGGCTGGTTGGTACGGCCTGGTCGGACGCAGAGAAGAATGGTGGCCGACTAGGGTGAAGAGAAGATCCTTGGGCTGGTGGTGCGCAGGAGCTCCGGCCGGTGCGTGGATGGGTCCTTGGGCTCGGGTTAGGGCAGAAGAGAGTAGAGAGTAGAGAGTAGGGAGTGGAGAGGGAGAGAAGAGAGAGTAGAGAGGTAGAGAGAGTAGAGAGGGAGAGAAAGTGGAGAGGAGAGGGAGACGGGTACGGGGTAAGGGAAGGGGAAAGGGTGCGGGGAAGGGGTGCGGGGTGCGGGGGTGCGGGGAAGGGGTGCGGGGGGTACGGGGGGGGTTAAATGGAAAAAAGAGACGGCAGGTAAGGAACCCGTTCGCGTCCGACCTAGGTACGGCCTGGCCGTACCAAGTGGTACGGGCCGTACCGACCCCTAGAGTCACCAACCTAGGTACGGCCTGGCCGTACCAAGTGGTACGGACCGTACCGACCCTTCGTGTCCCCGACCTAGGTACGGCCTGGCCGTACCAATGTGGTATGGCCTAGCCGTACCAAGTCAAATTTGTGTGGTTTCTCTCTCTCTGAACTTCTCAGGCCGCTCGTGATGCAATGCAGTAGAATGAATGCATGTCTATCTGTTCCTAAAATGCAAAACAGGTAAAAATGGCCTGGGCTGCCTCCCAAGGAGCGCTCGTTTTAGGTCTCGAGCTCGACCTTCTCTTGTCAGGCTTCGGTTGGAGATGGATCGGAGAGATCCAAGTTCACTCGCATTTCTCGGGGATGATCAGCAATGTAATGCTTGAGACGCTGACCATTGACTTTGAAAGTGTGCCCCTCTTTGTTTTCCAACTCCACTGCGCCAAATGGGAACACTGCCCTTACCCGGAATGGACCGGACCACCTGGACTTCAGCTTCCCTGGAAAGAGCCTAAGTCGAGAATTAAACAAGAGGACCAGGTCTCCCTCATGGAACTCACGAGGCATGATGCGCTTGTCGTGAACCTGTTTGGTCCTTTCCTTGTAAATTCTCGCGTTCTCGTAGGCATTGAGACGCATCTCCTCTAACTCATGCAGGTCAAGGATGCGTTTCTCTCCAGCTGAGAGCAAATCCATGTTGATGGCCCGTGTGGCCCAGTATGCCTTGTGCTCAATCTCCACGGGCAAGTGGCAGGACTTCCCGTACACCAATTTGAAAGGGCTCATCCCAATCGGAGTTTTGAAGGCTGTACGGTAGGCCCACAGTGCGTCACTCAGCTTGAGCGACCAATCCTTTCTCGTTCTAGCCACGGTTTTCTCCAGGATAGACTTGATCTCTCTGTTGGAAATCTCGGCTTGACCGTTGGCTTGAGGATGGTAGGATGTGGTCACTTTGTGAGTAACTCCATGGCGACTCAGGAGATTGTCGAACTGGCGGTTGATGAAGTGCTTGCCACCATCGCTGATGACGGCTCTCGGAACTCCAAAGCGAGGGAAGATGATGTCAGTGAACAGTCTTTTCACTGCATTGGAGTCCGCATTCTTGCAAGCTACTGCCTCCACCCACTTGGAGACGTAGTCAACTGCCACCAGGATGTACTCGTTCCCACAAGAGGGTGGAAACGGTCCCATGAAGTCAATGCCCCAGACATCAAAGATGTCTACCTCTAGAATAGAGTGGAGAGGCATGTCATTCCTCTTGGAGATGTTCCCGGTGCGCTGACACTTGTCACAAGCTGCGACGAAGGTCCTAGCATCTCTGAAGAGTGAAGGCCAGAAGAAGCCGGATTGCAGGACCTTTGAAGCAGTCTTGGAAGATGAAGCGTGTCCTCCGTAGGCTGAGGAGTGGCAGTGCTCGAGAATGGAGCGCGTCTCGTCGTATGGCACACATCGTCTGTAAATGCCATCAACGCCAGTCTTGAAGAGGTAGGGGTCGTCCCAGAAATAGAACTTGGCGTCCGATCGAAGCTTCTTCTTCTGCTGGTATGACATGGTAGGAGGAAGCACTCCTGAAGCGAGAAAGTTCGCAATGTCTGCATACCAGGGCACTGATTTGGTGTTCACTCGGTCAGTTGCATGGGACGTCCGATCTCGCACAGCACGAGTCGCGTGCATCGGTGTACCGACCGAGTTGATCTCCTCCGTGGCAGAAATCGAATGGAATTGGTCATCAGGGAATGAGTCATCGATTGGCAGGCTACTAGAGCCCTCATCTTCCCAGCGAAGCCGGGACAGATGGTCAGCCACGGTGTTTTCTACTCCTTTCTTGTCCCTGATTTCAATGTCAAACTCTTGCAGGAGGAGGATCCACCTAATCAGGCGAGGCTTGGCATCCTGCTTGCTCAACAGATACTTGAGTGCGGCGTGGTCAGTATAGATCACTATCTTGGAACCAACCAGATAGGATCTAAACTTATCGAGAGCAAACACAACAGCCAAAAGCTCCTTTTCGGTTGTTGTGTAGTTCATTTGGGCAGGGTCTAGCACCTTGCTAGCGTAGTAGATAGCGCATGGCTTGTTCTCCTTTCGCTGCCCTAGAACGGCTCCCACTGCGTAATCACTCGCGTCGCACATCAATTCAAATGGCAGGGTCCAGTCTGGAGGCTGCAGGATAGGTGCTGAGACAAGGGCTTCTTTCAATCGACAAAACGAGTCGACACACTCCTGCGAGAAGATGAAATCAGAATCCTTAATGAGCAGGTTGGTCAACGGTTTCGCGATTTTTGAGAAGTCCTTGATGAAACGGCGGTAGAAGCCAGCGTGTCCCAGAAAGCTTCGCACAGCTTTGACATTTGTTGGGATCTCCAGCTTCTCAATCACCTCCACCTTGGCTTTGTCAACCTCGATTCCTTTGGAGGTCACTACATGTCCAAGGACGACTCCCTCTTGGACCATGAAGTGACACTTCTCCCAGTTCAGGATCAAGTTGACCTCTTCACACTTCTCCAGGATTTTGCAGAGGTTGGCTAGACATGAGTCAAAGCTGGCTCCATAGACAGAGAAGTCGTCCATGAAGACCTCAACCTCTTTCTCGATGAAATCCGAGAAGATAGCCATCATGGCTCTCTGGAAGGTGGCAGGCGCATTGCACAGACCGAATGGCATCCTACGGTATGCGAATGTACCGTAGGGGCATGTGAATGTGGTCTTGTCTTGGTCGTTCGGGTGAATGGGGATCTGAAAGAATCCTGAATACCCGTCAAGGTAGCAGAAATGAGAATGATTCGCCAGTCTTTCAAGGAGTTGGTCGACAAACGGCAATGGGAAATGATCCTTGCGTGTGGCAGCGTTGAGCTTTCTGTAGTCAATACACATGCGGTACCCAGATACCACACGAGTCTGGACCAGCTCGTTCTTGTCATTTCTCACCACTGTCGTGCCTCCCTTCTTGGGCACCACGTGAACTGGACTCACCCACTTGCTGTCAGAGATGGGATAGATGATACCTGCATCCAGGAGTTTGAGAATTTCTTTTTTCACCACCTCTTTCAGGTTGGGGTTAAGTCGTCGCTGGTGCTCCACAGACGGCTTGTGATCATCCTCGAGAAGAATCCGGTGTGAGCAAATGGCTGGGTTGATCCCTTTCAAGTCCTTGATCGAGTACCCGATCGCACCCTTGTGAAATCTCAGCTTCTCCAGAAGTTTGGCGGTTTGATCGGGGTTCAGACTCGCATTGACGATCACAGGACATGATTTTTCTGGATCGAGGAACTCGTATCGGAGATTTGTGGGAAGAGGTTTGAGTTCAGGAGTCGGACGCTCAGGCTGATCATTGACACGAGTCGCGTCTGGGTGATCTGACTCGTGTGTCGTCGAGATGTCGGCCTTGGCAAGCTCCGCTCTGCTCCTCGTCTCAGGGTGTGATGTACGGAGATCCTCCAGATCCTCAGGAATCGCATCTGCTGCACAGATTGACTCGCTCGCCTCGCTTGGCAATTGGGAGAGGAATTCAGCGTCTTGGCGCAGCGAGTTGTTGACTTGTTCAAGAAAGTAGTCCTCGGCTAGATCAGCCAAGCACTCTTCTATCCCGTCAACCCGGAAGCATGTCTCAGAACGTGACGGATATTTCATGGCGCGATCGATTTGGAACTTCACCTTCTCCCCTCCAAAATTCAAAGTCAGGGTGCCTTGCTTCACGTCAATTAGCGCGCCAGCTGTGCTCAGAAAAGGTCGCCCCAGGATGATTGGGACTTCCTTATCTTCCTCCATCTCCATGACGACGAAATCGACGGGCACGAAGAACTTCCCGACTTGAACTGGCAAATCCTCCACCACACCAAGTGGAAGTCGGACTGAAGAATCCGCCAACTGCAGCGTCATCCTTGTGGGCTTGAGCTCCCCCACTCCTATGCGATCATAGATGGTGCGTGGCATGAGGCTCACGCTCGCTCCTAGATCACACAGGGCTTTCTTGATTGTGGCTTTCCCAATGGTGCATGGAATGGAAAACTTTCCAGGATCGTCCAATTTGGGAGGTAACTCGCTCTTCAAAATTGCGCTGCACTGCTCCGTTAGCTTGACTGTCGCATGCCCCTCTAAGCTTCTCTTGTTGGAAAGAATGTCCTTCAGAAACTTGGCATAGGTGGGCATTTGAGTCAGAGCGTCGGTGAAAGGGATGGTGATGTGCAGCTGCTTGATGACGTTTGCGAAGTTAGCGAATTGCTCATTCAGTCTCGTCTCAGCTAATCTCTGGGGGAATGGAACAGGTGGCCGGTATGGAGGTGGTTTCTCGGCACCTTTCTTCCTCTGGCTTCCTGACGCTTCGGGTGGAGGTTGTACAGGTCTTGCCGAGCTGGTGCAGTCTGCACTCGCTTGAGGTTGGATGACCTCAGCTCGTTCTGGATTAACCTCCTTCAGTGGAATTGACACAGGGGTCAGAATCGCGTCAGGTGTCGCATCAAGGATCGGATCAGCCGTGGTCTCACTTGGCATTGGTGGCTCGTCATACTGGGTCCCACTTCTCAGAGTGATCGCCTTAGCCTCTCCTCTTGGATTGGGTTCTGGTTGAGATGGAAGCTTCCCAGGTTGAGAGTGGCTTGAGGTGACCATCTGGCTCAGCTGCTCCAGCAACTTGCTTTGGGCAGCCATTTGAGTGGTCATGCTCTGCATCTGCTCCCACATCATCTGATTCATCTTGCCCTGCTCGTGAGTGAAGTTGTTCACTTCGGTAGGCGCATTTGGCTTTGAGGGGTTAGATGGAGCTGCATGGTTGCCTTGATTGGGAAAGGAAGCGTTCTGATAGAAGTTCCTGTTGCCATTGTTGTTGCTGTTGCTGCTGCTCGAAGCCTGGTTTCTCCAGTCGTTGTTGTTTGGAGGGGGGTAGTTCCCAGTGTTGTTCGCCCGATTGTTCCAATTGTTGTTGTACTGCGGCCTCTGGAAGCTGTTGTTGTTGAAGGGCGGTCTGAACGAAGAGTTGTTGAAAGGCGCGGGGTTGTTCTGGTTCGACCTCCAGTGCTGCTGCTCAACCGGATCCTTGGAGTAGGACCGGCTGAAGGGAGGTCTGGGAAAGAAGGAAGGCTCGTTGTTGAGAGAGTTGACCTGCTCACTCTCCTCGTCTTGCTGCACCAGCGGGCATTGCTCGTATGCATGCCTCTCGTCTCCGCACATGACGCAAACTTGAGGCTGCTGTTCGACTGCCTTGACACTGAGCTTGTCCATCGCCCGCTGCATGGCATCCATCTTGGCGGTGAGAGCTGTGATGTGATCGAGCTCGTACTTGCCACCTCCTTGGCTACCTCCTTGGCCTCCTCGCTGGCGTGACGTATCGCGGCCGGACCACTGCTGGTTCTGCGCCATGCTGTCAATCAAGTTCATAGCCTCTAAAGGCTCCCTTGACATCAGCGCGCCTCCCGCAACAGCGTCCACGTAAGCACGTGTGCTCTCGTTCAAGCCGTCGTAAAACGTTTGAATTAAAAGCCAGTCGGGTATACCATGGTGTGGACAGGAGTACTGCAATTCTCTAAACCTTTCCCAAGCCTCGTTCAGGGGTTCATCAAAAATCTGCCTAAAGCTGGTCAGGTCATGTCTTACCTTGGCTGTCCTCTTGTGAGGGAAAAATCTGGTCAAAAACAATTTGGACAAGTCCCTCCAAGTCCTAACAGAGTCCCTAGGCAAAGATCCTAACCATTTCTTGGCCTTATCCCTGAGAGTGAAAGGAAATAAAGCAAGCTTGGTGTAATCAGCATTCTCACCGTTGGTTTTGATGGTCGTGATGCACTCGAGGAAGGTCTGGAGGTGAGCGTGCGGGTCCTCGTGGTCGAGTCCATGGAAGGTGTTCTGCTGCACCATGTTGACAACCCCCGGATTGAAGTTCGGTTGCTGTCCTGGAATGTGTGGCAGCCGGATCGCACCTCGCACGTCTCCAGCTCTCGGCACGTTGAACTCCCGCAAGGTCCTAGGCATGAAAACATCGGCATCATCGTCTGTCAGGTGGCCTTCTTCTTCTCGCCTTTCTCTTTCTCTTTCCCTGGCCTCTGCCTCCATTCTGATTCGGGCTTCGTCCTCTGTCTCAGCCATTTCTTCAAGTTCAGGTGACTTGGTACGGGTCGGACCAGGTTGGTGCGGCCTGGCCGTACCTGAGTTGGTACGGGCCGTACCAGAGGGAACCGTACCAGGTGGTGGCTGAGCAGTCTCGGCCGGATCTGGAGGAGTTTGGTCGAACAGTGGGCCCTTGCTTCTCAGATGATATTTCAACCTGAATTGGCCTGCAGGGGGGGGTTCAAAAGCCAGTTTTTAGTGATTTTGAATAAGAGAAAGCAAGAAAGATACAAGTTAAAATCTAGATTAACAAAGTAAAGTAAAATCTAACTAGGCAATTGTTTACCGTCCCCGGCAACGGCGCCAAAAACTTGTTCGCACAAAAGCGCAACGCAAGTTTCGGTACGCTTGAGGGCGTACCTTTTAAAACCGCGCTTACACTTCACGAGTAAGGGTTGCAAGTGTACAACCCCTATCGAGTAATATAAACGGGTGTCGATCCACAGGGACGGACAATTACTAGGTTAGAATTTACTAGACTTGATTAAAAACTAGAAGTGAGAAAGATTGGGTTTGGTATTTAAGTTCCTAAAGTATCAATTCAAACAGATCAAAGAATGCAAACTAATGTAATAAAGTGCTAGAAGAAATGTAAACTATGTTTGATTATGGATAAAAGGCGTTTCCAGGGTTTCAGACTTCATCTATGATCTGCCTCTAGTGGTACGGCCTAGTGGTACGACCCGTACCAAGTTGGTACGGCTAGGCCGTACCAAGTTGGTAAGGCTAGGCCGTACCAGCCTTGGTAAGACAAGGCCGCACCACCCTGGTAAGACCCGTACTGGCTTCCCAGAACAGAGCTTACCAGTTCGAGTTGATGCATTTCTTGCTGGTACCTTGTGCTAAACTCTTTAGAAAGGTTCAATTGACCATACCTAAGGTTCCTAAGCCTCAACTCTCGTGTGTTGGATCAAGATCTAGGTTGGAATGCAATTGATTACCTTTTAGGGTTTCTACACCTCAATTTTCATGTATTGGTACAGATCTACCCTAGCTGACTGATTGGAGACCTAAGGTACTCTCTAATCTGTCGATTAGAGGGGAATTCAACCTCTCGGCTTCAATTCGAACAAGTCTACCCTAAGCACTTGATTTGGTTGAGAGATTGAGATGATCACATGACCTTGATAGGTTTGATCTAGACCTAAAGGTTCACCATACACAATCACAGCAAGCAAAGCAAGAGATAGCAAAGAAATCACAATCAATCAATCAAAAGAGTTCATACAAAGTACTAGTCAAAGAAAGTCAAAGCAAATCAAGAATCCATCTCAAAACCCTAGAAACTAAAATAACTACTCACAGCACATGATCTGATCTAAAAATACAATAAGAAAGGTAAAGAAAGCCATGGATCGAAGGGATCGAGTGGAAGAGGCTTGATCCGTCGAGCTTCGCCTCTTTCCTCTTCCTTCCTTCTTGCTCCTAGCTCCTCAGCTCTCTTTCTCTCTCTTACTGTGCTCTCAAATGTCTCTGGAATGAATGATCATCGAAATTGGAGAGCTCCCCGCCTTAAATAGCCTCTGCCAAGATTTGAATCTGTCAGGCCGCCTTTAGGTACGGCCCGTACCAAAGTGGTACGGCCTGGCCGTACCAGGTGTGATGAGCTGAAACTGGCCAAGTCTGGTACGACCCGTACCAAGCCTGGTAAGGGCAGGCCGTACCAGATCATCCAAAATCGCCATTTCTTCGTGTGTTTTGCTCCAAACCTGCAGAAAACAAACAAACACTCAGCAGTACCAAATTCTAAAGATATATCGATGAAATGCACATGATTCTGGTGAATTAGTGCACGAATCTGGTACTAAAACAGGCCTAAAATAGACTAAATATGCGAGGTATCAACGTCCATCCATTGCAGAATCCTATTGTGTCGTCTTCTACCTAAAGTAACATTTTTTGTTTCTAGAACAAGGACAAGGCCCCATGTTCAGGCCATTCTAACTGATTTTCATACACATGCCATTCAGCCCTCCATGTGTTGATCAGTGTTTAGATGTAGTAGTAGTGACTTACAAAGCTGCCAGGGTCGATGCCTAATTGAGGCTTCTGGCATGTGCATTCCACTGTGTTATCATCCCTGATGACCACCGTGTATTTGAAATTGGCCTTAGTAAACCGGCCAGAATCGTCAGACAAGAAAGCGTGAACTCTCTCTTGTGCGGAAGTTACCTCGAACTCGTTGTAGTTGCCAAACTCCCTAAGCGTCTTCATAGTATTGGACCTATCGAACTGTTTTTTTAAATGAAGTTAATAATAAATAGATCAAGAAAAAACTAAAAATAAAAATAACTTATGCGCACAACACGAGAACTGTTGACCTTGTCTGGCTTCAAATTCCGCTTTGGCCCTTCTCTGCGCAAACCATATGAGACATTTGTAAAATGTGTCTTCAATTATTGCTGTCTTCAATTGATTGTCTGGGATATACATACCCCATGCTGAATGCTGCGGTACCAGTTTAGTTACTGGGGGGTAGTTCTCATGTAATAGGAGTTTTTTAATTGAAGGCCTACGGGTGCGAAAAAAAAAATTATTGCTGCCATCGGTAACTTATGAGATGCATATCGAGTGTGGCCGTTTGTGCGACTAGGCAAGATAGAACAAACAATTCTGTGCGCCCATCCGTGCGGCCATATAGGGTAGCACAAAATGGTAGTGGTTTATTTTGGACTTGGGAACGTGGGCTGAAAGAAAGGCAGTTTTGTAGACACGTCTGGCCGTTTGTGCAGTCGCACGGATTTTGATGCGGCTGCACGTGCAGTGCCAGATGTGTTACCCTATATAAGAATGGGTCCCCAAGGCACAAGAGATAATACACAACTCAGATTTCTGAACAGTAGTTATTTTAGACAGAATCTGAGTGCTTTCTAATTTCTTCCATCATCAAAGAACTAAGAAGAGAAATTCATTAAGAAATTTGGAGATGATTTCTCAAGTGCCATATCTTGCTGCTTTGGAAGACTTGATCCACGGCTATACGATGTAAAGGCTAGGCGAGAAGGGCTTCTTGCGATTAAAGACTTGTCTCGTGCTCACGGAGACGGCTCTTCAAACTTGAGGATTCCATGGCCAATGTTATGGAATCATATTGTATTCCGCACTTATGATTATATTTTATGAGTCGGTTTTGGCATAGAACGGTCCATAGGTTAAGGTAAGAAACTGTTTTTCTTTCTCTGGGATGTAAGTGTTTGACTCCGAGATGAGATGTAAGTGTTTGATCTCTATATAAGACGTAATTGTTTGGCCTTTATAATTCCCCAACACACAAATCTTAAAGTTGTAAAGGTTAGAGGTCAAGCCACTAAACTATTTAATATTTACAAAGAATTTATCATTTTCGGATTTTAAACATACGATCTTGTACACAAAGAGCATTGCCTTTGCCACTAGACCAAAGACCTGATATGTCAGTTTTTATCTAATGTTGGCTACTTGTTGAGTAATTAATGATTTTGAGAAAATTTGTTAGGTTTGTATTGTATTGTAACTAACGATCAATGAGATTTGCAATCTAGCAGCAGCGCTACCTACGCCTGATTTGCAGCGCTACAACTAAACATGTTCGTTTGGTAAGTTTAAATTAATTTTTGACAGAGATCAATATGGAATATATTAATTTGGGTATAATAGATTCAATACGTTTCTTTCTAATTAAATAGATCGGATCATCGGATTGATAAAACAAGAATTACCATGCTACTAGATTTTTTTTTTTTAATTTCCATCACTATTTTAGTAATAATACTAAATTCATTTGTTCCATTTCAACAACCATACCACAAGATGATTTTTTTTTTTTTTTCATACAAACCATTCTTCAATTTAATAAACATTTTTTTTCCTAATTTTTCTAATTTGGGCCGGACTTGGGCCGCTTTTATCTCATTGATTTTAGATAGAGAATCATGAAATGGATCTGATTAACGGATAAACATATTTAAAGCAGATACCGCCGATCCGTTGTTCATTTCAAATTTCAAAATCGATTCTCCTCTCCTCTCTTCTTGCAAGAATGGACGCCACCGCCTCGTCTCTTCTTGCGAGTCTCCAACAAGGCGCCGACCACCATGGCCTCCATTCTCGCTTCTCCTCTTACCTCCGGCCGTTTTCCGATTCGAAATCCTCTACATCCGCCCGATCCCTCGCCAAAAGGTTTCTATCGTTTATCTGTAAGGCACTAAACCTCCTCCCCGCTCTTCTCCGCGAAACCTCTAATGTTGAGGAGCGAGATAATGAACTCCTGGAAATCTACGAGCTCGTACTTGAGTGCTTCGGTTGCCTGCTGCCTGTTTTGGAAGGGGAACCCTATATGTTGCACTTACATAGAGGTGTCTTTGTACGGTGCTTGGTGACAACTGGGAAGTACGAAAAAGCTGAGGCTGAGGCGGTCATGCTTCTAGAAGACCTAATATCCGCTCTTGCTCCAGACGGAAAGGTTGGAAGATCAAAGAATGGAAAGGGCAGGGGTGCTGAACCACAGATATTGTTCCCCGATCCAAAAATTGTTGGTACTGATGATTCAGGGATCACTACCTTGATAATAGATATAATTATTTCTCTCTGCAATTGCGCATTTAACAGCAAATCAAACAAGCCAGGGGCTTATTTGAGGATTTTGGCTCTTGTCGAGCAAGTGCAGCCTTGGATTCGGTAAAGTAGTCTATCCCCCCTTTATCATTTTGCTAGTAGCAGAAGAACATTCTGTTCTTCTGTTATCCACTGAGATGATTGAACTGAGCAAACAATAGTTTTCCTTTCTTGTTTCTTCTTTTTTATTGATATTTGGTTGAAGTCCAATTAGGTCAATATTTTACCCCTTTGGATTATTGGTTAGCAGATGTTATGGCTTAACTTCACGGACAGTAATGAATGCCTCAATCTATCAAAAAGCGCACATGCAACAACCCATGCCAATTTTCTACCTGCTTTGTTATACTGCACATTATGTGCTAATCTGAAGTTTACATATCTGTATTTGATAAAATTGTTAAGTCCCCCATTTCTTTTCTAACTAGAAAATGGTATCTTATGTAGGTTATTGGATCATGAGGCTGCTAAAAGGAACCGCTTAAGGTTTTTGAGACCATTGTACACATGTGCAGCTTTTCTTACCAGTGAATGTACATCATTTGACCGTGACCTTGTCACTAGATTTTGCATAACCATGTTAAGGGAGTGTGCAAGCTGCTCTTTCAATCAGTTGACAATTGTAAGTTTATAAGATAACTTTTGCCATGTCCATTTCCTTGAAACATTTGCATTCATCGTGCTGATATCATACCAGTCAGCTTCTGATGATATTATGAGATACAAGCCTAAGTAGAACCTGTACCAATATGTAATTTGACTTCAACTTTTCAGGATCTTAGGGTTCTGTTATAGCATTTTGTGTTGTCAACCTGTACCTGTACATCATTGTCAATTGGTAAGGGATGCTACATTGTAACTCTGGCACATTTTGCCCCTTTTGGGGGGAAATTTGGTTTGACAAACTGTAATATTTGATACTGGTTTCAGAGTGCTAGCAAAATCTGTTCTCGGGTTGACCTAAATTGGGATGATGGTCCTTCAATCTTCCTTGACGTGCTAAGAATAGCCCTAGAGCTATCTCTATGTGAATGCAAGGTACAACATTATGTTTCTTTCAATTACTTGAAATTCAGTGTAAGAAGAGCATCTTCTGCTAACAACAAGCTTGTGATATTATATTAAAATTTTCTTAAAGGCCTCTTTGTTTCTAGTTGAACATTCTTGTATTTGTTATGTCCATGCTTCTATCTAGATCATAATCTCCTTTGTTTGTTTCTCTATGACGTCCATTTTGTCAGGATCAAGTTGCGAAGGGTGCGAAGGAGTTTCTTGACTTATTATCATCTACATCTGATATTTTATATGATGCTCAACCCAACATTTGTAAACTTGCTTCGGACACTCTTAATGATCATGTACAGAAGTTTGTCAAGGTATCTGCTAATTTCTCAGATTGAAAGCATTGGTGAATGTGCATTATACTGCATTTTTGTTGAACAGAAAAACCTTTTGCTTTTTTTCAGCTTTTCCCTCCTGTTGGCTTGATTCTCTCTCTCTACTCTGCTGCTTTATACTTCAAATCTACCATTCCATTAAGCCAGACTGGTGACAACACTCCTATATCTTCTTATGCCACAATCCTCAGCAGCCAAAAAGAACTTCAAAGCCTATTAGCATCAGTAGAAACACTTTCAAGTTATTTTTCTGAGAAGAAAGGGGGATATGGAAATGCTTCAGGATTGTTCTTGGCATATTTGGATGCGCTCGAGTTTTTGTGTCAGGTGCTTCTACCTTGTGCGAAGACTGGATGGAGGCATTTCTGTTCTGAGGGAAAAGATTTCCCTAATTCTTCTAATTGGAGTAACATTTTCAAAGTGCTACAGGAATTCTGCAGTTCTGCCATTAATGCATTTAGGTAAGATTAAGGGGTACTGTTTTACTTGCATTAATGTATCTCAATTGTAGTTTTTAGGAGCCAAGTTATCGGTTTTATACTGTTTTCTTTCTCACATTTTACCTTTTTTTGTGGTTTGCCTGTTTGATCTGTCGGTTTGGTATCTTCTAGTTTATCTAGCTTTTTCCTTCACCTGAGGTTCCACAGAGTGGCTATCTCCGCAGTACATTGAACCTAGGAGGTTGAAAATGCTACCCTTTTTCAACAGTTTGTCATGACCGGTACTAGTTGAATGATAATATAGTATTGTACCTGTATGATTGGACATCATTATACTACTCAAGTACTCATCAATAATGGTATTTAACCTACATTATCTTAGATATAGTAGCCACCTTAGAGCAATATATGATTATTTTTATCTTCGCTACTGATGTTGCCCTTCAATTTGCCAGGGCTACTACCAAGAACGACGTAGATAAAGAAAGAACAGATAGAAAACGTAAACTGCTGCTGGAATCATTAGTTTCTGGGTTCAAAATTTGTTTCTTCTCTGCCATACCATATGAGGTGATTATATTTATTATTTCTTATCCCATAATCCATATGTCCAGCAGTATAGGGCCAGAAATTATTGTACTACAAATTTGCCTCAATGAACTGTCAATTGTGAAATTGTCTGTTGTAATCTGTTGCTAAGGTCTTTCCTTTTTCTACTCCAGATGTGTTCCGACTCCATTAGTATAGTACTATCAAGCGAGTGGGTCTCACCGACAGAGCTCAAGTATTTTGTTTCCTCGCTTTCTAATACAGGGCAAACATTGTACCAGATTCGAAGCCATTTAAAACAGGTCTTAAAAATTTTCTCTTTATGTTTTGCTGAGGGTCTGAAACCTAATTTTTTGCAGTATGATACTTTTTAAAGTTAAAACTCATAATAACAAGGTTTAGAGCAATCTGGGTGCTGTTTGCTGTTTCTACAATAATATGGCACTGCTTTGTCACTTTACTTAACTTCATATTTAGTACCTTGAGATCCTTTCTCTTTTCTAGGCACCAGTATCAGTAGCATTGAAGCTATATTGTGAAGCTGTATTGGCAAACTTGAGGCGAATTTGCCATAACTACTCAGTTAAGTCGAGTGATATTTCAAATGATAGCCTGAAGAATATCAACGAAACAGTATCAGATGGGTATAAAAGAATTGGGTCGATAATCCTTCTTTTCCATGAATGCCATCCTGGCGACATTACCAGTATTGCTGATATCACTGTTCGCACCTTGTTTGAGATGTCCCTTGTTGACGATTTGCACAGGATCCAAAGCAACTCCTTTTCCTTGGTCAAAGAATGGGTCAAGGTACAGATCTAACTTGCATGTGAAAAACCCATTTCTGTTTTTCTAGACAGTTGTGATTACTAATCTCTCTTGAGACTTGTAGGTGTTATGCAAAGAATACAACGATGCTGACAAGAAATATGATGCTCCTTTTCTGTACCATTTGCTTATGAAGAAAAAGGACAAACAAAATTTGTCGAGGATGTCTCTGGGAAGAATTATAGAGAAGGTTGATGTTGCTTTTTCTTTATAATTCAATACCTTATTACTTCTCTAAGCCTAAAAGCACTTTCTCATACAAGAACTACTATCTTGCTACTTCTGTAGGAGCTCCTGGTGTATCAACAACTGGAAAGTCGGTACCCAAATTTATGCAAAATTATGCAAGAAAAGGTCATTAAAGTTCTCTTAGAGGATCTATACAGTGAAAAGGATTCTTTTCTGGAAAGATCAAGAATTTTGATTGCAAAAGCAAGATATTTACGAGCTAGTGGAGTTGATGGCTTGAAAGGCTCTCTGGATTGCCTCTTTGAAGCCATTTCTTTACTTGTGAGTCACTCTTGCTTCTTTCCCTTGGTCATTGGAACTTCTGTTGAATAAAGCTTTTACCCTAATTTGATGTGATGAAAAAAGAGATTATAATCTTTTCACAGATAGGCTATTAGAGAATGAAGGAATGAAGCCACAAGGATCCCATTCTTGCTTGTTTCCTGTCTTTTTTTATAATATTCTGACCCTCTGGAATTGTTTTTATCTGACAGAGAGATGCAAAATCAGATTCTTGTAAAGGTCAAGCTCTGGCATATCATCAACTGGCAACTGCTTATTGTTTGCATGCACAGTGTGCCCAAGAAGACAAACTTGACTTTGAGGTAAGATAAGGATTACTCATTTTGGAGCCTCTCTATTATTTATTAATACCGGAAATTAACTGCCTATATATTTTATTGTTTCGATGGGTCATTTAAGCTTGAACACACTTTATGCACTTGCTCTTTTTTTTTTTTTTTTTTCCAATTGTGGGATATTAAGGACAATTTTTATTTTTGCACAGGTAATCTTGGGAGAGATTGATTCTGCTCTTGATTTGTGGTTAGGAATAGATATTGAGCATTACACTTGCAGTGATGGTGGTTTCGAGCAGGAGGCGACAAACATGGTTCCAATGCTTTGTTCTTTGATTGATCTATTATCCATTAAGGTGGAACATTTTATTCATCTCTTTCTTTCATGCAATAGGTTTAGCAGAAAATTTTCAGGTTTAAGCATACAAATACCATGGTTCACAACATTTCCTTTGTTTTTTCTATTATTGTCAGGGTTGCTACAAGCATCACTCTCGCATATGCAAGTTGATGGCGAAGACATTCAAACATGAAAGTATCCCAGTTGAGAAATTATTTGCCTTGCTATTTAGTGACAGACGGCTTGGGCATACCAATTGTGGTGTCCAAATGGATGTGGAGCTTATTTCCGATGCACTACAGAACTGTGATGCCAGTGCTCATCTTACGAAGTTTTGGGCCAGTTGTTTAGAGGGTCATAACCCATCCCTAAGCATGTTTGCTCAGAGCATGTTGCTGAATTGCCTAGTTTTCCCAGAAGTGAATGAAAACGGATTTGAAAAATCATTACAGTGCAAAATTGGAATCAAGGAAATTAAACAAATAGCCTCATCTCTAATTTCTGATGTAAGCTCAGTGGGAAGCTAGATTTGTTCTTTAATTTTCATATTCCTTCTATCTTTAGCTAACCTGATGTTTCTATAATTGAATATGTAGCCTAAACCACCAAGCCGCTCAGCATTTATTGCTGGTTACTTGTACTATGATTTATCACAGAGGCTTTTGTCAGAAGGAAAACTGTTTGAGGTAATTTTCACATATCTCCATTGTACCTACCTCCTATGTAATTTTGTCCAATGAAAAAGCACTTGAAAAAATTTGTTTGAACTTACTTTCAGGCTCTGTCTTGTGCCAAAGAGGCCTTCAATCTGCGCACAAAGCTCCTACATAGAAAGTTCATGTATTTTCACAAAAAGCCATATGATGTACATCTCCAAACACGGGATTCAGTAGCAACTGAGATGTGGCCTGATTTTACTAGGGCACACATCATCTTGGATTCCTTTCGCTCCCCTTGGATTGTTCTCAGATGCTACCTTGAAAGCACTTTTCAGGTACGCTACATTTTGTTTCTATTGTTCATTTTATTATTTTTTTGTTTCGATGGCTTTGTCTCATTTTTGGTTATGCCCAGGTGGGGAGTATCTATGAATCAATTGGCAATGGTGCTGAAGCTGAATTTATGTTCCGGACAGGAAAAGAGATATCCCATCTTCAAGTGTTGCATTCTTTTGAAATAACTTTTGCTTCATCTTTAGGTAAAGAAAATATGATCACTGTCACCTTTCCTTGATTAGCAATTGACTCATAGCTGAACTAATTTGGGTGCTTAATTTTATTTGTTGTACCAAATGCCATTGTGAAGGTCAAGTTCAACTAGATTTAATTTTTCTTGCAAAGAAGAAGAATAATTCAATTCTCTTTCAGGTCAACTATATCGTAAGTGGCAACTATGGGACATGTCTGACAGTGAACTAAAAAGTGCCCAAAGGCTTCTTCAGAAGAGTAAACCGGCACTTTCTTGTGGAAACTGCAAAATGTTTCTGGAAACCACAGTCAATCTTCAATTGGGAGATCTATTATATAGCCGTTTCAAAAACAGCTTTCAAACCACAGTCAATCTACATACCCTAGAAGATGCTTTATGCACGTACCAATCAGCTTTTGATAAGCTTGATTGCGACAAATTAGAATTTTCCAAAATGGAAGAAGCTGAAACAAACGAGCAACTAAATTCCACATGCAAATTTTGTATGCTTTTGAAACAGCCAGCAGAATCAGATTTTAATAAGAAAGCTTCTAGAAACCACAAAGCCACTTTAAAGGATCTTAATTCAGACACCAAAAGGCTGACGCGAACAACCAGGGCTAGGTCTTGCAAAACATCCACTGTTACTGAAACAAAAGAGAAGCCTGCAATTGAATTCAATAATTCGAAAAGGATGGGGAAGAAACCTAGCTCAAAATGTAATGAAGATCTTGCATCTTATAAAAGAATGTGTTGGGCCTGTCTAATGAACAAAGCTCTTGATTCCGGATCTCTGACAAAATTGTTACATCTTGGGGTTGAGTTTCGGCGCAGTAGTTTTCTTCTCTTGTTGCAACTGAAAATCGGTATGTTCTTCTACTTTTATGTGAACTTCTGAAATAAGGAAAAATAATTTGAAGGGTAGGAGCAAACTTGATATTTATTTTTAGAATGTGCAGTCACAGCAATTTGTTTTCTTTACAGAGGCTGAAAATCTTTTTCTTTTTAGTTAACTCTTGCAATTTTGTATGCATTATTTTCTTTTATATAACATATTATTAACACATTTGGTTTCTTAAACAGCAAGAACGTCTGGGGCTCAAGGTGTGAAGTCTAACGTTCATGAGATACACAGTCTATATAGGAAGTGCATCCTTCTTTTGTTTTCTAGATCTCCTGGAGCTGACTCCTCAGAAGTTCATGCGCGTCAACTAATGGAATTGATAGAAGATGAGCAATGGAAGGCTCTCTCTATCAACCGTGCACTGATTTTGTATAACATGAGCCTCTTTATGTTAAAGTACTGTCTTTCTGATGAATGCAGGTTAGTTGATCTAGGAATCTGAACTTTTATTTCATTATTCTTGGTTGTTTTGATTATACTTGGTTGCGATTTATTTTGTTACTGGTTTATTTTTTATAATGAACAGGGATGCATGTTGTACCCTTGCAAATTTCCAGATGCAAGATGTACTGACTTGGTTGTTGAGAGCCTTCATATTATCTCGAGAGTTTCCCTTGCTTATGCAAAAGGTCCTATTAGCTTGCCCTTTTTATTTATGCTCTGCCAAATTTTCATTATATTTCTGCTCTAAATATTTTGAGATTGACCCATTACAGGTGAGCAGGCTCCTTGCATCTACCTTGATACTTTCAACTGTGGATCGCTCTATACCTTTGCCTTTACATCTTGACAAATCTCTCTCGCTCAACCATTGGACTTCTTACTTTCATCAAGCCTCTATCAGCACTTCTTTGGACACCCTTTACCAGTGTGCAATTAACAAAATTCCTCCAAATGTTAGATTCTCACTGTTTCTTTGCTTCTTTATTTTGTTTCTTTTCCAAATATTGCTGTACCATTAACTATCTATCGTCATGCTATCAGGTCATGGCTGGAGCAAAGGATGAGGCATACAGTAATAATTCTAAGATTTTGAGGTAGTTCAAAACTTGAAAGATCTGATTGAAACTTGTACTACTTTCTCATTGTGCTATCTTCTCACAGGTCCTATGATAATAGTCAGTAGCTTCTATCATTCGTTTTGGGCATGAACCAATATCAAGTACACCCGATCCGATAAGGACCTAATTAGCATGAATATCCATAGTTGTATACTTAAGCAGACATAATTATGCTTGCTCTTATAGATAAGAATTATGTATAGTTATGCATGCATGTGTGGCATGCAAGACGATAAAATTTTTACAAGTACTAATATGTTAATCATGGAACAATAAATCAATAGTCCCTGTAACAAACAGGATCGGAAACCGATATGATGATAATAAGATAATGGGATGCTTAGTGAACTCATATCCCTCTTATTTTATTTTGTTTTAATTTTGGATTTTGATGCTCCCTTTCAGATTTCCGTTTGAAAACATCAGCCAGCTTGAAGAGCATGTTGGATGCTTCTTTAAAATACTACCTGATGTTCCTATCATATGCATCAGTATGATTGGTGGTGATTATGCAAGCCTACTTGAAGAAACTCTGATTCTTCCCTCATTCTGTCCTGCTTGGGTTATGCTCTCAAAAATCGACTCAACAAACCGACCAATTACCATGCTTCTACCTGCTGATAAAATTAGAGAAGGTAATCATGCATTTCACCATTTCTCGCTTTTTAGTTTTCTGAAATCTGTTGTCTTTTGCTTACTGTACTGTGGCGATCTTTTGACAGTGAAACACGATCTCAAAACTTGCGAACAGACGGGCAACATACAACAGACCAAAGAATGGCAGTGCCCGTGGGGCCACACTGTACTGGACCATGTTGCCCCATCTTTTAAGTTGCTTATGAAAGAAAATCTGCTTTCATCCCATGAGACTGTTAAGCAAAAATTTTGGGTATGGAGAACAGAGATCAACAATCGTCTAGGTTCCTTGCTTAGGTAGGATTGTCAAGCTTTCTTTGAATTAATGATTTTGTTCTCAATTTTCGTTGACTGCTTTATTTTTTCTAGAACTTACTTTTTGTATTTTGCCTTCGTCAGAAATATTGATGAATCATGGTTTGGTCCATGGAGCTGCTTGCTGAGGGGATATCCAATAAATGACCAAAATAAAGAATTATTAGTCCCTACCTTAATAAATCATCTAGAGTCACTGATCAGCTCAGAGGTGAATCCTAGCTTGGTAAAAGCTATCCTAGGTGGCAGTGAGTCATTGGTGGATGCCAAAGCGTGCATTTCCCAGCTGATCTCATATGGAGAATCCTTTGGCCATGGAGGGTTTTGTGGGGAAGATAGATTTAGGGCCTTCTCAGCATCTCGTGGTTTAGGTTCTGAATTACCAGATTCCATTGTCAAAGTATTAGAAGATGCATTCTGTGGGCCTGTGCCAGTTAATAGAGAGCCAGTGATTTTTGTGCTGGATACCGATGTGCAGGTCAGAATTTGACTCAGTAATACCAGTTAAACATGATGTTCTTTCAGTAATATAATCTCATCTTTCATGCAGATGTTGCCTTGGGAGAGTATACCTGGGTTGAGGAGGCAGGAGGTGTACCGAATGCCATCAATAGGCAGCATCTTCCTAACCCTGGATAGAAATTACCAGAGGCACAAAGAGAAAGAAAGGGAAGAACTTCTATTCGGTAATTCTTACTTTCCCAAGGTGGATCCCTTTGACACGTATTACTTACTAAACCCTAGTGGGGATCTCAAGGACACTGAGGACAACTTGAAGCTGTGGTTAGAAGGACTCAACTTCGAGGTAGATAAAACATTCTTTTATCGGCAACTCTGACTTTACTGTTATAGCTTCCCTTTGTCAGCTATTTTTGCTATATTATTTTCATTTGGGTTTGATGTGGTACCCTTTTGTCGAACTGTAAACAGGGAAAGACCAGAGTTGCCCAAACGAGTGAAGAATTGGCTTTGGTCTTAAGGAATCATGACATGTTCTTTTACTTCGGCCATGGAAGTGGTTAGTCCATATTATTCTATTCCCTTTATCCTCTTTATATTTGCAATTACATAGGAGACTTAATTTCATGAAATAAAACTAACGAACAAAATGTGCCTTTGTGAATGCTCGTCTCAGGGACACAATACATCTCCAGACATGAGATTGAAAAGCTGGAGATCCATGCAGCAGCTCTCCTGATGGGATGTAGCAGTGGCGTACTCACATGTAAAGGGAGTTACGCCCCTCAAGGCGCTCCTCTCTCATACCTCTTCGCAGGGTCTCCAGCCGTGATTGCCAATTTGTGGGACATCACGGACAGAGACATTGACAAATTCAGCAAGGGAGTTGTCAATTCATGGCTCGAAAGTGAAGCTGAGGTACAAGCTGTGAGTTGCTCCGCCTGTGCTATAATTGAGGAGCCTAGAAAAGGAAGAGGAAGAGGAAGGAAGACACAAGCGAATAGTCATGGTAGCAATAGGAGGTGGTGTAAGGGGTGCGCCACCAGACAAATAGCATCTAGCATAGGCAAGGCCAGGGATATGTGCAAGTTGGATATGCTAACTGGGGCAGCTCCAGTATGTTATGGTGTCCCAACGGTCTTAAGAAGGAAGAGCTAGAGCACTTCTCTCTCTTGTAGTTTGTAAAGGGTCCCAACTCAAAGTTTGAGATATCTCAGGGACGTGAATTCCTATTTCAGGAGGTGCTGAGCGAGCGCAAAGAATACTTATTTGCTTGATTTACGAGTTCATTAAAATGAAATCGTCAAAAAATGCGTTTTAATTTGAAGCTACCGTTGTCTTATTTACTTGAAAAAAATTGCTTGGACAGACGGTCATGTTACAATTTACAATATACGTATTACATGGTATAAGTATCGGAAGTATATAATACCAAGAGTAGAACTAGCGTGTGTGTTCACCACTTCAAACAAGATGAATTCAAACTGTTGAAACCGATGTACTTCACGAGTGATGAGCGTACATGCAAAATTTTGAATTTTTTGAATTCATTTAGTCTAAAGTTAAGTGGTCAAAATTGATGAAAAATGAATAATCCAAAATGAAGTTTTAGAAGTTATTTTAATACATTCATTTTTCATCAATTTTGACCGCTTGACTTTGTACTAAATACATTCAAAACATTCAAAATTTTGCATATATGCACATCACTCGTGAAGTACATCGGTTTCAACGGTTTGGATTTATCTCGTTTGAAGTAAATACAATAAATTATGGAGTTATGCTCACCAAAGAGTTTGGTGAGCACATCACATTCTAGTTCTACTCTAATACGAATAACAAGAAATCAATTTTCATTGCCACTTAAAAATGTTGTTCTGTTCGGGAAAGAAAAAAAATGATGATCTCACTACGTACTTTATTGAAAATATAATAATTCTTGATTTATTCACAACCAAAAAAAAAAATTATTTACAGAAGAATGGATCATCAATCATCAATTACTTTGCCCAAAAATAACTAGACTTATGAATGCATCTCATCTCCTCTCATATCCCCACTAAAGCATGATGAAATTATGATTTTCCTTCAAAATTCCCACTAGATCATTTGGTGTGGTATTGTTGTTCTCTTCTACATGCTTCATGCTTTTAGTCTCAACCTTGGTTTGGTGCAGGACCCAAGCACATTTTTTTAGAAGAGTTGTCACCTGTTGTCTTTGGCTTCATTACAAATTTTTTGAGTTCCTACAGTATTAGTGCTTAACCATGAGAAATGGGAGCTATTGGATAATGTGATATGTGTGTAAGACAACTTGGTGTGTGTACAAATTATAAACCATTGTTGAAGTTGGAGAAATTATAATTTATAATATTAGAAATTCAAGATGTTGGAGAAAACACAAATATTTATTAGGTGTTATAAAATTTTATATTTACAATAATGTAATTGGATTAACTAATTTAACATATTGTAAAAAAGTATAACACATATTTATATTCATACTTACATTGGTGGTAGTATATTTATAATTATTTTTAACAGAATACAGGTTGCAGTTGTAACTATTAACAATCCTATATATAAACTTCATATTATACAAATTTGATTTTCTCTCATAAATATTAATTATTATAAATTTTCAAATATTATCATATTTGATGCTTGTCTAATATAGAATTTGGAGAAATTAAGAAAATAAAAAGATGGAGAGAGAAAGAAACAATCACAACGGTGATTCAGTTGAGAAGCGTTTATATAAGAATAACCGATTATTTAGGAGTTTCTTTCTGTTTAGTCGCCTATTTTTAGTGAAGAGATGGTTATACTAAAATACGAGTATTATGTAGAGACATGCTGAAGGAATTTTTAATGCATTTTTAAAATAGACTTCAACTATTAACAATCCTTCACCCCTGTTGAGATGGCTTTCTATTTTAAAAAAATTAATTTATTTGCAGGTGTCCATTCTTTATATTTCTACTTCTTTCTTTTTCTAAATCAAGGAAAATATATCAAAAAATCTTGAATGCGGACAGTATTTCATCTTTCTATATCTTTTTGCCCCATGGGGACAATATTTCATCTTTCCTTTTCTTTTCTTTTTAATAGCATTACTTGCTTCATATGAGAGCAACTTTTGGTTTTGGATCCATACTTCGGCCCATATGAAGGCCCATTGAAGGTCATGTAGTGTACCATAAATAAAACCAAATAGCTCAAAAGGAGAAGAGCAAATCCTCACTTGGGCTTACTTTCTCTTATCCAAAGTGCCAATAGCCTATATATAGCCTAAGAGGTACCAATTACTGCTATGCTTTAGATAGCCTACATGGTTGATTTTTTTAGGATCATTGGGATTTTTATGAGGCTAGAAATAACTCTGAAATTTTTAATTATACCATTTTTTCCAAAAAAATAAACAAAAACACTCTTGTTTCTGAGGAATTTGAATTCTATCCAGGCCGCACCGACATTCTGTGGCCCCAAAGACTGGGATCCGCACAATGCCGATGCGGCCCTAGTCAGGGGCTGCAGAATGCCGGTGCGGCCCTATTCATTTGTTTTTTAAAGCCTTCGGCCTTTACTTTTTGGATTCGCTGATATTGTTGACTTTACTTTATTCAAACTTTGAGATATCTTAGAGAGGATGCAAATTCCAAGAAATGTCCATTTGTTAGATCAAAAAAAAGAAAAAGTTGGGGTCGCGTCAGCATTGTGCGAACTCCAGTCTTTGGGGCCGTACAATGCCCCTGCGGCCTGGGTATTTGTCGAATTACCCAAATATGACGTGATTTAGTTTATTTTTTTTTATGCTATAAATAAAAATTTGGGGAAATAACCTCCAAGATTTGAAATGTTTAAAAAAAAAAAATTTTATAAGAAAGGATACGCCATCATTTACAATGAAAAGTTGGTGATTCAAAAATAATTATTTGATAAGATTGAAATTATGTTCAGATATAATATGAATACAATTAGAAAATAATTTGGTATTTTAAAATGCAATAATATATTAAAATATTAGTTTTATTTTAAATAAATAATTTTTTTTTTATATTTCATCCTAAAATTAGACCCCTCAATCAATCGAATTCGTATCACCTACGGTAACAAAATATTTATATTTGGATCTGGACTGTCCAATCAGAATCCGATGACTATTAAAGCGGTTATGTGCGTTTCACCTCGAACCAGATTGACCTAGATTTCAATCGAACGGCTGTGATCCAAACATATATTTTGTTACTTTAGACGATATGAATTCTCAGTCAATCTGAGTAATAAACAAACCCCTCAGTCTCAGGTTCAATCAGACCAAATTGAAACAATGACATCATGTACCTCATTCCAGTCAAGCTTGAACCAGTGAGTGCAGTTATTATTTATTTAGTTAAAAACTTAATTAACTGGTCAATCAGAAGACTGAACAATTCTTTTAAACATTTTACTTATTTTTTATTTATTAATAAATGATAAAATATATATTTTTTAAATTTAAATTGAGTTTTTTCATAGACAAAAACAATTAATTATGATATTATGAATTTTAATGGAAGAATTACGTACGTCATTTTGTGATTTTTTAGAAGTGAAAATTTTCCAGACAAATAGTATTGAGGAAAGGAATCAGAGTAGGTGCGATGCCCATCGGACCTACCTTGGTTCGATGGGTGTGATGACCATTCGATCTGCATCAAAATCCGTGCAAGTCTGTATCAATTTCCGTGCACAAAAATCTTGATGCTAATCGCACGGTCCTAGAGCTAATTGAACCTAAATGTAGGTCCGATGCCCATCGGACCTACTCCTATCTCTTGAGGAAAACAGGCGTTCCATCTTTCGTGCAAAAATAGAATTGACCAAAGTCATCCTTATCCTCCTCTACCTACATTTCGCATTCTTTGAGATATCTTGGGAAATCTCAACTGTTCAAATATGTTTTGCACGAATCTCAAAGCTCAAATAACACATCGGTCACGCAAAAGATGAGATATCTCAGAGGATACGCACTCCTCTTCCTATAGGCCGGCCCAGCCCTTTGCTGAAACCAATGTTGTAAATAACGGTATGCGTTCGTCGGATGGACAGAGTATCACCATGCGATTAATTGAGAATAATTGAAAATAATTGGCCGATTAATCGAAAAAATCTGTGACGATTTGATTACTGTTAACAACTAATCAGCTGATTAAGATTTAAACACCACTGGCTCAAAGTCACATAAATTAAATTGGGGGACACGTGTAAAAAAGATAAAGAGATGCATATGATAGGCTACTTAGATTTGGTTACATTATTTCAAGTAGTAGTCCATGAACGTATTTGAACAGTATTATTTGATCCCATAATTATATTAACAAATAGCCCACTATTTTACCATACTACATCAGAAATACTAATTTAAAATAACATTATGACTAAAGTATTAATTTCAACATTAATTTCACAAAGAGGAGGTTTCAAATGGATCATGGTTTTGTGCTCCAATTATGCTCTATTTTTTTTATCTCTGTTTTCAAAGTCCGAACAGTCAATCCGAACCGCTCAACATGGTCTTCATAATAAAATATGCTTGAAGATCAAATTTTATATTTTTGAAATTTTATTACTATTTATTTAGATATGTACAAAATCACTATTTTAAAGAGATTCTGGACCATAAAAAAAAGTGATATTGTACTTTTGCAAAAAAATAGTAAAAAAATTCTAAAAAATATAAAATTTGGTCTTCAAACATATTTTATTATGAAGATCATATTAAGTGGTTCGGATCGACTGTTCGGACCTTGAAAACAGAGACAAAGAATGTGGAGTATAATTGGAGCACAAAATCATGTTGCATTTGAAATACTGTTTTATGAAGTAGCTGCCTAAACAATTATTCAATTAGCGTACATAGTGTAGCCTGAATCCAATTGTAATTCATTCCTGTCTACCATCTCAGATCTTGATCCAATGCTCCAAATCAATTCACCAGAATATTTTATATAATTGTAAATTTGGGTTATCCCAGCCAGAAATTTATAACAATTATATTTCTCAACAAAAAGATTAAGAGAAAATTTAGGTCATCGAAATTTATAAGAATTAATAAATATTTCTCGACAAAAAGATTCAGGTCGTCAAATTTATTGTACATTACTCATCCTAGTCCTATAACCTCTCTGTATAAAGTATAAACTAAGGATGCAAAAACAGAGAGAAAAAAAATTATTTCTAAACATTAAACCCTTCGGCACGAAGGCACTGCTTGTGGGCCTCGATCCATTTTGTGCAAGCATCCTCACCGTGCTCCACTATGCACTCGTCTCTCAGCCGTTTCGTGTCTGGGCACGCACAACAGATCTTCTTCTTTGGTTTTACATCAGATGCAGGTGCAGGTGCAGTTGAATTTCCATTTGCAGCAAATTGTGAGTTTAAATGCAATCTGACTTGCTGGTTCTCAGCCATTGTATCAGTAATCTGTAATTAAGGAAAGGAATGAACAGATTGGAGGATAATTACAGTAAAAACCAGTTTAGACCTGACTGGTACAGTACCAAGTCGGTACAGCAGTTTTGTACCAGAGCAGTATTAATTAACACAGTACCAATTAAGTCTGAATAAGCCAAAAAATTAAGAAATAAAATTAGATTAAATGAATAGAATAGACAAACCTACCTGTAGCCCAAAAAAAAAAAAGAAAAAAAAAAAGCAGCAAGGGGTATGGGGTAACAGGAAAACACAGATACGGTACGGTACAGGATTGGTATACTATTATCCCAATATTAATCAGGTTGAGCTCTGAAATACAAATCCAATAGACAATTAGCTAGACAAAAGATAAGCCCCCTTTTCTCGCAACTCAATTTCGTTTTGTTTCTATTTAAGTACTAGTTTGGGGGTGCTTTTTTTGGTTAATAGAGGAATAATTCACACTTTAATAGAAGTTAAGGACCCAAAATAGAAGAATTGCATCCTTTGAAGAAAAGTTATACCAAACACAAAATTACTGAAGAGATAAGCAATTAGGAAGAAGAATAAACAAAATGTTAGATTAATCATAGCTAGGGTATACAAAAGCAATTGGGTTGTGCAAGGCATGTGAAATTGGGTTGGGAATGTATTTTTGATCTGACATATTTTGTAAAGGGTATTTATCTTGGTACCATATTTGTGATTTGGATTTGGTATGGCAAGGAAATCAGAAGTTCTATTAAGGGTATATATGGAATTTGAGACTTGGCAAGATCTTACCATTCTGTTTTGATTTATATATGCTTTTTTTTTTATGTTGGTGTGGAAGGGTTTGTGAAAATTGTATTTAAACAGAGTTTAGTGGCATATGGTAATTTATTAGGGAAAGAGAAAAAAGAATAAGGTTATTTGTCTGATACTTTATTATAGCATTTTTATTTAGGGAAAATTTCTAGTGTACCCATCAAAATTTTCAAAATAGCCAATATCCCCATCAAAACATCTTAATATCCAATATACCCATATAAATTAAATATTCTTTCTTTTATATCCATTTATTCATTAAATCTATATTTTAGTTATTTCAAAAGTTAAATTGACAAATATACCCCTTCTTTTCAAATGGAGATGTCTCTTAAAAGTTGAGGCATGGTTGAATTGAACATGAGAAAAAAGTGAAGAGACTCTTCATCTTCTTTTTGCCTAAACTCATTCGCTTTGTTGATGGAAACTGAAGGTCTCGGCATTTGGCAAAAGAGGATAGCTGCTAGTACAGTTGCACTAGAAATTAGACTCTAACTGATCATTTGAGCAGTAAACCGTAGTGATCCAAAGAAGCATATTTAGAGTTAGGCAGTTAGCTGACCAACCAACAAAGAGGATACCGGCCATATACTCCAATAGTCCAATACTTGATAGGGTAAGAGTGTATAGAATACTTAATGCTAAGGTTGATAGTGCTAGACCTGGTCAAAGCCCATCCTAGAAGACTAAATAGTTGAAGTTTAATAGGAAAAAAAAACAAACTCACTCTGCAATTAACATGGGCTGGGAAGAAGATAGAGGGAAAGAGTTTTTGAAGAAATTACTGGGAAGGAGAAAGATGTCTTGATCTAATCGTGACCAAAAAAAAAAAAAAATGTCTTGATCTAATTGTGATTTGGGGAGATTTGTTGGCAGAATTGACTGGTCAAAGATGTTAATTGGAGAAGAAAGGATAAAGGGGCAAGGCGGTCCGGTTTCGGGCAGGAGTTTGATTAAATATCATACTCTGCAAATGGGTCCCTATTTAGATTGCTGACCGACGGCGCTGAGAAGCTTAAACGCTGCAGAGCAGGTCGCACTTTGTCAGAACAGAATATCAGCAAAGAACACTGACATGGACGCTGAGATGTCAGCATGATATTGATTCTCAAGATCCGTTCGATAGAATTCAAATTTTTTTTCTGTAACAATTTCGCCTATAAATAGGCAGTGATTGTAACCAGTTGGATCAAGCTATTGAATAAGAAAATTGTGGTTTCTACCTATCCATTTGTGTGTGTCGTACTTTTCTGGGTTCTTAAATTTTCTTCGAAATTGATTCAATTCTTTGAATATTTGTTCAAACTACACTTTGATTATCAAACTCAGGTCAGGGACCTGACAAAAGAGAAGAAGAGATTAATTTCGGTGAAATGGGCTGTGTTGTTGGAAGAAATCACATAGCCTTTATAAGAAATTTTAGTTTCTTTTTCCTTTATAAAGAAGTTCAATTGACCACAGTGGCGAAGCTAGGATTTGAGCCAGTAGGCAAAAACCGGATTCGGATTCGAATAAACTGATGGGTTCGGGTTCGGGTTCGGGTTCGGATTCAAGACACAATTCAAAAAAATAGCAAGCATTTCAAATATTGTAAAAATAGAAATGGTACCATTGGCACTGTGCCATCAAAATTTTTCCTATGCCATTATACATAATTTAAAAGACAACTGATAATTACTTGTACCGTACCAATGGCACTGTGCTATTAAACACCAAATGCATTCTTTTTTTCTTTATTTTTCTGTATAATTTGATGATCCATAACTAATCTGCCTTGAACCCAAGTAAATCAAATAAACTGTAACTCAAATCTGAATTGACTATAACCATTAAATCTGAATTCAAGGGAGCCAGCACCAGAGAATAGCAACAAGGCTGGTACCAGCACATAATTCAAGGGGCAGCACCGTCAGCACATAATCACAGCCAGCCAAGCACAAATGAGCAAGGCCAGCACCAAAACAAGCAAAGCCAGCCCCCAAATCAGCATAGCTATACCCAGAACAGTCAAGCCGGGAAAATCAACAACCCGCGCCTGACTACTAAATCCTCACAAAATCATATAAAATACACAACAAGTGATCAAACAAAAGGGTGTGCACAAGATTTACCCGAGAGAGGCTCAATCGCAAAGAGGGCTCGATTAGGCCGGTACCAAGGCACCACCAAGCGCCTTGCTTCTCGACCTCCTAAAAATCAGCAAGCACCAGGGGCGAACGCGGCACCACCAAGAAAGGGGGCGCCTCGCTTCTCGACGATCCTTCTTCTTCGCGCAGGCGGCAGGCGGAGGCGACGGTCCAGTCCTTTTTTTTTTGTTTCTTTTCTCGCGTGTCTCTTCCTGCCCTGGGTTCTGCTGAATTCGTATCCTCTGCGGAGTCGTGCGGAGCTTTTAATCTGGTCCGTTCGTTTTGATCGGACGGACCATATTAGATCTTTCCCGAATTGAAAACAAAAAAACAAAATTCCCCTGCCTGATAAGATCTGATCTAGTCCGTTCGATCAAAACGAACGGATCAGATTAAAATCTCCTCACGACTCCGCAGGGAATAACTCCGTTAGAGTATTTTTTTATTTTTACTTGATCAGGGCTTCTTTGGGTTCTGGGCTATGGGCTCTGGGCTCTGGGGTAGGCAAAGCCTAAAAGGCCCGGTCCAACAAAAAAAATTCCAGACAGTATCTTCGTTTGTGAAAACATGGTGTCCGTATAAAAGATGGTTGATAATAAGTAAACAAAAAGAAAAAAAAGAGAGCCTAATGCAATGAGAATTATTGCCGAAAATAGTAGAATATAGTTAACCTTTCTGATAGGACTATAGTTAGACATTAACTGATGTAGTTAAGAGATTAATCAAGCCACTGCGTGGGCTATAAAACAGAGATGTAATACCACTTTGTACACTTACAAAAGAATAAAATAAAGATTCATAATTTCCTTTCTTGCTCTTAATTAAATATTGGTTGTTGTTGTGACCTATTTTTATTCAAAATTCAAAGGAGATCTCAAATATACAGATATATTATTGTCTCCAGGTAGACTCATGGAAATAATAAGTTTAACTATAAAATAATATTAACTGAATCAGCAAATCATTTCCATGCGCATATTGGTCCAGTATTTCCATGAACCTTCACTATAAAATAATATAAACAGAATAACCAAAATATTTTCAAGGGTAGCTCATGAAAATAATGTGTCTCACTACTTCACACTTATTTCTAAGGGCATGGGGCGAGGTATTTCCATGGGCTATCAATAAAATATAGTATTCGGTCTGTTTGGTGGGTCATGGGTCATACAAACGTATTTCCAAGGGCAGATAGGAAACATTTCCAAAGTAAAAAATTAGAGATTTTCATGCGCTACTATTTCCATGGGACTGCCGTTGAAAATTGTTAAGTGTGTCAGAAAAGACAATTTTATTTCCAAGAGCCCTTCCTCCACTTGAAAATAACATATGCTCCTCGTGGAAAAAACAGAAATTCTAGTAGTGCAACTCATAAGTAGTTAAAAAAAATTAATCAACTAAAAAGATATGCATTATCTATTTGAGATTCAAAAATAAAAAAATATAAGATTTTGTAATAAGACAAAAAAATTGGGCCAAAAATGTCTTTATTCAATCATGCATAATTGTGACATTTAATTTAGCTACTACAATTGTTTTAATTTATTTTTGAAAAAAAAAAACTGTACAAGCAGCACGAATTGATAAAAAAATAAAACAATTGATCAATTTGCACATGAAAATGTGGAGATCTTTCTTGTGCTAATGAAATAAAAAAAATTGACTAGTCGGATATTTGAACTTATCTAATAACATGACAATTAAAGAATTGTATTTTTGTAAAAGTAAAATCATGCCTAATTGTTTATTTCAAAAAAGGGTTCCTACAATAATATCAAACAATTTGTACCGAATGATAATCAATTTTATTATATTCGATCTTTGTAAAAATTAACAATTTTTTTTACTTATTCAACAAAATGAAAAGGCTAATATGATTTTGTATAACGGCCAGTTTTCTCTCACCTTATTTTTTTTTTTTTTTAAAGAAATTATTATTTTAATAGTTTATTTTTGTTTTAAATTTGTATATTTCAACTTTGCCGTTTACTATTATTTTACCATAACTTGAAAATAGGGGGAATGATATTTTGAACGCTCAGTTTACAAAATTTAGAGGAAAGAGAATATAGTTTTTCATTATACCAAGTGTGTCCTCATTTAATACTATTTTTTTTTAATTTAAACTGAAACATGCTTATAAATATTTAATTCATTTCATATATAGTTATATACTAAACAACTAGTCTTGTTTTTCTTTTTATTAAAAACATAATTTCGAAATAAAATTTTCTTATTTTTAGGTGATTATGCAATCTATATATATTTTTGAGCAATTATCGTTACTTTTATGCGAACATGTACAAAAGCAATAAAATAAATTCAAAACAACTAACTAATGAAAATCGCATGCTGCTAGTATAAACAAGAATTGTTGGTTCAGATTTTTCAATAAAGAAAAAACATAAGCCGCTAGGTGTTAAGATTTATGAAATTTTAAATAATAAAAATGTGAGACTAATATATATGTTACAAAGTTTAAATTAAAAAATAGGAAATGAATGCAAAAAAAAGGAAAAAAAATGGGAAGCGAATAAAAATAATTTTTTTTTTTTTTATAAAACAAACATAGCGGTAACAATGAAAACCTCAATATAACGATTTTTTATTGGAGAATCACAGTAATGAATTATTTAGTAATGAATTTTTCATTTATTTGTTTTACATCAAATTGTAACAATTTACTTTTCTTAAATTTATACGCATTGATTACTCACATATTCTTAGCATTACATATATAAATTGTTTTTATTAGAATCAAAATCGGTAAAAGGGGAATTTTTTCTCTAAGTACTAAAATTATAAATCTACCTCATAAATAAAAAAAAACTAGTATCGTATAACGGTCAGTTTTCTCCATCACCTTATTCCTTTCTATTTTTTAAGAGAAATTATTATTTTAATAGTTTATTTTTTTAGTATGTATATTTCAACTTTGTCATTGACTATACTTTTACCATAACTTTGTTTTTAGTATGTACCATAACTTTGTCGTTAACTCCATAATTAGTAGTCACCCAACAAACCACATAACATCATTAATTCTTTCACCAATTTTTCGAAACCACTTAACATTTGTGGTAGATATACTTCTTTTTTTATTTCATAACGTTTACATTTTTCATGATTGATCATTCTATCTGCGTTGATTGAATAACTAGTGTCATGCCAAATTTATGAACGGGAGAAGAAAACAATTTGCAATTTTTTAAATTTTTATTATCTTTATTATGTAATTTGTACTACAATTATTATATTTATATATTTATACTTAAGAGGAATTAGTTGACATTAATAAGTTGGTAGTAGTGTTGCTTGTGTAATAGATTATAAATTACCAATGCTTAAGCATAATCTAAAATCTTATTAAATATTATTTAATATAGACCACCGTAAATATAGTTGTTTTATAAAGAAACGAACTTGTACGTAACATTAATCTTTGATCTTTTCTATTATTGGAATCATTATTGAAGATGATCAAAGTTCAAATCAATTGATACTTAGAACAACTCTAGTTTCTATTTTGCTAGAATTTTAGAAGGAATATTATACGTAACCCTTGTCTTTTGAGCAACTAAATGTTTTTCGTAAATATTTTATAAAAAATGAATAATTAAGTATGCATTGATACAAGTTCACATGGTGCAAATAAAGTGTGTATTGAGCAACTAGTCAAGTGTTTCTTTTACAGAATTCGAAAAGCAAGTTCGAATTTTGAAAGATCAAAATAGCTAACTGTTAACAACTGTCAAAATGTATTTTGACTAAGTCAAAACTACGTTACAACTTCTAACAGTTATGTCTAGAGCGGGAAAAATGGCACAGCGGAGCCGGCTCCTTCACGGAACGGCACGGTTACGGCACTGCACGTGTGTCAGTTACGTGCCGTGACTCGCGTGTCCCATACCGTGACCATTCGCGTACCGTGCTCATCTTTTGAAACTTTGGCACGGCACGGCACGTGAAAGATTTAGTCACGGCACACGTAGTCACGCGAGTCACGTGTAATTAGAACTATTAGATATTGATTTAATGATGAATCTTGAATAAACTAACCTAAATTATGATTAAATGGTCACATGAGTCATGCGAGTCACGTATGGTCACGGCACGTTAGGCACGGCGTGACTCACGTGGCGTGACCATTCGCGTGCCGTGACCACCTCTTGACATTTTGGTCACGGCACGGCACAACATGTGAAAAATTAACTTGGTCACGGCACAGCACGGCACGAGACCAAAGTCACGGCGAGTTAGTCACGGCACGGCACGTTTTTTCCACTCTAGTTATGTCTTAACTGAAATAGACAAGTATGCATTGAAATAATAAATAAGTGTGTGTCAGTACAATTGGTAGGTGTACAATATTTCAAGATGTGTGAAAATTTCATAAAAGATGTTTAATTAGGAGGCGACCCTGTGGATAGGGGTGTTCAAATGGTCACTTTGGTTAAAACTGAAATAAAATAGTCAAATCAAATTTTTTTTTTTCGGATTTCAAAAATAGAACCGAACTGAACAGATTAAACCTATCAACCGATTAAGAATCAAACCGAAGTTAGGCCTATGATATTGAAAATCATCTCAAGATGGATAAAATACAAAAGATAGCATCACTATTGGTACCATTATTAATGAAAAATATACATTGTCAATACACAACAACTCAAGTTCTATGTAAGAATGCACATATC
Organism: Carex kokanica; assembly: GCA_025461125.1. Lineage (NCBI taxonomy): Eukaryota > Viridiplantae > Streptophyta > Magnoliopsida > Poales > Cyperaceae > Carex > Carex kokanica. Next base: position 359,202 of record JAJGRX010000962.1, read on the forward strand.
AAAACCGAACCGATCCATTTTAAAAGTCGAACCGTTATAAATCAGTCGGTTTGGTTTAGTCGGTTTTCAAAAAATCTAAACCGAACCGATCCATTTAAACCGAAAAAACCGAACCGTTTGAACACCCCTACTTATGGAGTTTGTTATCAGCCCTGATTATAAAAAACCTCAAATCTGATCTTTCACATCCAAATTTTTATTCGACATTACTCAAGTTGGCGACAAATGCACTAGTTTTTTTTAAATGGAAAAAATATCATATTTTATATTCTCTTAAAGCCAAAATTTGAAAACCATAGTCTATTTATTTCTAGAATAAAATTATGGCAATTATTAAATGTTCTTAATAAACTTTTTATGCTTTTCTTCTATTTAGTACATTCGAAGTTTGTACTGTTATTTCAAAATTCAAAACCACTACATTAGTGATGTGCTTAAATCTATAAAAGGATATTTTTAGTTCTAAAGGTAAAAGCCTTATATTTTGATTTGCTTAAATTCAAAATTTTCACATTGTTTATGTTTAAGCTTTTCACCTTTTCAGATTCAAAGTATCATAGATCCAAAAATCAATAATCTCATACTACATATTTCATGAGAGCTTACTTTATGAAATTAATTTGCTGGTATATTCAGAAAACACTTAAAACTCCCTTTCTAGTTGAATCCTAATTAAATAAAATTCCAAAAAGACATAAACAGGAACTGTTGATGCGAGATTAGTGCGATTCTTGACCCACCTTAAATATTCCATTTGATACAAAAAGAGTCAAATCAACCCATACCAGTACTTTAATAGACCAGTAATTAGTAACTGATACAGTAGAAAAAAAAATTAGTATTCTAATTTCAGATAAACAAAAATCATTGGTACCAGGGTTTACATGGATTAGAAACATGATTCAGGGACAGAGAGACACTACTGGACCAATGCTGGTACCAGCAAGCATTCCTTCTTCATATATACACCTCAAAAACAGAAAGATTCAGAGAAAATTTAGGTCATCAAAATTTATACAAGTCAAATAAACATTTCTCGACAAAAAGATTCAGGTCATCAAATTTATTGTAAAATACTCATCCTAGTCCTATAACATTAAACCCTTCGGCACGATGACACTGTTTGTGGGCCTCGATCCATTTCGTGCAAGCATCCTCACCGTGCTCCACTATGCCCTCGTCTCTCAGCCGTTTCGTGTCTGGGCACGCACAGCAGATCTTCTTTGGTTTTACATCAGATACAGGTGCAGGTGCACTTGCAGTTGAATTTCCATTTGCAGCAAGTGAGTTTACATGCAACCCGACTTGCTTGTTCTCAGCTAACTTGCCTGTTCCAAATCCCATTGTACCAGTATTCTGAAATATGGAAAGGGATGAAATCAGTAAAAACCAACTTTGGCCTGACTGGTACAGTACCAGGCCGGTACAGCAGTTATGTACCAGAACAGTATTCATTGACACAGTACCAACTAAGTCTGAATAAGCCAAAAAAAAAAAAATTAGATAGCGACAAGGTCTATGGTAACAGGAAAACACAGATACCAGAATGAATGGTCCAATATTAGTCAGGTTGAACTCTAAAATGTAAATCCAATAGACAATTAGACAAAAAGATAAGCCCCATTTTGTCGCAATTCAATTTCGTTTTGTTTCAATTGTTGGGTTAATAGAGGCATAATTCACTCTTAAATAGAAGTTATGGATCCAAAATAGAAAATTTTCATCCTTTAAAAAAGTTAAACCAAACACAAAATTAGTGAACAGATAAGCAATTAAGAAGAATAAGAAAATAAAATAATAGATTAGTCATCAGATAGAAAAACCTTCTTAGCTAAGGTTTATTCCTTTACAAGACGAAAGCAAGAAACAAAACTGGGAGGGAGGGGGGAGGGGGGGTAGAGAGAGAGAGAGAGAGAGAGAGGGGGGGGGGGGTTTACTGTACAGAGAGTATGATCCAGTCAAGCTTTGCAAAAAGAAATGGAACGATATCGCCACTGGACCGGAGGAAAGAGACGAAGAGAACGAATGCTTTCTGTTCGGATCGGGTCCACTTTTATTTGGTTCAATCCATTTGCTATTTTGTGTCGATTCATTCCAATTCGACTTCACCGAAATTTTTAAATATAGCACAGATAAAATAAAAATAAACCAAAACGGCACCGTTTAGTTGGAATTCCAAATTTAGCACGGCCGCAGATCAGCTGAGCGGCCCCATTTACTGGGGACCGCAGATCAGCTGAGCGGCCCCTGAAATGGGGCCGCATATTGGCTGAGCGGCCCCCTCCCTTCTTATTCCGATCCAGGAGAGAGAAATTCATTTCACACTCTGATCCCCTCTCTCTCCTGGACAAGAGCTTCTTCTCCTGTAAGTTTTTTTCTCTCTTTTTTTTTCATTTTTTTTTAATTTTCAGTAGATTAATAATTAATTTAGTTAATTTTTAATTTTAGGTTTCTTGTGTATTGGATTCAAAATGGCTCTTATGGTATCAATTTATACTGGTGGTGATGTTCTAACAAGTCCTAATGGGGTTTATTATAGTATCGGACCTGTTACTGTGATTCCGGTTTTACCGGGTACTGATTATGTGGGGCTTAAATCGAGTATATGTCAGAACTTGGGATTGGATCAGGGCCAGTATGACCTTAAAATTGAGGCCAAGATTAGTATGCCGACTAGTTCAGCACAAACCTGGTTCCAACTCTTTCCAATCCAGAATGAGGGAGTCTGGCAGGTATTGTACAACCAAACTATGAGTTTTTCTGGGGGTACATACAAGATAATTGACCTATATGTGGAGGTTACTAGAGTCCGGCGTACCAACCCAGCTATGAGGTTAATTCAGGGTCGGGGTCAGGGTAACTCATCCGGCTCTAGTCCGTCCCCTGTCCAAATTGATCAACCGTCCAGTAGTCGAGCCCCAGTTCAGAGAGATCGACCGTCCAGTAGTCGGCCCTCCCGTCGGGCCCCCACCCGGACCGACCAGCCTTCATCTAGTCGGAGCGCTCATTGGGGTCAATCTTGTGATCCAGATGAAAGTGCTGAATCAGAGGATTCAGAATTACAAGAGGCAGAGGAAAATTGGGGTGATGAAAATCCTGAGGGTACGGGCGATCATAGTGACGAGGAAGATACCGGGCCTGTGCTTGGACGGCCGATGACTTTCGTAATGGATAGCGGTTTTCGGATAATTGATCGCGGGTTTCAGCACCCGTGTTCGGCTTTCAATGACACATCAGGGTTTCAGCCCGCAAATTCGAGTTTGTTTGGAAGGAGGGAAGTGTTTGAGAATGAACTGTCTGAGGGTCAAATATATGACTCAAAAGAGGCCATGAAGAGCGCAATTGCCAGGTTTCACATAGTTTGCAACAAAGATATAAGGAATACGCACAGTAATACCACCAGAATGAGGTTCAAGTGCAGTGACAGTAGGTGTGGCTGGTACATACTCGCAAAGGCCACTGGTTACGGTACACAATGGCGTATTTCGAAGTGCCCAACACAACATTCATGTCACGCGGATGCGACAAGAATTGATCATGCACAGTTGTCGGCTAGTATGGTTGCCGATTGCATATCGGCTCACATGAGGAACGACGTTGATTTGAGTATCTCACATGGTTTGCGCAAAGAAGGGCCAAAGCGCTAAATGAAGCCAGTCTTGGTCAACAGTTCTCGTGTCGTGTGCATGAGGTACTTTTATTTATAGTTTTTTCTTCATAATTTTTTAGTAACTTTGTTAAAAAGATCTGACTTCTTCATTATTTTTTAATTTTTCTTAACTTATTAACCACCGGTTCGAGAGGTTCAATACTATGAAGACGCTTGGGGGGTTTGGCCACAACAACGAGTTCGAGGTAACCTCTACACAAGAGAGAGTTCACTTTTACATACCTGACGATTCTGGCCGGTTTACCAAGGCTAATTTCAAATACACGGTTCACATCAGGGATGATCACACGGTGGAATGCACATGCCAAAAGCCTCAATTGGACAGAATACCGTGTTCTCATGTTGTGTCTGTGTGCCGTCTCCGAGGCATCGACCCTGGCTGCTTTGTTAGTCACTACTACCACATCCTGACACTGATCAACACATGGAGTGCTGAATGGCATGTCTATGAAAATCAGTCGGAATGGCCTGCAAACGAGGGCCCTGTACTTGTTCCAGAAGATAAAAACATTGCTTTGGGTAGAAGAAAACACAACAGGATTCCGATGTGGATGGATGTACTACATCATAGGAGAAGAGGACACCAAGCCGGCCGAGATACAATGGAAAGACAGAACAGAGCTGCTCGAGATGCACGAGGTAGTTAATTATATTCGTAGGCTGAGAGCCGTACCAATGGACTGGATGTTTATTTAGTTTTAATTATATTCGTAGACTATGTCAGATACTGGACTTATTTGTTATATTATGTCTCTTATTTTTTTTGTTAGTTTGTTATTTGTTTTGGTTATTTATTTATTTTGTTCATTATATCACTATCTCCTCGTACAAAAAAAATATTTGAACCACACGACATATATAAAATATTTCAAACGAACGACATTTTTAAAATAACTTGCAACAAAATACATAAATTTAAACAACATTTCAAACTACAATACAAATACAATTATTTTTATAACACAATCACCAAAAAAAAAAAAACAGGATTCCGATATTAAAAAAAAAATGGGGGCCGCTCAGCCAATATGCGGCCCAATTTCAGGGGCCGCTCAGCTGATCTGCGGCCGTGCTAAATTTGGAATTCCGGCCAAACGGTGCCGTTTTGGTTTATTTTTTTTGGATCTGTGCTATATTTAAAAATTTCGGTCGACTTCACAAATTTTAAGTTTGAATCCGGACTGTTCAACCAGAATCCCGTGACTTTTATTAATATCCAAAGTTAATTACAAAATAATAAAAATATCCGGAGCCGTTTGGTTTTATTAAAAATGTCCAAACTGGTCAGAAAATAGCCGGTACTATTTAAATAGAAAACCAGCTATTTTCTGACTGGTTCCCTATTTTTTTTTTTATAGACAATTTACTAAAATACTAAAATATAACACTAAAAAATCGAATTGTTTTTTTAAATATTTGTTGGATTATTTTTTTTTATATATAATTAGCATATTTATACTAAAATACGCTAAATTACTTGAAATTATATTAATTTACTCTGAATTACGCTAAATTATCCTAAATTACAATAATTATATAAAATTATGCTAAAATACGATAAATTACGTATGAATAGGAATGATATCTTCACTGAGAAGGCAAAAAACGATAACGAAACTTCAAACGGCCATAAAACGGCGCTTGAGTATCGGATTTCAGCAAATGATCACATTTCGAAAAACTTGCAAAAATACGCATGCGTCAGTGCACAACAACTCAAGTTCTATGTAATAATGCACATATCAAAACCGAACCAATCCATTTTAAAAGTCGAACCGTTATAAATTAGTCGGTTTGGTTTAGTCAGTTTTCAAAACCAAGTTGTTCTAAACATTAAACCCCTTCAGCACAATTTTATTGATAAAAAAATAAACTGAAAGATCTTAATTGTTGAATATTTGAAAAAGGGCGAGAGTTGCCACTATGCACAACCATCGTCTCTCTAAAAATATTGACAAACAACATCAAAAAGACTACAATAAGAGAAGTAAATTTATGAATGAAAAAAGATAAATTACCTTGTGTGTTACCGTGGCTTTTGGAGCAAACACAGTGGGCATATGCAGTATACGGTCATATTACATGGTATAAACATTGGAGTTGGAAGTACATAATAGGGATAGCAAAAAATCAATTTTCATTGTCAGTCAAATGTTTTTGTGATCAGGAAAGAAAATATAATAATTCTTGATTTATTCACTACCACGACATTTAATTACAGAAGATTGGATCATCAATTCATACTTTGCACGAAAATAACTACACTTGTGAACGCATCTCTTCTGAGATCTCATCTCCCCGCTAAAATATATGATGAAATTATGATTTTCCTTCAAAATCATATAGGTATAACTACTCACTCTCGTCAGAATCGTAAGTGGCACAAAGTGCCTGGAGGCCATTTGGTGTGGTATTGCTGTTCTCTTCTACATGCATCTTGCTTCCAGTCTCCACCTTGGTTTCTGATTGGTTGCTTGGTGCAGGACCCAAGCACATTTTTTTGGAAGAGTTCTCAGCTGTTGTCTTTGGCTTCATTACGAATTTTGGCATAATCATGGTAGAGCCTGCTCGAGTTCCTACAATACAGTGCTTAACCATGAGAAATGGTAGCTTTTGGATCACATCCCAGTGCGTGTACAAATTATAAACAAGTGTTCAAGTGATAATGACCTAACTGGTACTGCAATTGAGATGTTGTTGCTGCATAAGCAGGGTTTACGAGGAATTTTAGCATTCACACCGAGTACTAAAGAAATAATATGTGCCAAAATACAATCAAGATTTGTGGTATTTGCAAAAGGCACCATAACTAATATGTGAATTATCACAGTGCTCTAACAACTAAAGTAACTCCTTGCTACTAATTCGATTTATGCTAATTGATTTCTGACACCAACTGATAAAAAAGGTTCTCTCTAAGTTTAATCTACTCCTAAGTCCTATTTTGTTGTCCATCTAAAGTAGCACTTATTGCAAATACAAAAACCCAAGATTTCCTTCACTAAATACAGATTAAAAGCGGGTACCTCTATGCAAGAGGCCCTTTGCCATAAGCAGGAAACCAAAGCACGAGAAAATGGATAATGAGATGAAATATGAACATACCTGCACCCTTTGAGCTGTCAGAAGTACTTGCTTTTGTTAAAGCATCAGTTGGATTACCAAGGGAGGAGCTTTTTGACTGCATTGAAGGTAGATATAATTATAAACTGTAGTTGATGTACACAACAACAAAAAAGAGCTAGTGCAGTAGATTTGATTTATAAAGTTCTCATTATACAACTAATGTGATAACCAGGGGCAGAGGCATGTGGAAGGGAAGGGGTGCTAAGCAACCCCTATGAAGAAAAAAATTCAGTTTTGTACTTTAAAATTTTGTATTTTTACAAAAAAAATATACTATTAGCCCCCTCATAAAGTGAAATTACATAACACTTATTTATCTAACACCCCCTGTCTCAATTTTCTGGTTCCGCCCCTGGTGATAACCAGACAAATTAACCGATACAAACGGTATGGAAGCAACTTGAAAACAATGCCTACCTTCATAGGTAAAGTAGAAGATGACGGTCCCGCTTCAGTGTCAAAATCTTCATCATCGTCATCGTCATCGTCATCCTCGATCCGTCTGACATAGTCCTTTGAGTTCTACATTAAGTGCAAATTTTTATTAGAAGCATAAAATAACTAAATAAAGAAGAAACATAAAGAAGTAGAATAAAGAATGCTGGAAATAAAAAACCCTTACTTGGAAAACAATGGATTTAATTAAGGCCTCGTCTTGTTCATCCAACTCTTCAATTGCATTTTCCTCCTGTCAAGGAGAATGCGTTGAAAAAAAATAAAAGATTATTACTTGTGCTTAAAAGAAAATTGAGATCTCAAGACAAGAAAAAAGTACTTAAACAAACCGTTTGCTGAGAAGAGCGTTTCAAAGTCTCCAACATATCCTCAAAGCTCACAGTTGCATGCCTTGACTGTACATCACACCCAAAAGAACAAAAGATGAAAAAATGAATTAAACAAATCCAAAATAGTTAATTTTTTAAAACCAACACAGTTTATTTTAGACAAAAGAAGACAAGAAACCCCAACTAACCTTCATAGACCTCATTTCTTCTAAAGCTGCAAGTATATCCATATCTTTTTTTGAATCAAGAGCTTTGTTTTCTAGCGATTTCATTGCATCTCCCATTTCTTCTGCATCTCTCTTACGTTTTTCATTTTCTGCTAATTCATCTTTGTCACGCCAAGGCTCGAAATTGCGAGATGCACCTGATTCCACAGTGTAATCTGAGTTTTGTGGATCTGTCTTGAATGTGATCTCGGCCGAGCACTTTGTGCATTTGAAATAGAACCGAAATATTTGAATTCCCAGGTACGTCTGCAATTCAAAAAAAAATTGTTTTATATGATGATTACACAATTAACAATAAAATAATTTGCAGAACACATTGAAGAAGAAAGCTCAGTGGTAAGCAGCAGGTGCTGAAAATTAAAGACATAATGTAAGTGTGCATTAACTCTCCAGAATTTAGCAGTACCCACTGAAACTTGGAATTATAAAGAACAATAACAGCTCAGTTACCAGATTTAGTTCCATTTTACCATGAGTAAGACCAACATGACATACTCTTATCAACAACATTTTGGAGAGTTGGCGTCATGTTCATGTTCTAAGAATGATAAATTTATATGCAAGTACATAACTGAGTTGATGAAAGAGGCATACTCTGAATCAGGAGCGACAGAATTTTAAACTATGGGGGTCAATCATAGAATTTTTTTTACTTGAGAGTAGTATGGTGTTACTCATAGAATTTATTTTTTAAAACAAATTTGGGGATTAATCTAGATTACCCACAGCAATTTTTTTCTTATAATGCATAGAATATGGCATACAAGTTTTGGAGCAAAATTATTCCTGTTCTATATATGTGAATCTGTCTCTGCTCTGAAAGAGTAAAATCAGTGAAATTATATTCAAGCCAGTGACTGACTGAATGTTCCATAACTTAAGCTTCAAATGTGCATTTATAATCAGCTCATACAATTTGCATGTAACTCCCCACATTAATCAAATTATAATCAAGCAAAGACTCAAAATTGAAACTATCCAGTAGAATACTACAGAACTCCCCATACATTTTCTTTGGGCCAATTAAATAGTGTGCTGGTAGAAGCTGTTGGTCTAATTCAGGGCATAACAAATCAAATGGCATGCGAATTAACATAAAGTTCAAGTGTTAATTGTCTTGTTCAGGACAAGAACTAGGAAGTAAGATAGGAACACATTTAAAATTAAAACTTAAGTGAACATAATTTGTCCATTTTTACACAAATTAAGATAAACAATGCAGGTTTTCAATCAGAATAGGGGAAAAAAAAGAGAGAGAGATAGAAAAGGGAAGAACTAAGAAGCAAAGAAACCAACCTCACCTACGACGTCTTCCTTGCGGGAATTAAACTTGGTGCCTTTGTAGATGTAATTGCCACAAGTGCCACAGCGAATGCTCATGGGAAGCATCATGCGCACTTTCATCTGCTGGTTCTTGGGCTGCCTTCGCCGTGGGATCTTCGCCGGATCGAAATCCGGCGGGTAGTATTTGTTCAGCACCTTTCTTTCTCCCATCTCTTCTGTCTCCTTCCTTCTTCTTCTTCTTCCTTAAGCTATTTGTTCGTGTTATTAGCTCGATCTCCCTCTCCCTCAGAGGCGCTGTGTCTTCTTGAGTTGTTCGATTTCAGGGTAAACCCTAGCGATGAGAACTCAACAGAGGAGGAAAAGGGCCGCAGTAATGCTCTGTGGCGGCCCGGAAGGTGACAGGGACCCACTAATTATTTACGTGGGGCCAACCTGTCAGTAATATGAACGTCCGAAAGAGCACCGACGACAGATCCCAATGCTCTCTGCTTGCTTTGAACCCTCATCGTATATCAGTTTTTTTTTTTTTTTAAACAATTAATTAATCAGAATCGGTCAATATAATTTTCATATAAAAAATATATTTAAAAATTAAATTTTTTATTTTTTATAGTTAGATACAAAATCTTTGAATGTTCCGGAAATACTAATTTTGTATCTTTCTAATTAATTTTTCATAACTATTCTCTCCACCATTGTATTTATACATGTAAATTTTGAAAGTTTCACATTTATCTAGCATAATGTCAAGCGGTAAAAAAAAAGATTCATATGTTATTTTAATGCATTTATTTTTTATCATTTTTTACTGCTTGATTTTGTACTAAATAAATTGAAGCTTTTAAAAGATTCATATGTTATTTTAATGCATTTATTTTTTATCATTTTTTACTGCTTGATTTTGTACTAAATAAATTGAAGCTTTTAAAATTTGACTTGTACTTGCATTAGTCCTAAAGTAGATCGGTGTTAACAATTTAGATTCATCATTTAAAGTCAATCTGATAGATATTGGACATGGTAGGCGTAGCACACACTAGCTTTATTTTTTAGGTGCTTTACTCATGTAACTTTTGTAAGTGCATATGCATCTTGCTAATCTTCCGAGATCGAAAGAAATATACTTATTTGTCACCGTAATCAAATCCAAAATTGCTATATTTTCAAGCTACATGTGCGGAACGGACTCTGTTGCTTTTCTTAGAGAAAAGCAGAGTCCTGCTTTTCCGATCTCAGCCATTTAAATTCGTTGAGATTTGTGCATAAAAAGTTTCTATATCGAAATACGCAAATGAAAAATTTTGAATGGTTGAGATCGGAAAAGCAGAACTCTGCTTTTCTAGCAGAGTCGAATCCCTACATGTGTCTTTCATGCATGTTTGAATGTAGAGTAAAATTATTCCTGTTTAAATTCTCCTTGCGTATGGTGGAGTAACTAGAATAAATACGGAGTAACTGCGGAGAAAAAATTAAAAGATTAATGTTATTCTCACGATATTTATAAAACCGTAGAATTATCTATCAAAAAAAATATATATAAAACCGTAGAATTTCATATATACCACTCAAAAACTGTGAAATTACGTAATTATCATTCAAATTTCTATAATTACGTATTTACCATCTAAAAATCTAATAACTCACATATTTACCCAATCAATCAAAATCTTAGATTAATTAGAGATTAATTAAGTTTAATATTATAAAGAATATAATTAATACTTGAATTAGTCCCTTCTCTTTCTACGTACTGGGCGAATTTCTTAAGTGGACTTTTGCTAATCACGTACCTAAGAACCCTTAGAAGTGCCCTGGTTTTAGCATGAAACGGATCTGCTGCACAATACAAAGGCCATATAAAGGAGATGATATAAAAGAGAACATATTTAAGGAGAGAAAGAGAGGGTGCTAAGTTAATCCTTAATTAATTATAGTTTTAAGAATATTAAGCATAATTAATCTTAGTTTTGAGTATATTTGATATATACTAAAGTGATATAGGGTAAATACGTGAGTTATTAGATTTTTAGATGGTAAATATGTAATTGTAGAAATTTGAATGGTAAATACGTAATTTCACAGTTTTTGAGTGGTATATATGAAATTCTCCCTTATAAAACTAGCATTAATTTTATAATTGTTCATTTTTATTAAATAATATTCCGTAAATATTATTCACACCTATTTTTATTCTCTGATTTGATTTTGGAATGCATACAAGTTTCTGCAGGACACCGGTTTATCTACTGTAAAGTAAATATCAAAAGAGTGAGTCTATGCTACTATGCATAGCACGGATTAGTCCGTACTACAGAGCCATATTTTCATTTTGAAAATTCTAAGGTCAATCCAAACCGTTCAACGTGATCCCCACATGAATATGTACTTGCAAACTAAATTTTATATTTTTTTCGAACTTTTTTACTATATTTTAAGATAGGTAGAAAATCACTTGATCTAGAAATTCTGGACCATCCAAAAACAGTGATTTTCTATCTATCTAAAAAAATAGTAAAAAAAATTCTAAAAAATAGAAAATTTAATCACAAGTATATTCTCATATAAAAATCATGTTGAACGGTTCGGATCGACCGTTAGAATTTTGAAAATGAAAATATTGATCTGTAGTACGGACCAATCCGTGCTATGCATAGTACCATAGACTCACTCATATCAAAATGTACATGATTTTTCCCAACAATATTATCTGATATTTTTTTGGTCCAGGAATTAGATGAACAATAAATTTAGGAAGTTATAACGGTTTTTTTGAAAAAAAAAAAAAAAAATCTTTCATGAAAAATATTATCCACCATCTGAGAAAAATTGAGCAGAATCGCTCCGTGCCATTCAATCAAGATCATGCGGTTTAGAGCCGTCCATAAAAAAATTCTCAGTTGACAACACCAATGACAACAGTCAGCGTATTCGGGGATAGAGGGGCAGTATTAATTGTTCTTTGAGATTCGTGCAGAACATATTTGAGTGGTTGAGATATTCCAGAAAAACACTCAAGTTTGAGATAACTCAGAGGATGCGAATTCCCAGATTACACGGCCCTATCGGAGAAATGAAACAAACAAAGAAAAGTACAAGTCACATCATATTTCATCTCACCTCCCATTTCTTTCCATTAATAGTTAAGTTGTGGAGCACACTCTTAGGCCCAGTTCGGCTGTGTGTACTGTTCACGTGGAAAAAAAAAATTCACTCAGAGCTAATTTTTTTTTCTCATGTGAACAATAAAAATTCAGTTCAAATTTGTCCATTCATGTGCCCATTCCCAGCAGCCGAACTGGGCCTTAAAGTCTTCAGTCTCTTATTTTGAGGGATTCTATGTTTTTTTATATATATATATAGTTGGCGGCAATTATCGTCAGTAATTAAATTTGATAAAAAAAAGTTTATCTACAATCCTATACATTGGAGCAAACATTTATCTCCTTTTTGTCCCTAACTCTACCCGCTCTCGATAAATTCGCATCCTCTGAGATATCTCAAACTCTGCGTGACTTTATGAAAAATCTCAACTATTCAAATACATTCTGCACGAATCTCGAAGCACAAATAATACTGGCCCCTGAGCTATCCCCAAATAGGCACCGGACACGTCAGTCACACAAAAGTTGAGATATCTCAGAGGATACGCACTCCTCTCGGATAGCAGTTTAGAGACCCCTAATAATTCCCTACATGCATACCATCCAGCTCTCAGTCTCTAGTGTTGTATCCGTAATTAGACGTTGCACTATCTTTTGACTATTAGATAATAGTCTCGTATTCTTCCACCAGATGTTTTGCATTTTTTTTATCAATTACTAATTTAGTACACTTATTTCTGCTGCGAAGTTAATTTTCATGAATTAATAAGGTAGGAGTGTTAAGAACCTGTTTTTAGTCTAGTGGCAAAATCACATGACTCCTGTGTGGAATGTTATGGTTCGAAATTCACAAAGTGAGAAAATTTCATGTAATATACACAGGAGTTTGAAAATGTATTAGACGGTTTGACCTCCAACACAATTCCAAAATTAGAGCATTGGTTAAGGATTCAAGCTTCTCTACAGGGGCGGACTCAGGTGGTTCCAGGGGATCAGCTGCGCCTTGGATTTTTAGTTTTAGTAGAGATTTATCGGTCTCGACCGACTTTGTCCCCCTTGAAATTTTTTTTGCACCCCCCTTTGGATGTTTGATTTGTAATTCGGTTTAAATTTAGAATTAAAATTGAAATAAATTTGTTAAATTTTGATTGGTAATTAGAATTATAAGTCAGAGCATAATAAATTATAAGTCAAAGCATTGGAAAGTATAAGTTAAAGCATTGTTTTTTATCGAGTATCCAATTGGTTAATAGATTTAAACCTGATTAGGTATTTAAACCCGATTCGATATTTTTTTGCCCCCTTGACGAAAATCCTGAATCTGCCTTTGCTTCTCTAGCATAATCTTATCTATATTGCACATTGCTGTAAAGTTTATTAATTACTAAAAATCTATAGCATAATTTTAGTTTTTTTATGCGTGTGTATTCATTTTGAAATTTTAGATTTAGGCCCTGTTCGGCAGCTTATTTTTCTGTAGGAATTTGGTGGGTATGGGCTGGAGGGAAAATTCCACCCATGAAGCTGTTCGGCGGGCCTTTTTTTTTCCCCAAATCTTCCTATAGGTAATTCCCAACAGATTCTATTTTAATGCAAATTTTTGGATCCAAAAACACGGACTCATAGCACATTATTTTTCTTCCCAATTTCTCTCTCTCCAATTTATGCCACTTGAGCCGTGGGAGTCCAAGTTTCACCCACTCTCTCCAAATTCTGCTATTTATTCACTCTCCATCATCTCTCTCTTCCTACTTTGTATTATATAAATATTTCTTCTCTTTATTATTGGCAATTGTGGGACTATGCAAAAGTGCAAAAGTCCGGATCCTGACAGTTTTTTTTTTAATTTAAGAAATTTCCTTGACCCAAAAAAATAGGTGATGGAAACTGAACCATCATCGGTGCTTTTTTTAAAATTGTGATTTGTTAATAATTTGACATGTGTATAAAATAAATTCCTCTTTGTTTGAAAATGTTAATACAAATTATAAATGTTTATTTTGTTTGTAAATATTTTTCATTGTTGTTTTCTTATTTTTTATTTTATCTATAATTATTTTCTTATTTTATTTGTACCCATTTTAGTAATATTTTTATTAGAAATGTTATCTATTTAATATTATTATTTAATCTATTTTATTTAATTGTATTATTATAATTTTATTAATAAAAATAATTGTATAATTTTAAAAATTAAGCAAAATGCATTAATCACCACAATGATCAATTTGTTAATTTAATTTTAAATAATTATTTTATTGATATCAAGTATTTTAGAAAGAAAATAAGATTTCCCACAACTATTCTCATGGTACAACCGAACACTCATTTAGTAAATTTCCATAATTATTCCCGTGCAATCTTATGAGTATGGGTTCTTGTAAATAAAAAAGTGGATTCCCAAACCCGTCAAATCCCATCCCGCACAATTCCGTGACAAACGAACAGGCCCTTATTGTGTCGTCTTTACGAGCATAATTGTCACACCCCGATCCAGAGGTGCGACAATTCCTACCGCGTCCATTTACCATTCAATATACGTAACATAAGGCATGGATCTTTTTATGCATTACCAATAACATCCATTATTTTTTTTCCACATCTCAATTTAATTACAATAATTATTTGACATTTTACAGTGGATGATGCTAGAGATATATTCTCTACACCCTGTCAGATATAATAAACCCAAATCCCATACCTTTAGGTGGCCCTGCTGTCAATTATAACCCCAAAAGCGTTTCTCTGTCTTCGTCTAACAAACCTGTGAATCCCACAAGGGAAAACGGGTGAGAAATAATAAATTATTCCTCAGTGCTAATTGCCACTCAGGTTATTTGATTCGAAGGAAATCCATATTCAGAATGAAATCTCCGCACGAGAAACTAACAGTTCATTTCATAATGACGAATGCAAATGCTCAATAACAATATCCAATTGAACAACAAAAATTACATAAATAAATCAGAACTCTAAGGATCTTATCAGAATAAATGGTTTGGGTCAAAATCTTTTAAACCATAAAGTCTGGTAACGTTTGGTTTCTTAACTTTACAATTTCTAGTATGGTAACACTGACAGATACCATAACATGTATCTATCGTGTTAGGGCTTATACTGTTCTAACTATCCTGACAATTTGTTAACGGAAACAATGCAGAATCAATATCTCCATACTGTCATTATCGGAAAGAAAATTAATGATAAGACAGTTCTAACTATCCTGACAATTGGTTAACAAAAACAATACGAAATCAATATCACAATACTGTCATTATCGGAAAGAAAATCATTGATAAGACAGTTACCACAGTTCATTAGTCTTACAGTCACAATTCACATTTATTCAGTATCCCCTATCCAACCGGTACTGGATTCAGTTGGGGCCATTCACCATATGCGCATAAGGGTCCTGGAGTAAAGTCTAGTAGCTAGCTAGACTTTACGATATATTAATCATTTTTCTCCACTATATGGAGGTTCAAGGATTACAGTATTCAATATTCAATCAATTCAGTCACTGTGGTCTCAATCAATCATTTGCAATAAGAATCAATCAATCGATTAACAATATCAACATGACAGTCAACAGTCTTACCTGTAATTCAGTTTCAATTGTATTGGGCTATGCATATGATGCAACAGTTCAATCAATGCAGTCAATCAAATATTCAAAATGCACAGCGAGTTACGATTTAATTCCTAGTCATGAATCTCAGACTAATCCAATAACCCGCACCTGATAACGTAGGACAAATGAAGTGATCAGTCACTGCATATGAATTATTTCTCAGTCCTGTCAAGTTTTGCTTCACGGTATTAATGCCTACGGTAGATAACATTTACTTGATTATTACTTACAACATTATAAAACAATTTACATATAATACTACTTTTTGTTATTCATTGTTACTCAATGACATCATTTGTTATTTACGTTTTTAATTATTTCTTAATCACTAAACAATCAAACTACTATATAATTTCAATTCAATTTCCTTTTTCCGGCTCATTTCAAATGGTTAACCTTTCAATCCCATTCATCAAGTTCAAATAAATAATGTTCGAATCCATCAGTCCAAGTCTAAACCAAATTTTGAGTTTCATAATTCATTTTCAGATCAGAGCCCAATCGGACCATGTTAGACTTCAATTTTATTTCTCCTTTTTAAATTTGCAAATCTGGGGCGGAACGGACTCCGCTGCTTTTCTAGAAGAAAAGCAGGACCCTCCTCTTCCAAATCCAACAATTCAAAATTTGTTGAGATTTGTGCATGAAACAAGTTTTTTATCGAGATACGTGAATGAAAATTTTGAATCGTTGGATTTGGAAGAGGAGGGTCCTCCTTTTCTGCTAGAAAAGCAGCAGAGTCGGACCCATCTGGGGCTACTAACTCAAAGCCTATTTACCATTAATATTTATTTTAAATCAATCCCAAACCTTAAATAAATTCCTTCCCTTTTTAAATTTCACAGCCAGCCAGTCTTTAATTTTATAACCTTAGTTTCTTTAACAGGATCAAATTATCAACTTAAGGAGTTTTGCAATTCTACCATTTATATAATATGTTATTGTAAATAAATCCCTAGAACAACAAAACCTATATATTAGTAAGTACAACAAGCTTGAGAGGGTCAAAGATAATACCAACTCTGTATAGTACCATAAACGTGACTAGTAACGAAGCCAATCATGATTAACGGATTCAACGCCTATAAGGAAAACAAGCAAAATGGAAAAGATTTCCAATCAATCACTTATTCAAACTTCTTTGATTGCTTTACAGCTTCATATATATAGTTACCAAGTCCCCATCAAATGAGAAGAAAATAGAACAGAGAGAACACTAGATACCCAATAGTCGCGCTAGAAGCGCTGAAAGAGAGAAAACACATGCACAGACAGTCAGCGATTCGGTTGCTTCAGCCATCGAGCGAGACACAGAAACTTCTATGTTTCTTTTCTTTTTCTTTCTCTTTTCTCTTTCAGTTTCATTAATTTTCTTTTCCCAGTCATCCGTAAGAAGAAGATGGAAATAAAAAGATGTTAAGGGAATCATTGCATGGAGGCCACGTGGCAAGTAAGCCACGTTGGTTTTCATCATTCATATTTTTTTTTAATTTTACATTCTCATAAGTAACCTTTAAATTTTTCAAACTTTGCAAATTAGTCCAATTACTTAAAAGAAAAGAGGAGGGATCCGATTACACCTTTTTTGGTGACACACTTTGACACCTACTATTTTCAAAGTCCAAATAGTCGATTCAAACCGTTCAACATGATGGATATATTAAAATGTGCTTGGAGATCAAATTTTACATTATTTTGAATTTTTTTGCTATTTATTAAGATGGTTACAAAAATCATTGTTTTCAGACCATTGAAAAACAGCGATTTAGTAACCATCCTAATAAATAATAAAAAAATTCAAAAAAATGTAAAATTTGATCTCCAAGTACATTTTAATATAGTGATCATGTTGAAAGGTTCGGATCGACTGTTTGAATTTTAAAATCGCAAAATTGACCTATATAAAAAACGGTGTCATGATGTGTCACCAAAAAAGGTGTAATTGGATCCCTCCTCAAAAGAAAATTATAAATATTATCATGTATTTTGCATAGCGTCACAATAATAAATTTATTCTTTAATATATTTTAAAATTACGTCAATAATGTTTCAATGTCTTTTTCTAAATCTACCCCAACAATCATAAAAATTAATAAAATAATTTGTATAACCAATAAAGACTAATTCAATATTATCTCAAACACTTTTCTTTTCAAAGAACAAAGCTTCAAAACAACTTTTGCTAAATCATGTATCCAAGCGAACAAGTATAATAAATTAATACAGCAAAAAAAATTTAAAAAAATATTGTTAAAAACAGTGTAACTTTTACATGATCAAATAAAAGCAAAGAAAAATGCATATTTTCTGAAAATATTCTGAAGCTAAAAGAGAAAGTACAAATAGAAATATACAAATAAGAAGATTTTTTTAAATATAGAAATAAACAAACTCATTTAAACGAAACAACCATTTAATATGCTAGATTTCTGAAAAGAAACTTCACGGTGGAGCGTGAAGCTGCTTTTCGTACTCATACTCAGCATTTTATTTTCCGAAATTTTTAAATATAGCACTAAAAAAAAAAAAAAAAACCAAAACGGCACCAAATTCTGGAAATTTCAGATTTAGCACGGCTGCAGATCGGCTGAGCGGCCCCATTTTTTTTTTAAAATTTGAGAGACAATATGAATGAAATTGAATCATAAAAATTCGAATTTTGTTTTTAATATTTTTTAGATTACTTCTTTTGATGTATCCAAAAAAAATTTCATTTATATTAAAATACGCTAAATTACTTGAAATTATGTTAATTTATGCTGAATTATACTAAATTATACTAAATTACAATATTATGTAGAATTATGCTAAAATACGGTAAATTATGCTAAATTACATATGAATAAGGATAATATCTTCACTGAGAAGGCGAAAAACGACAACGAAACTTCAAACGGCCATAAAACGGCGCTCGAGTGTCTGATTTCAGCAAATTATCACTTTTCGGAAAGCTTGTGAAAATACACATGCATCAGTAGCTACGATGCCGAATTTCCACATTCAGAATCACCAAAAAACAAAGGGAAGAGCCTCAAAACTTCAGTTGAAGTTTTCGATTAAGATTTTCATTTCTATTGTTCAATCTACGTAGCTCAGTAAATTAGTTATATAATGAACTTGTAGAATACCAATTTTTATTATTTTTGGATAAAAAATTACTATTTTTTATGATTTATGAAAAAAGGCACAAAATAGGCCCTATTCGTACGTAATTTAGCGTATTTTACCGTATTTTAGCATAATTAAACATAATTATTGTAATTTCAAGTAATTTAGTGTAATTCAGATAAATTAACATAATTTCAAGTAATTTAGCATATTTTAGTATAAATTAAAAAAATTTCGAATACATCAAAAGAAGTAATCTAACAAATATTAAAAACAAAATTAGAATTTTTATGGTTCAATTTCATTCATATTGTCTCTGGAAAAAAAAATGGGGCCGCTCAGCCGATCTGCGGCCGTGCTAAATCTGGAATTTTCAGGATTTGGTGCCGTTTTGGTTTTTTTTTTTTTTGGTGCTATATTTAAAAATTTCGGTTTTATTTTATAGTGTTTCTTAATACACTGCTACGGTAGAGCTACCCTTCAGACATCCATAAATGAGCTCCAGTCCACACCATAGTAACAATATACGGGTATAATTCGCGAATAATTCACGTTTTATTCGTTTTTTTGACGTTTCCAAACCGAACTTCGAATAAAACGCAAAAAAATATATAATACGTTTATTCGCGAATAAAACGCGAATCACGAATTATTTTTTTATTTTGTTGCTTCCTTGTTGTACCGAATCATTCCAGAATTATATCCAAATCACGAATGTTTGACCCCGCCGAACTGAACCTGAACTATTCATTTGCCAGTATGGTCCACACCTTATTTGGATGTATTGGGGGTCAAAAATACTACAAGTCTCCAAATTATACACGTTTTAATAGTTTATTTTCTTAAAAAATAAATAAGGGTCAACTATATAAAATTTATAAAAAATTTATGAGAGTTATTTTTTAGATACTCTTAACATTTAACTATAAAATATACAAAAATAGCATAATGTAATAATTAGTTTTTGAAAATGAACAATCATTTCATTCCATTTGATGCATGTGAATTCGCCTCTGTTATTGAGAAACCAAATAATTAATTGATAAGTACTGCGATAATATATTTTTTTAAGGACACATCACAAAAGTCTACTCTGCATCGGTGACAGAACCGGTCTGAATCTCTGCCAACCATTCATTGACATTTGACAATATTCCAGTGATTCCACGCATATAGAAAAAACGGTGCATTTGAACTGCTTATATTATAATATTCATCAATGCACCTGCTTAATCTCTTTGACAAATATTCCTCACAATTATAATAAAAGAGATTTCAACTTTCCATAAAACATATTGACAACTTAGTTTTACTGCATATAATAAACATAGAATCAAAATATATAAAATATAGAGTAGAACGAAGGTGTTCTTAAGCTCACCAAGCCTCTTTGTGAGCTTAACTCAATAACCTATCGGATTGACTTCAAATGACACATCCAAACCATTGAAACCGTTCTACTTCACGAGTGATGCATTTACATGTCAAATTTATAAATTTTCGAACTAATTTAATATAAAGTCAAGCGGTCAAAAAATGTTAAAAAATGAACGCATTAAAATTAACTTATAAATCATCTTTTTTTGACCGCTTGACTTAATACTAAATTAGTTCAAAAAATTTAAAATTTAACATGTAAACGCATCACTCATGAAGTAGATCGGTTTCAACGGTTTGGATGCGTTATTTGAAGTCAATCCGATAGGTTTTTGAGTTAAGCTCACAAAGAGGCTTGGTGAGCTTAAGAACACCTTAGTTCTACTCTAAAATATATATAGAGAGAGATGGACTTAGCTAGGCCATGGAGTAAAACGCTTTGTACTCCACGCCATATTTTCATTTGAAAATTCAAACTACCGATCTGAACCGCTCAAGTTGTTCTCCATATTGAAATGTGCTTGGAGACCAAATTTTACATTTTTTGGAATTTTTTACTATTTATTAAGCCACTTTGAAAATCGCTGATCTGGATGAACAGTAGCAAAACAGTAAAAAATTCTGGACCAATGGATCAGCGATTTTCAAAGTGGCTTAATAAATAGTAAAAAAAATTCCGAAAAAATGTAAAATTTGGTCTCCAAGCACATTTCAATATGGAGATCATGTTGAGCGGTTCGGATCGGTAGTTTGGATTTTCAAAATGGAAATAATGAGGCGTGGAGCACCAAGTCGTTTTACTTCATGGCTTAGCTAAGCCCAGCTCTATATATATATATATATATATATATGGGCTATGGTGAGCTATAGAGTAAAATAAGTTTTTACTCCACACCTCATTATTTCCATTTTGAAAATCCAAACAACCGATCCGAACCGTTCAACATGATCTCCATATTGAAATGTGCTTGGAGACCAAATTTTACATTTTTTGGAATTTTTTTACTATTTATTAAGCCACTTTGAAAATCGCTGATCCATTGGTCCAGAATTTTTTACTGTTTTGCTATTGTTCACCCGGATCAGCGAATTTCAAAGTGGCTTAATAAATAGTAAAAAAATTCCAAAAAATGTAAAATTTGGTCTCCAAGCACATTTCAATATGGAGAACAACTTCAACGGTTCGGATCGGTTGTTTGGATTTTCAAGATGAAAATATGGCGTGAAATACAAACTCGTTTTACTCCATAGCTCACCATAGCCCATCCCTATATATATATAGAGAGAGAGAGAGAGAGGTTGGCTAATATCAAAACGTTTGTTCTGGAGTCATGGTGCAACCAATTGATTTTTCAATTTTCAAAGTCCAAATTATCGATCCAAACCGTTAGATGTTATCTCTATATTAAAATGTGCTTTGAGACAAAATTTTACATTTTTTTGAACTTTTTTACTATTTATTAAGCCAGTTTTAAAATCGCTGATTTTAATAAACATTGAAAACAGCACTATTAATATTATTTTCCAAAATTTTCATAAAAATATAGAACAAGTCAAAATGAAAAAAGATATAATTAGTGCCTTGCAAGAAGTTAAAAACAACACCGTTAATATTTTTTCAAAAATTGTTCGTTAATACGGTATTCTACGGATAAAACTAATTAAGATCATATAAATTTTCAATAATTAATTATGGAAAACTACTCAGCTGGATGCAAGAACAATCCCAAATATTATTTTATTAAAAAAAAGAGGCTTGATATTTATTTCTAACTCTAAAATCCAGAAATTATTTTAAGAGAACGAAGTTATGCAAAAAAAAAATGATTCATTTTTATTAGAAATAAATATTCTTTCTGCTAGAAAGAGGAGTTGGTAGAATTTTAAAAAATAGATAACACCAGAAAGTTGTTATGGTGTAAATATGGGATCCCGACTCTGCTGTTTTTCTTAGAGAAAATCAGAGTCTTGCTTTTCCGATCCCAACCATTTAAAAAATTTCATTCGCGTATCTCGATAAAGAAACTTTTTCATGCACAAATCTCAACGAATTTGAATGGTTGGAATCGGAAAAGCAAGATCTTACTTTTCTCTAAAAAAACAGCAGAGTCCATTCCGTAAATATGGACATATTGCTTACACCGTAGAAATATCAGGCGCAAGAAATTTTTCCCACTCGGTACAAGAAAAAATTCCGGTGCAAAAAATATGAGAAATTTTTCCCACTTGGAGATCATGGGAAGGATGCTGGGAATGTAAATCTGAATTATATTAATTTAGCAAGCTTGGCAATTCCAGTTCACTTGATAATAATTTCATAAGACACTTGGTATGTTTGGTTGGGTTGAGAATAGGCTATTTTTGAAATTATATTATTCGGAATAGCCTATTTGGTGTTTAGTTGGATTAAAATAGCTAGAATGGGAAATTCAATTTTTTTGTCTTATTAGAATAGACTATTCGTAAGAATTTTGAGATTTAATTATTATAATAAAACAAACAATAGTTATTTTTGATTTGATTATTTTAACTTATTCTTATTTTGCAACCAAATATACCCATCCATAAATGTTAGAGATGTTAGATGTACATTCAAAGGAAAAATAATTGCATATTCAGTGTGTGTGTGTGTGACAGTCAGTCAGAGCAAGGAAAATAAAAGTGGCTGAACCCACCAAGCTCTAAATAATTTAATAATACAACAACCAGCTTTAATGAAGCTCTGATTTAGAGGCGGTTAATAATTAATTAGTTGTTTTTTCATCTCAGCCCATGCAATTATGCAAAATAAGAAACCATGGAAGCGATGATCAACACTATTTTTATTTTGTCTCAGAATGTGCATATTCATTTATATTTTATGTAGTTTCCAGAGAAGATTTTTTTTTTTTTGTCAAATAATATTATTAATTTATTTTTATCCATGCATTTCATTTCGAATCTCAACCTATTCAGTTTTCACTTCAAACCTCAAACCTCAAACTTTTAAGAGCCTGTTCGGTAACATGGTAATTTGTTAGGAATGAGAATTTTTAATATGAGAATGATAATTTTAATTTATCAAAACTAAAGTTATTTAATTCATGAGAAATTTTAAAATACATGTGTTCGTAAATGTATGAAAAATTTGTTAGGATGTTGGATTTTTTATTTTTATAGAAGATGTAATACTAAAATTAAACTATATTAACTGTATTGATACTAATCACTGATTATGATCAATATAATTGTATATGTCAGATTCTCAAAATTTAAATGAGTGAATTGACTATACAATGCAAAGTGATATTAGAGTGAATTAACCACACACTGCAAAGTGATTCCGCATGATAAAATGGAGCTCCACCAAGTGAGAAATAAAATGGAGCTCCAACCAATTTTTTTTTCCATGCATATTCACAGTCAAAAGAGAAAAGGGTAGTAAATTGGGAATTTAATTGGATAAAATTACCCTGACGCCGAACACTTCCAAAGTAAAAATATCAACTTATTACTTTTACCTTAAAAAACCCATGATAAATCATATGCCGAACAGGCCCTAAATGTATGTTTGGATGGAAACTAGAATAGCAAAATTTGGGATTAATAGATGAGAATAGAGAAAAAATAGTTATTTTCATATTAGTGTGAAAATAATATTCTTCGGATTAGTAAAAATATTGTTCGAATTGTACATTTGGAATAGTTAATAGCTGTAACAAAAAAAAATAGTGTTAATAAGAAGCTAATTAAGAGGAAATTAAGATAGGCAAGTGGGGTCTCAAACGAATTGTCACGACGTAGAGATGGCAAAAGTGACATCAACTTTGTCATTTCGAAATTGTGTTGGTGGAAATCCAATAATGAAATATTTTTTTCTCTCTCTTCACACCCTTGTATGCGGTATTTACTTTTCTAATTCCACCATTTTATGCGGTCATGCGGACACATAATACTATATGGACATTACCTCGTGGGTTTGTCATGACTCATGACTGTGGAAATTGAACGTGTGCTGACAACTCATTTTAAATTCCACAAATATAAGTCTGTATTAAAATCCGCATATGCAGCATGCACCTTCTACATGCATAAACAAAATCACATTTTTAAACATTGAATATAATAATGAGAAAAATACTTAATAACATATTATCTCAACAATATTAATAATCGTCACAAATATAGTATTTATATTGAAATCTAGTAGTGTAAAAAGTAGGGTTAAAATGTATCATTGGTTTTGTGTTCCAATTATGCTCCCCATTATTATTTCTACTTTTAAAGTCTAAGCATTCAAATCACTCAACATGATCTCCGTATTAAAATGTGTCTAGAGACCAAATTTTATATATTTTGAAATTTCTTTATTATTTTTTTAGATAAATACAAAATTATTGTTTTTGATGGTCCAAAATCATATGAAAACAATTATTTTGTACATATATAAAAAAATAGTAGAAGGATTTTGAAAAAAATAAAATTTGATCTCCAGACACATTTTAATACGAAGATCATGTTGAGTAGTTCGGATCGATTGTTCAAACTTTGAAAATAGAGATAAAAAATAACCTACTCTAATGTAAATATGATTAATATGATGCATATATAGGTCTATAAAAATGGCGAGACTTGATGCATACATACATCACGTCTATAGAAATGACGAGATTTGATGCATGTTTTATCACTTTATCAAGTGATTAGGTTTGGTGCTTGTTCAATCATTTATTCCGTAGCACATAGAATTTGCGCGAACTGATCAATATGTAGATCTCAGAATTTAGACGTAACTAAGGATGAGTAAATCGCACATAACTCGTTTATTAAAAGTGCGTTAACAACTTGCTTGTTAATTTAATGAATCAAGCATGAGCATTTTCCAACTCGCTCAAAACTCGTTCATTAAAAACTGAGTTACATAAAATAATGCCATATCCAATCCCAACCAGATCAAACTCAAATCCAACTTAGTTACACTCAGACTCAGACACTCAGCAACCCAAACCCAACAGATCCAAAGTTCCTTCTCCGTCTCTACTCTCAAACTCACAGTCCTGACTTCACTCGCTCTCGCTACCCCTAAGTCCCTAACCCAACGGATCCAATGCCGTCACCACATCCACTGACATCGCCACCCAACACCAACAGCAGTACAACACCAGTTACACCACCCCACCCTAATCCTAACTCAAAGGATCCGAGAATGAGTAAATTACTATCAATCTCTCCATCGGTGCTCACAAAAAACCCGAATTTCTCGCTCACAAAATTCAAATTGCCTACGATTAAGCTTGATTTCTTAACAAGTCGCTTAATGAGCACGAGTCAACTCGAGCATTTAACGGACTGAGCACGAGTACAGCTGTCAACTCGGTATTGTCTTCTCAATTTAAGTCGACTCACTCATTAAGCTAAAGAATCGAGCACGAGCATACCCAACTCATTGGATTTGCTGTAAATCTTGAAGGAGGATCTGTCTTGCTTGTTGAATTTGTAATTGGTCATAACAAGGTCGGAATTCAAAACCCGTTTAAAATTTGATAAATAATATTAATCTAATAAATTAAATATGTTTTGAGATGCTACTATAACTATTATGTATATGCTGAGAAATTAATTGAGTCATGTTAGTATTTTCTATTTCCACAATATAAAGATCACAAATAAGTCCATTTGCTATTAATAAATCAACCAAGACATTCCATATTTGATTCTTAACATTTTGAAATATTTTAAGGCAAGGATCTTCTATGTTTTATTGGATATGGATATTCATCCGAATCTAGCTTGTAAAATCTCAATGGACTCAAATTTATGATATGCTGGAATATGATCCAAATTCAACCCATTGAGGATCTCATTTACATGTCTTAGGAAATCGGAAGTTTTTAATTGGTAGAAATTAATAGAAAAGAGTACAACAGTTCTTATATTAGTAGAAAGATCGGTAGGATTTCTACTGATTTTAAAAATAAAAAAATTTGGATCGGTACGAATTATACTGATCCAAACTTAGTTTTTTTTTAAATCTGATGTATAGATGGAGGGAATTCTTATATTAAATTTCTAGTAAAATATGAAAAGTTTTTTAAAAAATAGATAGAATGTTTCTATTATATCTAAATGTTAAGATACTCTAACTATTTTCATAAAAAAAAATTTACTATAAAAAATGAAAGGAAAAAAAACAAACTGGTTTTTGAATCGGTAACTTATGTACTATTTCTATTTCTCTCTCTTCTTTTCTATTAATTTCTACCAATAAAAAATTTCCTAGGAAATCTTCTTAACATATGATCCACAAATTCAGTTGCTTCAATATAAAAATGTGTAAGAACTATATTGAACAAAAATGAATCTAGCAATACCGTGAAAAATAATTTAAAGCATCAAATATATTTAATATTTGAGCAAAAATAATAACTATGAATCCAGTACATTGGCACGAGTTCCGTTTCTCTTCAAAAATATGCATATTCACATTTCAAAAATAACAACTAAAAGATAACAGAGTATACCGGACCCTTTAATAAAAAAAAATTATTGAGCAAGAATCATAAAATATTTTTTTTGCCTATTAGGGAATAAAATTTGAGTACAAATTTAATCCAATTGACAACTTTCTAGAAGTACGTATAATTTATGGATCCAAATCTGCTGAAATCAGATAACATCAACAGTAATCTTGAGATTTCTGAAATCCCGAATCCAACCTGAATTGTTTCAAGATACGTACACAGAAAACCAGCTGTTTCGAGATATATACACAGAAAAAGTTGAATGGCTGAATCTCGAATTTCAGAAATTTCAGAGTTACTGTTCATGTTCATGGATCTCGGATTTTTTGAATCCATAATTTATTCCAGCTATGAAAAAAAATCATCAAGCATAGGATTTTTTTTAAAAACCATAATTAAAAAAATTAAAATTAGGGAACCAACATGATTGCCTGACTATTTCGAAAAACCATAAGAACCGAACAGCCTATTCGGTCCCCAAATTTTTTTTTCCCTGGGACCGAATTGGCATTTCGGTCCCCCCCCATTTCACAGTTTTTTCGAAAAAAAAACTGTGCGGCCTTCTGTGTAGCACCCTGGAACCGAGATCCCAATTCAGTCCAGGGTATTTTCAGTGGGGACCGAATTGGCATTTCGGTCCCCAATTTTTTTTTTTTTTTTTTTAGAGACAAAAAATCGAATTTTTTTTTTTAGAGACAAAAAGATAAAATATAACACTAAAAAAATCGAATTTTTTTCCCTTTGTCAAATTACTTTTTTTATATCATATTTATATGAAAATACGCTAAATTACTTGAAATTATGTTAATTTATGCTGATTTACACTAAATTACTTGAAATTATGTTAATTTTTTTTTAAGAGACAAATAGATAAAATGCTGAAATATACTAAAAAATCGAATTTTTTTTTAATATTTGTTAGATTACTTTTTTTATTACAATTAGCATAGTTATACTAAAATAATTATGTAGAATTACACTAAATTATAATAATTATAATGAATTACACTAAATTACTTGAAATTACAATAATTATGTAGAATTATGCTAAAATACGGAAAATTACGCTAAATTACATACGAATATGGATGATATCTTCACTGAGAAGGGGAAAAACGACGACAAAACTTCAAACGGCCATAAAACGGCGCTCGAGTGTCCGATTTCAGCAAATGACCACTTTTCGGAAAGCTTGCGAAAATGCGCATCATTCGTGCCAACGATGCTGGATTGCCAAATTCAGAATTGCCAAAAAACAAAGAGAAGGGCCTCAAAACTTCAGTTGAAGTTTTCGATTGAGATTTTCACTTTTATTATTCAATCTACGTAGCTCAGTAAATTAGTTATATAATGAACTTGTAGAATATCAATTTTTATTATTTTTTGGAATTTTTTTACTATTTTTAATGATTTATGAAAGATGACACAAAATCGGCCCTATTCATACGTAATTTAACGTAATTTACCGTATTTTATCATAATTCTACATAATTATTGTAATTTCAAATAATTTAGTGTAAATCAACATAAATTAACATAATTTGAAGTAATTTAGCATATTTTAGTACAAATATGCTATCAAAAAAATAATTTGACAAAGGAAAAACAAATTCGATTTTTTAGTATTATATTTAATTATTTTAGCTATTTGTCTCTTAAAAAAAAAGAAAAAAAAGAAAATGGGGACCGAAATCCCAATTTGGTTCCCCATCCCATTTCGATTTTCTGTGGCGGCTCTGCCAAAAAAATGTGAAATTGGGGGGGACCGAAATCCCTATTCAGTCCCAGGGAAAAAAAATTTTGGGGACCGAATAGGCTGTTCGGTTCTTATGGTTTTTCGAAATATCCAGGCAATCATGTTGGTTCCCTAATTTTAATTTTTTTAATTATGGTTTTTAAAAAAAATCCTCAAAGCATAGACCTACTGCAAAAAAAAATATGTCGCTAAATTATCTACGCCAATATACGCCGCTGCATCTTATTCGCTTAATCCGTGAAAAATGTGCTAAAGATTTAGTAAAAGATGTGGTAGAAAATTGTAACAGAAACTCATGCAATTATTAGAGCCTGGTATGCAAAGAAATTTAACTTATAAGGGTAGACTTGTAAAAGTAACAAATAATTAAGGGGTCGCATATATCCCTCAAAAACTTTAAAATTACGTATTGCCCCTCTAAACTTTAAAATTACATATTTACACCTCTAAACTAAAAAAACTCACAAATTTACCCATTTTATTGTCTTAATTTTATATTAAAACTCACTCTAAATTTAGAAAATACTCATTTTACCCTTTATAAAAAGCATATAAAGCCTATCACACTCAAATTTTAATATGAATGGTTCCTCTACCGACCGATCAACATGCATCGCATTAAGATTTGTGCATGTGCATGTCGCTTCAATATTCGCGTGTGTTCGCTTCAAAATTCTTGTTGATATAATGTGCACGGTCATAAAGCAGTTCGGACCGTAGAGGAACCCTTCGAATTCAAATTTGAGTCCATTGGAGTTTTTATGTTTTTAATAAAGGGTAAAATAGGTATTTTATAAATTCAGAATTAGTTTTAATATAAAAGTCAATAAAATGGGTAAATATGTGAGTTTTTGAAGTTTAGAGAGGAAAATACGTAATTTTAAAGTTTAGAGGGGGGAAAAGTAATTTTGAAGTTTTTGAGGGGTATACGTGAAATTGCCCCAATAATTAAAGACTATAAATACGGCTACCCGGCCAGAATACAAATATAAAATTTTAGGTTAAAAAAGTAGAGCATTTATGTACATTCGGACACACCGCATACTCCGACCGTACAAGTATAACGGATGACTTTTCCGTCTCTGTCAGCGAATCTACAATCCTTTACTATTTCATAATTTAGAATTTTATGTGAGAAGAACAAACTACAAAATTGATAGTTTTTTAAAACTGAAATTTGGAATTTGGTGTCATCTTATATAAACTTATCACTGTGCAAATACGTATGTTATATGCAATACATTATAGTTAGGGCCCGTTCAGAAAATTACTGTTCACGTGGGAAAAAAAATTCACTCAGAGTGAATTTTTTTTTCCCACGTGAACATTAATTTTTCAGTTCAGTTTTACCCAATCCCGTGCCCATTCCCTTGAGTTGAACATGGCCTTAGAGTGCAACCGGAAAATTAAGATTGAGAGAGCGGGATGAATAAATATCATGTAATTTTATTTTCTGAGGGGACTACTACTAGCAATAATTTTTGAAATTTTTTTTGAAAGGATATAAATACAAAAAAAAATATATATATATATATAGGGAGGTGTTTAGCGTCCTTTCTCCTATGCATTCTTCTGTCTCTAATTATAGTTTGGTTCGTAACACTATATGCGAGTTAATAAGGCAGTTTGCATATATTGTCCGCAAACTTTCTAGTTTTAAAATTTGGACATTATCCTATTTCTTTCTTCGACTTCTATTTTTCAATTAATTAAATGTAAAAAAATTGTTAGTAGACTGAATCAGTTTAAGTTAACAAAAATTGTTGTACGGAGTCTTTATTTTTTAAAATTTTATTTTATTTGTTCCTTTTGCATCAACTCAAACCATTTCTGAGGTCCAAAAAATAAGTCCAAATCTAAAATTGTTATGCAAAAATCTTGCTTTTGAAATTTTCTTAGAAAATTAGTTAAAAATAAACTATTGGTTCAAAGTTACTCCCATTTACTTTGCATTATTGTACATGTGATTCTACCAAATATTCCAGGGGATCCATACCGTGACCCCTTACCGTCCTTTCTCGGAATGAACGGTCGAGATTACTAACGCATAGTAAATATTATGCGACTACGGTGTACTCGTGCTAGTGGGCCTTTGCGAGCTCCCTCGGTCCTTGCTAAAAGTTCCTACTGCCCGCTCGTACTGCCCGAACTTTCACACTTTCTTTTTTATCAAAAAAAATATATATATTTGAATTTCACGCTTTCTTTTGTGGCGCCGTTTTTTTGCACTTGTCGTTTCTACTGGGATCTACATATATCAAATGTGTCAATGTGCTATTGGTTATTATTTGTGAAAAGGTTGTCATGATAAAAAACTATTATTTCACAAATAATTAACCTCAATTCAAGTATTCCTTTTAAATATTTTTTAAAATTATTGCACTTGTTTTCATTCAAGAAAATGATGCGCACCAATTATCAATTATTTTCAGTGTTCTAAATAGAGCGTTATAGCGGCGCTATACGCTATAGCGTTTTTGGACCTCAAACGCTACGCTATGACATCAAAATGCGCTATTTGCGCTACGGCCGCTATAGTGCTATAGCGGTCCGCTATTTACGCTATACAATATGGGTTTTTTTTAAGCAATTTATATGGGTTTTAAATAAAGACCCAAAAAAGCTTAAACTGAAATTGAATTTGTTGCTACTTGCTACAGATAAATCAATTTGAAATTGAGAATAAAAAGTGAAATTTGAATAGAAAAAAAGTCCAAACCGAAATTAAAATTTGAATAGAAAAAAAAATAGATTATGTCATGAATATGATGCTTAAGATATTTTTAATAGGAAAAATCGACAGTTTATGATATTACTATGGATATTTTGAACTGCAATTTGGACTTTGTACGGGTTCAATATGAATATTATAATTTCTTAATTACCTTGGTGTTATTTATTGTTCTATGAGACTTTAGATAATGTTGATATTCAGTACAAATATTGAATATACGGAATGTAAAAAAAAAAAAAAAACGCTATTTGGAATAGCTTCCGCTATAGCTTTTTTTGTAGCCTTCCTGCTATGACGCTATAAACGCTATTTAGAACCTTAATTATTTTTATTGTCACATCATCATCATCATAATATGACCAAAATGGTGCAACGTTAGCTATCATGCCAAGAGGCTCCTCAATGATCTTTGAAAATTTTAGTAAGATTAGGAATCTTAAATCAATGTGAATATATTATATTTCAAACTCAAATGAGGCGATTGATGTTTAATTCATCTATGACTTATTAAATCAATGTGATTTACTTACTTCATGTTATTAAGTTGTATACAAATTACTAGGTTAATTTTTGTGAATTATAAAATCACGCATTTTTTATCAGTTAATATTACATGTAGTAAATTTAAATAAATACATATGTTTTTTTTTAAATGTTAAAACTCTTTTTAGTAGAGAATAACATAGTAAACTGGATAATAATATTTATAGAGCGATCACAAAAAAGTTGTATTATTTTTAAAATTTACGTAACACTTTAGATACATCAAACAAATTTTTAGATGAGAAGAGAGGAGTAAGAAACACAAGTCCTCCGATCATAAAAATACGAAGAGAGAAGCAAATCGAACGGTTAGTAATAGAGATGACATGACACAGAGGCGGACCATTTTTTTTTTTGTATTTACGTATGATTTTTAATATAATTTAGAGTAAAATATTATGGTATAGCAAATTTGACTCTCATTCTCCATAGAAAAATTTTATATGATTGACATTCATTGTGTGTTTGACCCCATAGTTTGAAAGTCTGACTCCGCTCCTGACATGACACATCTAAGAAGCTTTGAAACTCACTTCTACAATATATATAGAAAGTGGCTACGGTGCTACACGTAGCATAGAGGGCCTCCGTGCTACGGCTCAATATTTGAGTTTTCAAAATCCTAACAGTCGATCCGAACCGTTCAACATGATCTCCATTCCAGATCAAGTGATTTCTACCTATCTAAAAAAAAGTAAAAAAATTCTAAAAAAATGTAAAATTTGGTTTGCAAGTACATATTCGTATGGAGATCATGTTGAACGGTTCGGACGACCGTTAGGATTTTGAAACTCAAATATTGAGCAGTAGCACGGAGGCCCTCTATGCTACGCGTAGCATATTAGCCAAATTATATATATAGAGATGGGCTATTGTGCTTTGCAAAGTAAAGCCATCGTTTTACTTCGGCTTACTTTTTGGATTATCAAAGTCCAAAACGTCGATCCGACCGTTCAAGTTGATCTACATATTGAAATGTGCTTGCAGACCAAATTTTACATTTTTTAGAATTTTTTTACTATTTATTAAGCCACTTTGAAAATTGCTGATCACATGGTCCAGAAAAAACAGTGCAACAAAATTCTGGACCATGTGATCAGCAATTTTCAAAGTGACTTAATAAATAGTAAAAAAATTCCAAAAAATGTAAAATTTGGTCTGCAAGCACATTTCAATATGTAGATCAACTTGAACGGTCGGATCGACATTTTGGACTTTGAAAATCCAAAAAGTAAGCCGAAGTAAAACGATGGCTTTACTTTGCAAAGCACAATAGCTCATCTCTCTCTATATATATAGAGAGAGGAGGGATCGGATTACACCTGTGACATTATGAATTATATAATAATGAAAACCTCTACATAAGGGCCTATAGGTAATAAAAATTTCGAGTAAGGATTTATATGCATGTATATTGGTAACAAATTTGATTATGAAATCCTACATATATATAGGTATATGAATATAATTCTTAAAAGTTACATGTGTGTATATATTAGAGAATATAGCCAAAGGACCTAAAGGTAATAAAAAGCTTAGTTAAAGGTTATATATACAATTATTACACCCTTAGGTAATATGAAAGAATTTGGAGGACCTAAGTGTAAAAATTACATGGTTAATTAGCTAACCTTCCTTCTCCACCGTACATCCATCTAAATTTCCAAAATAAAATAAAATCGTGAGTGGTGTGTGGTGTGTGGCGCAAGAGAAAGGAAGGGAGAAATTGGAGAATCGCGCAATCGATCGATCTGATCCGAGATCTGAGGTCAGAATCGAGTTCTCGACCCATTTGAACACTCAATTAGGTATATATATACATCTTCTCTATACCTTTCGAAACCCTAAATCTCTTGCGTTTGGTATTTTCGATTGGAACTCGAAATTGTGTTTAGAATTGAATAACCTATAACCCTAGTTCTCATTTGATCGAGTGAATTCGAATTTTTGAGTTGATTTCATTAATTAGGGTTGAAATTAGGGTTTTAGAGTTTATGATGGAATTAGAGTTTGGTAAACCGAAAAAGGTGCGAAATTTGTCGATTGGTCAGGTTATCGGCGAATTTAGAACTCCTAATATTGGGTTAAACATCTATAGAACTGCAGGTATTTATCAGGTTTGAACTGCACCAAATAGCTGTACCAGTCGGTACCAAAAACTTGACTCTGTTACCAGTCTTTGCGGGCCGCAAAGGATAGGGCCACGGGCCGCAAGAAACAAGACAGAGCCGTTTAAAACAGGGGTTATATTTTTCATATGCTTTGCGGGCCGTAGCTCAAACAATTACGGGCCGCAGGATCCAAACCAGAGGGCATTTGAATTGATGGAAAGCATTGCGGGCCGTGACCAATGCCATTGCGGGCCGCAAGGTCCATCACAGTGAGCAGTACAAATTGAGTATTCTCATTGCGGGCCGTGATTGTTTCCCTTGCGGGCCGCAAGGAGGGTACCCAGAAACCAGTTCCATATATGGTTACGCTGAATCGAATAACGATCGTATTAGCTCTAATTATATAACAACCATACCAAGTTCAATAATAAATTTACCTACCGTGTAAATAGAATTGGTAAGAGCAACCGAGTACGGGGTTTCACGTGACGTCTGAGGCGAAAGGTCGGTTTACGTACAGCATACTCAGGTGCGGGATTTCTGGACTTGTTTGATAGCTTATATTCAGAATTAAACTGTGTTCGATTGACATGTTGAATATCGTTTGAAGTGCATTAATGGATTGTGTTGCATATGCATTGCATTGCCCAAATAAAGTGAAACTCGGATTGTTTTATCTGATTGACTTGCATGCTGGTACGGTTATAAATTGTGTTGATCTGAAAGATCTGATTTTTGGAATTAAAGTCACCGTGCTTTACATCACCATCGGTTGGTGGATTGTGGTCATCCATCGTGATGACATCACCCAGGGGGTGAAACCGGATTTGTCAAAGTCCTCTGCAGGGACTTTGATACCCAGTGTTCTAAAGCTTTAGATCGTCTGGCCCTCAGGCTGTTCCAGTACCGGTTGGGACGAGGGGTAAGTGACTTTGTATTACGCTTATGGATATATGTGACTTGTGTATCGGAGGCGTCACCCAGGGGGTAACGCGTTTGGATGGTCAGTTGGCTTTATATGGATTTTCTGGATATGAATTGAAACCAGACTTTTAATTAAACGGTTAGGCCTGTAACTACAGATAGGTGTCATTTGCAGGTTCCAGTGGGGTGGTCCATCTGTAGGTGTCTAGGACCCTACAGGTGTCGACGGGCGAGTGGTCAGGGTGGAACATCTGTAGTTACTACCAGATATTCTGAAATCGAGTAAACCAATTATTGTGTGATTGAAATTCATCTTGGCAATTCCTGAATTGTGATTTCATTTGGATATATATGCTGTCAGAGTTATGCATTTATCTGTATATGCTGTTATATAAATGTGGTATGCTTTATTTGTGTTTCTTTTTTAATATAATCTTTGATTGCAAGTCCAGGGATTTATTTTGGTGGCAATTATCGCACTGAGAATTCAATTCTCATCCCCTCTTTGGGTAATATTTTCAGGTTCCGGTTCGGCGGATCCGAGAGAGGTACGAGGTCGGTAGGCCCTGGGTTTCCGCTGCATAGTTTGTCTGGTATGGTGACATTAGAGATTATGTATATAGTTGTGTTTTGATTGTATATATATATATTCTCTATGTCATTTTTGTGATGAGTATCCATCGAGATACGGGTTTTGTATACTGTGACTTGACCAGTTGGGATTCGGGATCTGTTTATGTTATGTATTTGTTTGGTTGCGTGTTATGTTTTACTGTTTATTTTATCGTAATTGCCTAGTAGGTATACGGCCAACCGTATGACTACGGCGGGAGCACCTGTCGCGCCTCGTGGGGCTGCGGGGTGTGACAACACCCTTTTTTTTACACACTTTGACACCTACCATTTTCAAAGTCCAAATAGTCGATCCAAACCGTTCAACATGATGGATATATTAAAATGTGCTTGGAGATCAAATTTTACATTTTTTTGAATTTTTTTACTATTTATTAAGATGGTTACAAAGTCATTGTTTTTAGACCATTGAAAAACAACGATTTTATAACCATCTTAATAAATAGTAAAAAAATTCAAAAAATTGTAAAATATGATTTCCAAGCACATTTTAATACGGTGATCATGTTGAACGGTTCGGATCGACTGTTTGGATTTTGAAATCATAAAATTGGCCTATAAAAAAAACAATGTCAAGATGTGTCAAAAAAAAGGGGTGTAATTGGATCCCTCCTCATATATATATATATATATATATATATATATATATATATATATATATATATATATATATATATATATAGTGCTGGGCTTAGCTACTTCATGGAGTAAAACGACTTGGTGCTCCACGCCTCATTATTTTCATTTTGAAAATCCAAACGACCGATCCGAACCGCTCAAGTTGTTCTCCATATTGATATGTGCTTGGAGACCAAATTTTACATTTTTTGGAATTTTTATACTATTTATTAAGCCACTTTGAAAATCACTGATCCGGCGGTCCATAAATTTTTACTGTTTTTTACTGTTTATAAGGATTTTCAGATTTTCAAAGTGGCTTAATAAATAGTAAAAAAATTCCAAAAAATGTAAAATTTGGTCTCCAAGTACATTTCAATATGAAGAACATGTTGGAAGGTTCGAATCGACTATTTGAACTTTGAAAATGAAGATATGGCGTGAAGTACAAAGTCGTTTTACTCCATGAAGTAGCTAAGTCCATCTCTCTATATATATATATAGAGATAGGCTAATATGCTTTTAGTAGCATATGGGCTGATATGCTTCTAACTCAAAATCGGATTTTCAAAGTCTAAACGGCCGATCCGAACCGTTCAAGTTGATCTACATATTGAAATTTGCTTGGGGACCAAATTTTATATTATTTGGATTTTTTTTACTATTTATTAAGCCACTTTGAAAATTGCTGATCCGGGTGAACAGTAAAAACAGTGTTTTCAAATTTTGGACCATCGGATCAGCAATTTTACATAAGATCTCTAACAGAGTTTAGGAGCACACCATAACATAGTTAGCAATTATTTTTCAATTGAATCAATTTTGGAGATATTTATAAAATCTATAAAATATATCATAAAGTCATGCTATTTAATACAGTTTTAATGAAGTGAGTGGGGTAAATTAATCACATTTGCCACTTACCACATAAATCCGTTTTTAAAAATATTAAATAAATATCACCTTGAGTTCGTTCAATTTATTACCAATAAAAATTGTGGGATATATCATGATAATCTTTATGCAACCATTTATGATGCCGTAATTTTATATTTAATTTTTTCTCTAACATTGCATTGGATTTTATTTTTTACGGATCAATAAATTCTGATCTTGTTGGATAATTACTAAATTTAATACTTGTTGCTTATACGCAGGAGCCATAACATCTTTTTGGTTGAAATAGTTTTGGAGAGACTTACTAAATCTCTATAAAAAATATATCTAAAATTCATTCTATTTAATAAATTTTAATGAAGTGGGTTAATTGACCGATTTTTTTTTATTAACATCCAATATTAAATAAAAATTAATATAAATATCCAAGATTTTTCAGAAATTTTAAAAATGTCCAGGCCGCCGAGTTTCTCAACTGAATTCTTTTTAGGCCGCCGAGAAACTCGACGACTTAATAACATAATTTTTTTTTTATTCTTAGGTTTATGTCATAAACCCCTTTTTGGATTTATGGTTTTTTTATTTAATTATTTTTATGATTTTTTAATTTTTTTATTAAAATATTAGAAATATTTGTATATTTCATTGAAAATAGATGAAATACTATATAATTTAATTTATTAGAAAGACTGCAACAAATAACCCCGGTCAACATTTTTCAGTCGAGATTTTTTGCAGCTGTAAAAAAAATTAAAATATTTCTTTGTAAAAATAAAATGTTTTGAATATGAGCTATTGATCCCGGATCAAAAGTCATTTATGGGTAAATAAAGAAATTATTGTGGTCCTTCTAATACTGTAATACATTCAAATTCTAAGTTATTCCATCTATTTTTTAGAAATAATTTTAGGAAAATATTTAAAATATAAAATATCTTCTAGGAAAATAGATGAAGTATCTTAGAATTTGAATGTACTAGAAGGACCACGATAATTTCTTCATTTATCCAGAAATGACTTTTGAACCGAGATCAATAACTCAGATCCAATATATTTTTATTATTTTTAGTAACACACAAAAAATATTTTAATTTTTCTTATAGCTGCAAAAAACCCCGACTAAAAAATATTGACCTGGATTATTTGTTGTAGTCTTTCTAGTAAATTAAATTATATATTATTCTATCTATTGATCTGGATTATTAAAAAAAATGACGGCCCTTACCGTGCATTTAATAGTTGCCCGACCCACACAAATTAATATTTCTGAAATATTAGAAAAAATATTAGCTTCAGTTTTCTTTAAACTCCTGTTTATATTACATAGGATTTCTCCACTTTGTCGGTTTCAAACCCATGACTTCTCACATAAGAGGTAAAAAAAAAAAGACTTATTAAGATCTACCGTGACAATTTTCATGCAGTTCTTTTTAATGTTGCGATTTTACACGAACTTTTTTCAAATAATGCATCAAAATTTTTAAATTTTCATGAATCAATAAATTATAACCTTGTCTGAAAATTATCAGATTTCATATTTGTTACTAACTTGCAAGTTCCACAACAACAACATATAAATTTTTATGGAAACAAAAACTTAACAATTGTAATTAATATTTCTGAAATATTAGAAAAAATATTAGCTTCAGATTGTTCAATTTACACAATTGTAATGATGAGTTTTAAAAAAAAAAAAATTTGAAATGAAAGGTGGAGATCTAGCTTACCAGCTTTTTTCAAACTCTTGTTTATATTACAGAGAATTTCTCCACTTTGTGAGTTTCGAATCCATGACTTCTCACATAGGAGTTTTAAAAAAAAAATACTTATTAAGATCTACCGTGATAATTTTCATGCAGTTCTTTTTAATGTTGCGATTTTACACGAACTTTTTTCAAATACTGCATCAAATTTTTAAAATTTTCACGAATCAATAAATTATAACCTTGTCTGAAAATCATTAGATTTCATATTTGTTACTAACTTGCAAGTTCCACAACAACAACATATAAATTTGTATGGAAACAAAAACTTAACAACATGGAGTGAAATAATCTAAAAAAATCATCAATTTTGGAGAGACTTATTAAATCTCTATAAAACATATATATTTCATGCTATTTAATATACTTTTAATGAAGTGGGTCAAATGACACCACTGTGCATTTAATAGTTCCATGATCACACAAATTCATATTTTCAAAATGTCAGAAAAAATATAACCTCCACATCGTTCAATTTTTAAATTTTTTTACGAATGAATAAATTCTGAATAAAAAGAATACACAAGGAGTAGTTCAATAAAGTTCAAAAGTTGAAGGGCCATAAGCACAACAAGCAAGGCAAGGTCCCCTTGCTCCCTTTCTTTTAATAATTTAATTTAAGCATTTTTTATAAACGAAGAAATCACTGCCACGTCAGCCATTTGTGAGATAAATCTGACCTGGCCAACCTGCCCTGCCCTGCCCGTGCCTTTTCTCTTCCTTCCTCTTCTCCATCCCCACACTCTTCGTCTGCCTCGCCTTTTCTCTCTCCGTATTATTCTCACGCCACTTTTCCCCCTTAAACCCACCAGCAATGCTCGGCGGCGCTGCCTCTATCAACGGCAGCTGGGTCCCAGGTTATCCCTTCACTTTACCCCAACCCCAACCCTAGTCCGTACGACCGGGCCCACCTTCAATTCCACCCCTCAAGAAAAAAGTTCTCTTTTTGAGTCGATAATCTGGGGATTTTGATCCTTTGGAGAGAAATCTCGATCTTTCTTCAAAGTCCGCAAACTTCACTCGATTTAGTTCAGATTCTTCACTGCCTGGGCGACGCAAGAGGTCGAGGCTTTCAAATTTCGGTGTAAAGTTTGAGTCTTGAGTTCAGATTCGGCGGTGGATTTGCGGAATTATGTGCTCTGAATTTGAATCTGGCGTGGCGATTATCCCAAGTAGCTCGCGCTGTTTGTAGTCATTTGGGTTTGAAATCTTCGTGAGTTTCTTTTGCTAAGAGGATGGGATTAGGTCAAGAGGAGTTGCAAATTGGGGCGTGGGACGGGGCAGGGAAAACGAAGGAAAGCACAGGAAAGAGGAACAAAACTGTAAAAAAAGTGGAGGAGAGAGAAGAACAGCCTGGCTGCTGGATTAGGTTTCCATTGATGGGAAGTTGCATGTCATCTAGATCCAAGGTCGATACTTCGATCAGCAGTGCAAGCACTCGATGTGGTGAGTTTAATCGTTGTTATTTTTCGTGTTATCTGGCTAGATTTTAACTTAAAAGAAAATCAGGCTGTTTCATGGTAATTTCTAGATTCATTGGTTAATTTCTGATAACAGAGCATTTTTGGAACTTTGTTCAGTCATTTACTGCTCTAATTAATAGGTTCATTCTCATCTCAAAATTCATGCTTTGAAAATTTAGAGAATTATATTTGATCGGTGATTTGGTATGAATTCTGGAATAATTTTAAGGAAGATAAAAGATGGTGACTGGATGGGAGTATTGTTAGTAATTGCATGCACCATGCCACACCATGTGATATATATTTAAATCAAAAGTAGTTAGTTTTTTCTTAAAGGTTATAATGTCTCTTCTCCATGTTCTTATCTGGTGCAGAATTTATTGGATTTGATATTTTGTACCTTTTGATAGTTTAAAATTACCTTATGCTGAATTGAACATGGATTTGTATGGTGGGACCCAACTTGGGCTGCTAGAAATAGGTAAGGTAGCACACCTACAACATATTTCAGTCTTTGTGTTCTCTTTTTATAGTGTTAGTATACATGAGGATTGTAAAATTTGATCAAATAAGTTTCTATTAGACTAAAAACTGTTGTCCCTTAATTTTAAGTGTCATTTTCTTTCCCTTGAAATTATTAAATTTGTCCTAGTTTCAGGAGAAGGAATTAGGGAGAGGAGAGGAGTGTTATTTTTCAATGGGACAGTCTTTTGTTTAGCAACTATTTTTTTACTTAGCAGGAATTTGGGATGAAAGGCTTAGGTTAACCTAATGACATCATCTTCACAAACCTTACTATCAAACTCCGAGAGAGCTTCACAATTGTGTTTCTGTTTAGCAACCGTTTAAGCAATTGATTCTGAAAATCTTATATATTCTCTGTTGGGGGATCCAATATTGATTGTGATGATATATTCTGAAAACTTCTGTTGCATTTGACAATTACGTATTTGTTGCTGTCTTCCAGAAAGCAAATCGATAAATGAAGGGAGCAGCCATGAGGCTCGTGATTCAGCAGCCAAACAGGGCCTAACAGTGGTTTCGGGCTCAACAACAACCACCACCAGCAACACTGACAGCATCTCGTCTTCCAAAGTCGGTGAGGAACTCAAGGTTGCCTCTCAGCTGCGTAAGTTCACATTCCAGGAACTCAAGTCGGCGACGCGTAACTTCAGACCAGAGAGTCTCCTTGGAGAAGGCGGCTTCGGCTGTGTGTTCAAGGGTTGGATCGAAGAGAACGGGACCGCCCCCGTCAAACCAGGGACGGGTCTCACTGTCGCAGTCAAAACCCTTAATCATGATGGGCTTCAAGGCCACAAGGAGTGGGTGGTATGTTTGTAGGGTTCCTTTTATACTAAAAATTAGGAAAACAACCAAAGCACCTGTGAAAAGAGGAAGGATTGTACTTTAGGTGTTTCTTTTCTTTTTTTGATGAATAAGGGATTTTAACCGGGATTGCGGGTTGGAGACCTCTCTCCTTTTCCTGGTGTGTTATGGGAAATGGCCTCTTTCAGTATTAATTCTTAGAAGTATTAAAAATATATTTTCTTCACACTTAAGATCATTTAGGGGTTGTAGTTTTTGTTCTTAGTTACCATAGATGTACTTACAAAATTTGTTTTGAATATATATGTAGGCGGAAGTGAATTTCTTGGGAAACCTGCTGCATCAAAATTTGGTGAAGCTGATTGGATACTGCATTGAGGATGACCAAAGGCTGTTGGTGTACGAGTTCATGCCTCGTGGCAGCTTAGAAAATCACCTTTTTAGAAGTACATACCCTCTCTCTCTCTCTCGCCATTAAAAGTCTGCTAATTGTAAACTGTCTATTTCAGAACTTGGACTAGCTTCATGCGTGTTCCACAAAGTAGTGTCGAAATATATTTTTGTGAATTGGGAACATGTTTTATGCACCTACTTGATTGTTATTTTATATTACACCTTTCCTTGTTTCTTCAAAACTATCGTACTTCGAATTTCATATTTACACCTCTATCTCTCATGTATACTTTGCACACTTAGTGAAGCCATTAAAACTTCCTGTTAGTTATAAACACCTCTACTCTAGAAGTTGGAGTAGTTTCATGTGTGCCCCACAAGGAAGTGTCGAAATAAATTTTTGCGAAATGTGAAATATCCTGTATGCACCTGCTTAGTGCAAATTTCATACCTACACCCCTTCTGTTTTCTTCAAAACAGTTGTACTTCCAATTTGTTAGTCAGTATGTAAATAATAAAAATGAAGTAGGTTTAAAAAATTTAAGTGAAATGAGGAACCAAAGGGGTGTAGGACATATACAGGGGTACGTGATATTTCTCAGTATTTACAAATATAACATTTTGCAGGTTACATATGTATTTTCTCCTTGCAATATGAAGCATAACTTTTGTTTGGCAACATTCATAATTTATACAACCCTCCAAATCTAATGAACACATTCTTTTATTTTCCTTCATAGAGAAATATACTTAATTTTTTTTTATGGATTTTTACATTAATCCTTCACTTGCATTATGTTTAAGATAAATATGCTTAAATTGGATTGCATTATTTTGCATAAACAGGGTCACTGCCTCTACCTTGGGCAATTCGAATGAAAATTGCACTAGGTGCAGCCAAAGGTTTAGCATTCCTCCATGAAGAAGCTGAGAGACCAGTCATATACCGTGACTTCAAGACTTCTAATATTCTCCTGG
Source organism: Carex kokanica (assembly GCA_025461125.1). Lineage (NCBI taxonomy): Eukaryota > Viridiplantae > Streptophyta > Magnoliopsida > Poales > Cyperaceae > Carex > Carex kokanica. The sequence continues at coordinate 402,150 of JAJGRX010000962.1, forward strand.
ACACGGTATAGGCATTTAAAACTTGCAGCATTTATTATTATTTTTGTGTCCATACTTGAATTTTTTGTTTTTTTGTTTCCATGCTTGAATATTTCTCCTGTTACCATTGAAGGATTATAATGCCAAGCTGTCAGATTTTGGTCTTGCTAAAGATGGTCCCGAGGGGGATAAAACTCATGTTTCGACGCGTGTCATGGGCACTTATGGGTATGCTGCTCCAGAGTATGTTATGACTGGTACGTCTTTCGCTATTTCTTTCACTTATTTATCATAAAGATAGAGATATTGATGCCCGACTTACTTACAACTGGTATCAAATTTGTCAAAATGGAAAAATCAAAGTCATCTATGTGTTCTCCACTTCTTAGATAAGTAGGGTATAAAGTTTGAAACAATTGGAGGATCCATTTATGGCAGTAAAGCCGAATTATTGAATATTCAAATCACTGATAGATGATTAAACTATTTTAAATTGCACCAAGTTTGTTATACGTCCTATCTAAATGGTGGGACACATCTATATGTTTAGGTTGAGTTTGGACTTCAGTAGCCACAGTTGTGAAATAAGTTGGATTTTAATATATCCCATCCCTCATTAATTATATGTAAAGTATTAGACAGATGGTAAGTTTTGTTACATTTCTCTGGCCACTTTGTTTGTCTTGTGGCTTCAATTTCACATAACTTGAACACATGAAAATTGTCATGGACCCTGGAAATTAAAAAAATTACCAATATGGCCCTAGCAGAGCACACCTCCTATACCTCTCTCCACCTGATCTTTTCCTTTTAAATATGCTCAACCTAGGGGTGACTATTAGGTATAAACCAGATGTTATAGTGTTATCAGCTGAACAACCGCTATGTATATCTGAAGAGATTGGGGGAGGTTAATTGTGTGCATATGCTTTTTATGTTTTCCTGGGGCTTTCTGAAATTTTACTCTGACTGTAGTTAGTATCCTTGTTTTTATCTATATTCTGACCTTCCTCTTTAGGCCACCTCACATCAAAGAGCGATGTGTACAGCTTTGGCGTGGTACTACTGGAGATGATGACAGGACGGCGATCAATGGACAAGAACCGGCCCAATGGAGAGCACAACCTGGTTGAGTGGGCCCGTCCACACCTAGGTGAGCGACGTCGGTTCTACCGCCTGATCGACCCCAGACTGGAAGGAAACTTCTCGATCAAAGGCGCCCAGAAGGCTGCTCAGCTGGCGCATGCCTGTCTCAGCCGTGACCCAAAAGCCAGACCTCTTATGAGTCAGGTAGTAGAGGCTCTAAAACCTTTACTTAACTTGAAAGACATGGCCTCCAGTTCATACTTCTTTCAGTCCATGCAAGCTGAGCGTGCGGCAAGCTTCAATGGGCTGAAGAGCCAGAATTCTCTCACTAGAAATGGACACCACCTCCCTATGAGAAGCCTGTCGAACGGGCCCCATGCCTCACCATACCGCCACTCGCCGAAACCTAATGTGAAATCTGCACCTTGACCTGCCATCTATGAGAGAAAGCCGGTGTCTGGTCAAATGTAACTGTTTGAAAAGGATAGCGCTGATTGTTGGTTGGTTACTTGGATCCCCCTTACCCCTTCCCCCACCCCACCCCCACCCACCCACCCACCTTTTTTTTTTTGCCCCCCTTTTTAATCTTCTTCTGTTGGTAAGAAAGGTAAATTTTTAGTGTTAAAGTTATAGTAGAAACTTGATTTGACCGGGTGTAATTGACTGTTCTGCTGTTGTGAATGGTTCTTGCTTTAGAGTCTTGGGGGTTTTGCATTCTCTATTTCTCCTCTCTTATTTGCTTTTTTTTTTAGCTTTGTGTAATTAATTTTTGATGTCATGCTTGAAGAATTGCCGTGTGTAGTTATAGAACAACAGTCTTCTATGATGGCACAAAATGCAATTCTTCTGTAAAGGTTTCTTATTATGCGTAATCTCTAACGCCTTGTAGTTAAAAAAAGTTGGAGAAGATGAGGTCACCATTACTAAAAATTGGCAGCCCATGCTCCTCTTAGGGCGTGTTCGGCGCCATGAAGGGAATGGGCGTGGTAATTAAACTAAATTTTACTGTGCTCGTGGGTTAAAAAAAATTCACTCTGAGTGAATATTTTATTTTCCACGGCAACAGTATTCAGCCGAACACGCCCTAAAAGTCTCTTCTAAACGAGGCAGGGAATATTTGCACCTACCAGGCTAATAAGGTCCTACTAAGAGCAAACTGAATTTATTTATCAAATTAATAATTTAGTAATTTTTAACATTAGTTTCAGAATATTTTATTCTGATATGGAAAACTAATTAATTTTTAAGATTAATAATTTTATAATTACTAATTTTCTTCTCTCAAAACTAGTAATTACAAAGTCTTATGTGACATTTTCAGAATTTAGTAAGATTGTAAAGTTAGTAATTACTCTCTATTCCTATAATGAAAATTGTAATCACAAATATTTGTAAATTTTTACAAGATTGCGATATTCTTACAAATTACCGAAATTTTTATTTATGAGAAATAAAAAATAATAATAAAAAATATAAAAAATGAGAACGGTATTGTAGGAATTTTAAAAATGGAAAGAGATCCATCTTCTACGGTGAACACCATAGAAGATGGTTGCCTTTCTATTTTTAAAATTCCTACAATATTTTTATTTCATGTCAATAAATTTTTTGATAAATTATGTTTCTTTCACTTGATTTTGTAGAAAAAAAGTTTTTTTTTTCTTTTCTTGCGGAGATGTACATAGTACAACTTTAATAAAAAAACCATCCAATCACGCCTAGTTGGTTAGAAATTATGCAACATAATTCACGGTCCCGACTTATGATGGATATGAACGGTTCTGATTTCATCCATTTTTCTTTTCTACTTTCACACCCTGTGCGGTATCGCATAGCATATACACTCGAAAAATATATTCCCGAAATTTTCGTTTACAACATTAAAATCAATTGAATTAAAGAAATTAACATTATTTTTCTGAAATTTCCAGAAACAACATTTCCAAGTGATATCGGAACTAGTAGTTTTTTTTTTTTTTTTTTCTCAATTCTGTTGGATTATTCAACGGAATTATTATTTTTTGCCTAATTCTGCTGGAATTGGCCATAAATTATGTTCAATAATCTGGCGGAAATGTCATAATTATATTTTTCTAAATACTGATGTCATTTTTTTTAATTTGATTGATTTTTAATGTTATTAAAAAAAATTTCGGAACATATTCAGTGTCATATAGTACATATTTCTGGGCTAATTTTTGAAGCTTACAAGGACCCTTAAAATTATTTAGCAGTTTTATTAGAGTATAAATTTTTTTTGAAAAAGAATTATTTATTTTAAAATGTAGTTACCCTTCAACAAATTTTTTTTCCTAAGCAAGGAAAAATCATACTAGTTTTATCAACGAGGAAGTTTATACAAACGAATAAATCTTAGGACAAATCTTTACTTTTTAGCTGGAAATTCATTTGAAAATGTTATTTTTTTTAAGGAAAGGGTTTAAGGGATGTAGACTAGGGTTGCTAATGAGTTGAGTTAGCTCGAGTTCAGGGTAACTCGAATTCAGCTCGAAAAATAGCGAGTTGAGTTGACTCGAGTTGAGAAGTTCGAGCCGAGCTGACTCGCTGATTCGAACTCAACTCGCGAGTAACTCGAGTTGACTCGTGACTCGTGAATTAACTCGTGATCAGTGATTCTAATTACCTACTAGCAGTCTAGCACTTTGAATTTTATGGTGTTGAACTGTTGTTATGTAATAACCTATTTCCAAAAATGTTCATTTGTTCAAAAAGCAGCAGCCTTAGTAGAAATTCTTATAAATATTCAAAGCATGTCATATTTAATTTTATCTATTGGTAAGAAAGAGTATTCCTTGAAACTTTGCTATTTGAGTCAAGTTGGAGTATGGGACGCGAGTATGGGACGCAAGTACTGAACTTAATCGAGTTCGAGTTGAAATAAGCGAGCTGAGTTCAACTCAAACTCAACTCATGAGTTCAACGAGTTACTCAACTCGTGTCAGAGTAACTCAAGTTTTTAACGGATGAGTTGTTAGCGAGTTTGTTATCGAGCTAAGTTCGAACAGCTCACGAGACACAAGCTTTTTGTACAACCCTAATGTAGACAGCCTTGTAAATTTTAATTTACAATTCATTTACCATAAAACATATATATAATCATAAGACACAAATTATTATTTTGATAACTGCTTTCAGCTGTTACGAATGTTAAATAAATAAGTTATTTGTTAATATAATTTATTTACTTAAAAACGACAAATTACATGCTTGTTGAAAAAAAAATTATAGGTATGATGGGCTTTGGACCTACTTTTAAGTTCAATGAATACCTAAACCGTCCGATACACTTCAAGATTCGCACGCATCTGTTCTGAAATTCGTGTATGCGAATTTTAAAGCGCATCAAAAGGTTTTAGTGTCCATCGGACTTCGAAAGTTGGGAAAACGGGGACACTTACTCGGTGACGCGTATTATTTCTCAAACACGAGAAAACCGCTCAAATCGAATTCTGATCTTCCCCGGTACCGTAATGGGGAATCTTTTAGAATGACTGGATCTGGACCGTTCTTTTTAACTTGGCACGAATCTCAAGTCCATATATCTGCGCTATCACGAATCTTAAAATATCTGATATTTAATCTCAAACCGTAAAGTAAAGGGAATCTTTTACAATACTGGAGAGGAACTTGTGGGCCCCACAGGTTCGTCCTGAATCATGATCTCACTCTCCTCTCCTGCAATCTTCATCCCGCCATCAGAGTCCAGAGAGGTACGCACACTACTGTAATTCATGCTTAATTATATCCATAATTACTTAATTAGAGATAAAAAAACTGATTAATAGGAAGGATATAACTCTTCATCTAATGGAGTAAAAATTACACTATGTAATTTCGCAGAAATACCTTCCTACCGTCTCTTGATTTAACCCCTTTGCGTGTCATCTTTATAAACCCTAGCTTCTCTTTTCTTGTTCCGCAATCCTTTACAAACTTATTTTGTGCTGCGAGCCTTACTGAAGAGTGAAAGGTAAAATTGCGGGAATTCCTTCAGCCGATTAAATCTTTCTATTTTTCTTAGCTATTTTTTTCTGTATCTTTCTTGCTAATCTTTTGGTCTATTCGGTATTCTCCCTTTTTTGTTGTTTTGTTTTTATCAAACTTTTCGTGTTAAATTGGCTATATTTGTTCGTCGGAATGTTTTCGTTATGTATTTTCTCTCATTTGGTGCCTATATTTCCGTTTCAAATAGATTTGATATTTCGTTGTGCACCTGAACTGTTCATGAGATTGGAAAAAACACCATTATAAATTGATAAAATCTTTATTCTGACTTATATACCTTTTGAAATTATTTCTTCTCTCTGTCGGATGCAAGTTTCGTAGCCTTGCTGACCTATAACCTGTAATAGTATTGATCAGGATTTAAGCAAGTAAAGGGCATGGATTTAAGGAAAACAAGCAACTCTCTCCTATTCAGACTCTTTTCAGATTTGTTACAGTTCCTATCAAATTAGAGTTTTAGAATCTTCACGCCTCATTATGTTATGCACAGATTGGAATCTCGATAAACATTTAATACTTTTTCTTTGCTATTTTCAAAGAAAACAATCTGTCCATGCTGGGCAGTGGGCACTACCTTTTGCGTCTTTTAAGATTTTCCGTCATTATTCATCAAAGTGACATTTTCTTTTGTAGGGTGAAAAATGGGGCAATGTCTTGGATGTGCTATGGTGATGCAATCGACTGTGGCGGTCAGAGAGTCCTTTGGAAAGTTTGACGATATCCTCGATCCAGGATGCCACTTCGTGCCGTGGTGCTTTGGAAAAAGCGTTGCCGGCTACCTCACTCTCCGCTTGCAACAGCTGGATGTTCGTTGCGAGACTAAGACTAAGGTTTTCACTTTTCAAGTCCTACTCACATCTTTGTTTTGGAAATTTTTCATAAACACCCCTGCAAACAGGGGAACAACTGATAGGCCGCTATCCTTATTGTCCCTCTATTCTCCCTCATCTGTTTAGCATTTAACAGCTGAGAAATAGCTGGGTTTGGTTGGATAACATGGAAAGGAGTGGTACAGAGGATAGTTTTGATGTTTACAAGTTGACATCTCTGGTTTTGCAGGGGTTCAAGTAATATCCTGATACTTGAAGGGTTACATGTGAAATTAGCACCTGTTTATCTTTGTGAGTTAATATACTAAATTATACACAGTAGGTTATGCATACAGATAATGTTCAAGTGTTATTCTGTAATTAAACTTCTGGTCTTTAAAATGTATAAAATTGGAGTTTACTCATGATCGATATGTTCTGAGAAGGAACTTTTTGGAATATTTTAAGCATTCTAAGAGCATTAAGTTACTGACAATAGCCTTCCTGTGGGATAATTCTTTTTTCTTTTGGATGGCAGTTTACTGGGTAAATCTTTTGCTTGAATTCGAGATGCTTCCCATTTTGAATGTTATTATAGTATATTTTACTGGTTTTATAAGAATATGCGGCGAAGTTCTTCTTATTAAGCTGTTGTGTAGTTTGAGGTGTGATATGTTGGCATTCATGATGCTGCTTTAGTTTGTAGTATTTATGAAAATTACTCCAAGAAAACTACAACTAAGCAGCCAACTCTTGAAAGATATATTATGTTTCTCATTTCGTTGACGCTGTTATGTATTTCAGGATAATGTGTTTGTGACTGTGGTCGCTTCTATCCAGTACCGAGCTCTAGCTGATAAGGCTTCTGATGCCTTCTACAAGCTCACAAACACCAAAGAGCAGATTCAATCTTATGTCTTTGATGGTATGGTTTTGCATTATGTCATATATTTTATACAATTGTTACCATTTATACATTTGGAGAGTATAACGATATATCAAAATTTATGCAATTATTATTTAGTGATCCGTGCTAGCATCCCAAAGCTGATGCTGGATGATGCATTCGAGCAAAAGAATGAAATTGCAAAGGCTGTGGAAGAAGAACTTGAGAAGGTAACCATTCTAGCTCTTAATTCTTTTTGTTTTTTGTTTCTTTTCCAGCTTTTGAAATATGATTGATGATTTGAGTTACTTTTCTTTCTGGTTTAGGCAATGTCTATGTATGGATATGAGATAGTTCAGACTCTCATTGTGGATATTGAGCCCGATGCACATGTCAAACGGGCCATGAATGAGATAAATGCAGGCAAGTTTCTAAACTTTCTGAAGTAATATTTTCCTGTCCTGATGAATAATACTTTAAGCCTAAAATAATATCAATCACAATTTAACTGATGGATACTTGATGGATCTTGATAAAACAGGATAAGTGAATGTTATGTGGGACTGTGCTTTAGAGGGGAAGCAAATTAATTTTTTCTTATGATCCTATAGGATATCAAATGTTATCAATTTATCATATACATAGATGCTTTATTGAAGGGATTCTCTAGTTAGGTCTAAGTATTGCAGTCTACTCTTTTCTTTCATTCATAATTAGTTGAGAGTAAGCGTGTGTTGTTGATACATCTTACTTGCTCTTTTGCGGTATTTCACAAAATTAACTTTAATTAACCAAAAGCTCCTTTAATAGCTGCTAGGCACAGACTGGCTGCGAATGAAAAGGCCGAGGCTGAGAAGATCATCCAGATCAAGCGTGCCGAGGGAGAAGCTGAGTCAAAGTACCTGGCTGGGGTCGGTATTGCACGCCAGCGTCAGGCAATTGTAGACGGTTTGCGTGACAGTGTGCTAGCCTTCTCAGAGGGCGTGCCTGGCACCTCTGCCAGGGATGTCATGGACATGGTGCTCATCACACAGTACTTTGACACCATGAAGGATATTGGTGCACAGTCCAAGTCAACTTCAGTGTTTATTCCCCATGGACCTGGTGCGGTCAAGGACATAGCATCACAGATCAGGGATGGGCTGCTCCAGGCCCAGGGTGCAGCGAGCACAACTACTCCGTCTCTTCTTTGAGTGGTTTCTCTGTTTCTCTCAACTATCGGTGGCAGTTATAGTGATAGTTTGGTTTACTGGTGGTGGCTTAGAGTATGAGACTAACTATAGGTGTTGCTCCAATAAGCTAGTTATAGTAAGTGGGCGTATAGACCTTTTGGTTTTGTTGTTGGCTGCTTTGGTTGTTTGTTTTTTTGATAGTTGCTGTGCTTTGATTTGGGCTACTTCTTGTCCTTGAATATATTTCTCTGTGGTATTGGGTTGTCTGCTAAAAGTGATTTTGATTTTTTTATGAAGCTTAACTAGTGATAAGATGTTTGTCTAAAAATATCTTATAATTTTTTACTGATAAAACATATAAATAAAAGTATATTTTTGAAATTTTTTTGAGTCAAAGATGGATCGAGTCCGTATCTCCAGAAAGGCTCTTTCAAGTCCTTTCAGGTCATAACTTCTTCATTTCAAATCCAAACTGACTCAAACCCCCTCGATATGAACCCAAATCAAATCTTCTACACTTCTACACCAAAATTGGGCATGTTCACATAAATTGTTTTGAAACTTAATTGGGCCTATGAAATTAATTATTAGAATTGGGCTCTTAGATTTGAACTTTGAATAAAATATTTAAACTTAAATTTGGACAAACTACTTGGGGTCTTTTCAGTCTCAATTTACTACTTAGGAAGAGCCCTTCTCAAAGACAGGCGAGCCGTGTTTCATTCTGTGATTGAACTCGGGTTTGGAATCAATGTCAAAGCTCTAGTCTACCTAGTTAGTCCAATTAATTTCATTTATAGACATTGTGTGTTCATTTCCAATTAATTTCATGCTTAATGGTCTCCAGCCTCCGCTTCGGTTTGGCTCGATCCGAAGTCTTAACTTAAAATTAAAAAAAAAGGGATCGAATTTTCAAAGTATAAACAAACGACGATTGATTTTAATTAAAAAGAAAAGTCCAACTAAAAATTGAAAAATAACGTAAACTTAAAGATCGGGAAATGATTATAACAGCTCTCTCGGGTATCAACTATTATACTTGGCCCTACATGTTATTTTTTTCGAAATAATAACAGAAGTGAAATCGAACCTATAACCAATAAACATGAATAGAAATCTGTTTCCTTTATCCGCCAAAGTTGTAGTTTATATTATGGTTGTTTCATGCTATAATCCACAGAGTTCCACTTGCAAAAAAAACAAAAAAAATCTTTAAATACTATACCGAAATCTGTGAATGAAAGATTCAAAAAAGCAGCTTTGGCAACACTGAAATCAAATCGCTGGAATCCTTTATTTGATCTAGATTTAGATAGAGAGGAATTAAATCACAATAAACTAATTTTTGATAATCCATTATATGAAGAATTAAAGCCGGATGATTTGGAGGACGAGGAATTGGTTCAATTGATTCGACAGAGATATACTCCAATACAAATTGAGAGGATCTGGAATGTCATAGAAACAAAATCAGAATAATCAAGAGAATCAGATCCCCGAGTCAAAGAGAAATAAGAGAAATTTAGAGAAAATTTCAATCGTTACCACGTAATAGTGCACCTACATGTCTTCATAGACGTTGTCTTGTTACTGGAAGACCTAGAGCTAACTACCGAGATTTTGGACTATCCGGGCACATACTTCAAGAAATGATTCATGCATGCTGGGTGCAACAAAATCAAGTTGGCTAGGATAACAATCTCGTTTCCATACAATAATAAACTGACGGATGCAGTCTTTGAGATTGAACCATGCATTTGCAATAAACTGACGGATGCATTGAACCATGCATTTTTTTTTAACCATGCATTGAATCATTTATAATAAAAATTATCTAACTCAATCCCATTTTTTGTTGGTAAATAAACTGACAGATGCAGTCTTTGAAAGCTACTGATACAGCCAGGCATTAACAAATGTTTTAACAACAACGTACTTCAAACCTACAATTCAGAAAATAGGAAAATAAAAGGACGGAAAATTAAAAATGAAGAAAATAAAACATCTATAGTACCGCACAAGTGGGCCCACTACTTTACGGTTCAGATTAACTAAAAAACTGTGCCTATTCGGGATCCGGGAAGTGGCAGTATTATTTGTGCTTTGAGATTCGTGCAAAGTTAAAAGAACGGCCCGGATTCAATTTCTCCACACAACAGTACCTCTATAGTATTCAGAGGATACGAATTCGAGCCTCAGAGTCTCCCAGTTTATAAAGTTGCCAACGTATGTGTACTCGCCCTTTCTGTTTTGTAATAAAAGAAAAGGTAAGGGTTCTAAGCGCAAGTTTCTCTTTTATCTCTCTGACCAGCTCCTTCCTTCATACCAGTAGCTACCCGCTGGTCCTGTTTCATCATCAATTGCTCTAATTTCTAACCAGTGATCTCTGTACTACCTCCATGAACTTGATTAGACCCCTATTGTGAAGACGTCTGATCAATTCTATCTTATAATTACAGTTTCTCCATGAAGCTTACGCTGGAGAGAAAGAAGAAGACGAGAGAGAGTGGGAAGGAAAAGAAAGTTAACGGATGAGTTTCAGTTTTTCCGTTCCATCAAGCGCTTCATCACAGCGCGGATCAAAAAGCCAATCGGACAGTTAAATTCACACGAGGGCAGGATTTTCCTACCCATAAGGGACCAGTATCCTCGGTAGTATTATTTAGACTTGTCAAGATGAATAATTTCAAAAAAAAGTACGGAAGAAATCAAAAGAAATAAAAAAAAAACATCAAAAGAAATCAAACTTGTCAAGATGAATAATTTCAAAAAAAAAAATATCAAAAAACATCCAACTATGTTGCTAAGATATATCACTACTGAATTGAAAAACAAACAAAAAAATCTACAAAAAAAATCGGACTATTTTGTTCAGATATCTTACTCCCGAAAATAGGAAAAAAATGAAAAAAAAAAAAAAAAAAAAACTGGGAAAGAAGAAAGTAGTATGCCCTGGCTGTTTAATTGTTAAGTATGGGTGAAAACTCAAGCATCTGCATCCCTCTTCCAGCAACTGCAATCTGATATCTCTCATTTACTCTGAACAAACAATTTATGCATTTAGGTGTAGCAGGATAAATAATATCAATTATTAAAACTAAAGATGCTAGAAACATGAAGTTTGGTCCTTTTATAAATTTTTGGTTGTCAAAAAGAAAATGCAAAAAAAAGTTGGGTGTTTTTACTATCAAAAGTAAATTGCAATAGGCTGCCTTTACAGCTTTTACCTATCTGAAATGACAGCATCTAGGGTTTCTGGCTCAGGCACACTAATTATGAGATGTGAATATTCTGCTAATTTCCCAAGCTGGTCTACTCTCCAGCATCTAACTCTCTGATCCAGACCTGTTGAGAAAACCCAACTTCCATCTGTCCATACACCTACAAAATAAATCTGACTTCCTGATCAGATATCGAAGCAGAACAATATAAACCAGAAGAAAGAGGGGAAAAAAAATCAACACGGACCTTTGACTGCAGAGCTGTGAGCTGATGCAATCCTGTCTTTACCGAGAACCCTAATTTTAGTGTCACTATCTGCAACTGGACCCTCCAGTCTAAATTTAAAACAGTGCAATGCTTGGTCGTCCCCACCACTCACAAGCAAGCAACCTCCATCAGATGACACAACATGCAAACAGTTGACCCCTGACTGGTGCACACAACCAAAGATGAGTAGCGGCTCTATTTCAGCCAAGTCATTTGCACTTTTGTTTTGGTGTGCATGCTCCTCCTCTTGATTGGAAGAGTAATTTGTTAAAGATCTCCACTTACGGCCACCACAACTCCCTCGGCCAGTTTTGGGCCGGGTTTGGCAATCGATTAGGGTTTGTGGTTGGATTTCAGCTACTAATTGCATGAAGTTGTTGATAGATTGGGTGAGGTCCCAAAAGGTTATACTTCCATCGGTGGCACCACTTATGATAAAATATCTATCTCCATTTGTTGTAATGTCTACAAGGATGACAAAAATAAAATAAGTCACGAACTAGTATTCATCATATAAAATATATTGAACACAAAGAGAAGGGGCATAGTATATTTGTTACTAGTATTTAGTAGACAAAAGTTAATTCAACAAATGTAAATGGTAAACAATAAATTATAAGAAAAAATATCAAAAGAAAAGACCACAGTTGTCATTACCATGACTGCTAACAACAATGTATTGCAAGGCTAATACTGGAGATGTTTGTTGGCCCAAGGTGGCAACATCAAACCTGTTCAAACAACAAACTCCACTCAGAAAGCAAGTAAACAAACAAACAAATGATCAATGAATCAATTCAATAGTAAAAGGCAATAACACAAATAAAGAATAAGCACCAAAGTCGGGAAGGCAAAAGGAGAGCTCTCAAGATGAGGGTAGCATCTGAGCAGGCAACCACAATAAAGCACACTGACATCCTGTTTCATTAACCAAGAAATAGGAATGTCAACATTATAGAACTACGCCTCCAATTTCACCTTAAAATGACAAACTTGATAGGGTATGATTGATATTTGTGGGTGCACATGATATGGCCAGTAACAAAACAAATGTCTTTACCTTGCAAAACTATTCCTCAAAATAAAAGCAGTGACAGCCATGTATCTCCAGTCATTTTCGATGTGCTTCTCCTCTTTATTATTTGTATTAACTCTAGGTGGTATGTGAGAGGAGAACCATTGAAATGTGGTATTTGCATTTCCTTCATTCAAAATCCAACAAGTCAAGACTTGCTTTGACCCAACAGAAAATAGCAACGAATAATCATGGTTGATCTCACAATCACTTTGAGATCCGTGCAGATGATGTCCGTATTGGTGGGTTTTTGGCGTGAAGCATATTGACCTGACAGCTGACCCACCTACGTGTTCTCCAAGTAACTTGGAGTCTGACCACCTTCTTTCATTTGGCAAGTATCTGAAAAAAGTAGAGATCAACTCAATTTAGTCTGCATGATCCCTTTTTGTGCTACTATGCAAGTATAAAGCCCCAATTTAGCTGCAGTTTATTATACGCTGTGAAATTAAGCAATAGTAACCAATAGTACCAGAACAATATGATAAGCTTTTCCCAAAATGCAAAATAGTGTCCATTTAAGAGTTTAACAGGGTTCAATTCCAGATCAGCTTGCACAATTTTAAATGCAAATTAGAAATATAAATGTTCTGATAGAAGTTCTTCACTAGAAAAACCCAAACCTAGTTAGTCGAACAGTACCGTCTTCACAGCCTGTTGCCACCAAGGCACAAGGGGTACCTTTCTGCTTCAGTTTTGTTCCAAGAGAAATGAAAGATAGAGTATGTATCTCTCTTCCATGAAACTGCATGTGCAACACTTGAGGAAGTACTTGTTTTTCAGAAATAGCCACCCAGAGCCTATGTACATGTATCTCTTGATCCTTCAAAAAATAAATAAATCAATAAATATATAATAAATAATCAAATAGAAAGGCCTGACAAGTGGTGAAAAAGGAATTGCCACCAAATATTGCCAAATCTTCCATCCAAGTAAAAAGGAAACATTAGGCTACTGGATCAAAATAAAATAAACATTTGACACGAAAATAATACACTTCTCAAGTGAAGTATAGACTATAGAGTAATTTTTAGTAACTACCAAAAATGCACCTGTATCATTTGTATCCATTTTAATGAATTCCCACTTGGTATATAATATACCATTTGCAAAGGGTTATCTACTACTACTTTGCACATCATTTTTTTTTGGAAAAGAACTTAGAATTTATTGAAAATAAAAACCTTCAAATATGCAAAGCAATTTTGTTGTTGTGGAACAGCCCCAAGATAGTAAGAATATGGTCTGCGCCAACCGCCACATGGAATTTGAATTATCTAAAAGAGAATAAAATATCAAGATATCACACCAAGACAACAAAGAAATCAAACAAAATGGGAAAAACCATCAAATGACCTACTTCCTGATACTTGTCACATTACTGGTCTCACATTTCATAAAATCATGAATAACATACAATTGCAAGATGGTTAGGTGCAGGATTAACTGATACATACAAAACATATGCCTGGTTTACTATTTAGGTTAACCAGTCTATACAGTGAGGTAATACATGAACCAGTAACACAGTTTGATCAAATTGCCGCTGTGTCTAATTGCACTAGTCAATTTGTTACCTTGGTCTCATTTATGAGGTCCCAAATTACAAAATCAGCAGACATGAAGCCAATTGCAAGGCTGCCAAGTAGACTAGCCTCTCCATAGTGGAATTCGCTATATACAGATTGAACTGTACCCAACTCTTTCACTTGCTTCATTCCTATAAATTCCATCTTTTGGTCTGATTTCTGATACTTGAATAAGCATATGCATCCATCTCCTCCAGTCTATTAGATTTTCAAACAAGGAGAAACAAATATAAGGATTACCATACCAACTGTTCATCTCCCAAATACAAGTGCATTCCTCAGCTATTGGTTGTAACAAACACAAGACCTGAATAGATGGTATGTAGGCTTAGCTTTGGAATGGAGTTGTACCAGCACCATATTGGTTTTATTATCCCATACAAAAAATTTTACATGTCATGATAGATTTGTTGTTTTGGTAATCTCTTTACTTCATATTTATGTCTAGTAATGTTCTCAATCTGAAACAAGAGGTACTAAACCTGTTGCAAACATGTTGGTAACGAAACAAGATTCAATTGTTACCGTTCGAATTTCAACATTGCTAGAGTCTGATTCACTAATACAAGCACTGGTGACACTAGAAATCCCGTGGGCCCCTCTAAAACGATCAACCAGAGGGATCTTCTCCTGTAAATTATCACTGAAGTTGTCCGTTTTGAATCTTCCAGCAAAAGGGAAAATTGTGAGGTTTCCTTTATTATCTCCAGCTACTAGAATCTACACAAGAAAAACAGAAGGGTCAAAATATTATAACAATTCTATGGCCTAGTATATTGTTCTAGTCTTTCAATATGCTGGCTGTATTGAAGCACACAAAAGAAAACATGATCATAATTTAAGATTTTCTATCTCAATTTTGGTATCTCATTTGTCCAAACAACTCAGCTTTTAAGAAACCACATATTCAAGTCCAGGTTGGGGGTTCAAATTACAGAAGAACAAAAAAAAAATACAAGTAACACAATATCTAGGCCATGACAACAATGATTTGTAGTAATAGTAACAATAGTACCATCAAATAACATCAAGAACAACACTCAAATTACTAATAATTATAAATTAAAAAAATTCTATGAGAGTACCTCTTCCTTAGGGGATGCATCTATGCACATAATCCGAGCTCCAAAACATGATTGGAAAATAGCAATAAGAGGCACCTCAATACTTCCCGGAAAACCCTGTGTATTAATTTTGAAATTATCTTCTAGATCCCATAACTTGAGCACACCCCTTGGATCACCTGTAAAAAGGTGGCTGTCAAGGCCCCACAAAGAAAAACAAAATTGAAAAAATGTAATCCACTTAGTAATGTCAAGTGCATTAATAAATAAGTCAGCTTAGCAGAATATATCAATTGACTTAAAAAATATTACTATTAATGTGCACATACCTGGAACCAAGCGATTTGCACCAAAATACACCTAAAAGCTGTCTCTCTTTTTCAGCCGACCAAGTAAAAGATAAATCCACCTTAGCCCCACTTTCTCCTTCATCAATCACTTTTACAACAGTGACATTCCCTTTGCCATCTCCAAGGGCAACAAAACCTCTTTCAATTACATCCATGCAAATAATTGCTATTTCTTCATTGACTTGGATAAGTTGAGTCCATTTTGCATTTTTCGGGTCAGAAATGTCTACATGATATAAAAAGCCATTGTTGGTTGACACGTATAGTGTGTTTTGTTCTGTAAATTGAAGGCACCGAACATACTCGCTTTTACTGCTAAATCAAATAAAATGGAGGAGAATATTAGTTAAAAGGTAGAGATATAAGTAATTGAATGTTCCTACCATTTAGTGAGTTCAACTCTATTACCAATGTTTTACATGTTATGTTGGCATCAAGACCAGGACACAGTGAATTTTATTTTGTTGCCTTCATTTTGAAACTGTGAGGCTAAAATACCAGGATATTCCCAAAAATAAACACGAAAGAAACAAAACAAAAGAGATACCACGCCATTACCAAGTTAGTAATGTTTTGTCATGATCAATGGGCAATAAGTACTAGACATATATCTAACTACTGTTTTAAGACAGTATGTAATTTCCAGATATGTGATAATAGATTTCCTTGCCATCAGTGATATTACAAAAATAGAAAAAAGGAGTTGGAATAAAGGGAAATGCCTGTCCATAAGGCTAAGTTGTTCCGTTGTCTTTGGTGCAGAAATTGTGAAAGTATCAGAAAGATGCGTCAGATCAGCAGTAGCTCTGGTGGGTTCATCCTTTCCTTTTGGCAGAGAGGAAGAAATCTCATTTATTTTAATTGCCGAATCAAATCCAGCAGTAATTATTAAGGATAAACTTGGTTCATACAAGCACCGCCATATTCCTCTTCCACTACGAGGGAAAAAATAATAATTAGCAATAGCATAAAGAGATGCACATCCTTTATTTTACCAGAGAATTGGCAAAAGGAGGCTCTCCTTTGGATAAGTTGTAAGCAAGTACATAACATAATATAAATTGTACTTACATGTGCTCCTTTAATATCATGATTTGGCTTCCATCGACACCCCACAAACGGCAAGTGCAGTCCTCTCCGGCTGTTATAATTATCTAATACAACCAAAACCTATAATGAAATAATGAGCAGAACAAATGCAACTGGCAATGCTGCTCAGTGCTGGTCTGAACCAGCAGTCACAGTCTCAGAACTTTGTGGTTTGTTTTTTCTTAATCATGCAGATCTATCAAGACTTGATATTATAACCCCAAAGAAAGACCTGGCCCCTTGGAAAACCCAAATGCAACACAGAAAAAAGGGAAAATAACCAACAAACAACTAAGAGACTGAGAGGATAAATTAACCATGCCAGTATCACACTAATCCTGGTGATCCTCAGTTAAATTGAGCTCTATTGAGTCTCATGTTACCCAATTGGGGGCTTAATTGGGTAGAACGCGTCTAAATTGAAACTTGAGAAACTTGTGCTGCATAAGTCAGCTCCATACCAGAAATGCCAGAAAAAATTAAAATCTGTATTGCAACAATGTACACTTACAGAATCAGACAAGTAGCAGTCCCATATTCTAGCATGATGCCCAAATAAAGTAAGTTCTGATGGTCTCGTAAGGCCTTCATTTTGAGTTTTACCAGTCAAATCCCAGATGCGAGCACTGTCCTGACAATAAAACCAAAAAGTTTTCTACAACTGTCATATGTTATATATATCCTATATCTCAGGCATCCCATATATGTGATGTTCATAAGAAAAGGGAAAAATATTTTTTTCAAAGATAGATAGTTTAAACATTTTTTTTAAAAGATAGAACAAATATTTCTCAATATACAAAGGCCTGTTTCTGAAAATAAGAAAGCCATATATGAGTTACGCACCTGCGATCATCAGAAGCAGACATGAGCTTTGTGCCATCATCAGACCATGCAAGTCTAAAGATGGAGCCTTCATGACCAATGAGCCGCTCCAAGTGAACTGCACTTAGCTCTTCAGGTTCTAACCTCCAAACTATAATCTGGCATCATGGGAATTCAAATAATGGTTTCAAACATAAATAAAATTCAGTCAGTCTTTCTTATACCTGAAAATAAGGAGGCAGGGAGGAAAGTTTAAGTACCTGATTGTATATGGTACCAGAAGCAACAGAGAGGGATGCAATGGTGTCGCCATGCAACCTCATGGAATATAGAAGGCACTTGTCTGCGATTTGATTAAGAACACACATTTATTAATTATTAGGGGGAAGTTGGCTGGCTATTAACCATGTGAAATAGGGTAGTGTGTGTATATAAGGGACCTTGTGACTTGACTCGAGCAATAAGGGAACAAGTAGCAAGATTCCATAAGGCAACAGAGTTGTCACTAAGTCCCACCACAAGCAGCTGTTCTAGATCTCTCTCCAAGAAGCATACGTCAAGTACCCAATGGTCAAAAGGGGGTAAGGCATGGACCAAGTCCAGATGGTATCCTAGCTCTGGATTTGAATTTGAATTTGAATTTGGAGTTGAAGAAGTGAGTAGGAAGAGCTTGAGGGTTCTCTCTCCAAAGACGGAGATGGAGAAAGAAGAGGGAACCTCCTTCTTGTCTGATGTGTGCGTGTGCAGCTGTGTTATCCCATGAACTCTGATGCCATTGAATACTTGAAAAGATGAGCATAGTTTCCCAGATTTGAGATCATACAGCAGCAAGTCTGATCCGATACCAGCAAGGAGAAGGGGGGAGTGAGAGGAGGGGAGAAGAGAGAGCGCAGAAATCTCTCCAACATAGGGGCCTCCGCTCAGACGCCATTCCTGTGCCTCCATGGACATGGACCAGGTCCACGAAATCAGCTATTTGTTGTCGCAGGTTTTCTGACCTGAGACTTTTTGAGCAATGCAAAGCAGCAACCATGAAACAAAGCACAGAGGCGGAAAGGCGGAAAGGGGTTTTGGGTTTTTGTGTTTTTGTGTTTTTGTGTTTTGAGATTCTCAATTGGAATCAGTATCCTCTGCATTAACTCAAAAGATTCTCTTTTGAGTTAATGAATCTTGACTGTCCAATCTGTTTCAAAATTCGTGCGAACCAGATCTGCACTAATATTAAAGGGCCCCTATGTTATAGACTTCAGCCGGATTTGCTCCGTTTAAAATCAGACGGTTGAAAATCATTAACTCAAAAGATTCCCTTTTGAGTTAATGCAGAGGATACGGATCCTCTCAATTGCCCCTGCTGCCTCTTCCGCGAGTTGAGGACTTGAGGGCTTGCTCTCTCTGCTCCAGTGTTCAGAGGCCTCGCAAATCTGAACCGTCAATCGGATCAGATGGGAGTTGGTGAGATTAAATCTCAGTCGTATATCCTGATTCGTCCGCATCTAGGCATTGGGACTGTAAAAAAACCGGATGCACCAGGCCTTTTACGTACACTGCAGGAGGAGCACCACCGTCTCTGCGTCAAAATGTTGTAGAACAGGCGCATGTACAAATAAAAATAGGGGGATCAACCGGACAACCGGTAGTAGCACGTTAAACTGTTAAAGAAACACTATCGGTGACGTCACCTGGACGGACCCGGCGCACTGTCAAATTAGTAAATAGTAAATACTAAAATCTAACCACCCAAGTCCCAAGTACCCAACCCATTCTTAAATATTGACAAATCATCACTTCACGATTTTTTTTTATTTTAATATTTTTAATATTTTTTTAAAACTAAATTTAAATTTCAAATTCAGACATGATACATTATCTACCTATCATGTTTGCAAAAAAATAAGATTTGATGTATATCAAGTAATTTAAAATTTTAAAATAATAAAATTAACAAAATTAAAATATAAAAAATATTCTAGGTGAGAAATCAATCATTTGATGTTTTTCGAGTATGCCACTCAATTTTCTATTATTGTTTTGATTTTTTTTGTGAATTAGATAAGTTTAAAGAGGAGGGATCAAATGACACCGTGCATTTTCAAATTTTTCAAAGTCCAAACAATCCATCCAAACTGTTCGATATGATGGATATATTAAAATGTGCCTGCATATCAAATTTTACATTTTTTTTTGAATTTTTTTACTATTTATTAAGTATTTTACAAAATCGTTGTTTTCAGACCATTAGATTTTTGTACCCATCTTAATAAATAGTAAAAAAATTCAAAAAAAAAATGTAAAATTTGATTTGCAGGCACATTTTAATATATCCATCATATTGAACGGTTTGGATCGACTGTTTGGATTTTGAAAATGTAGAGTGTCATCCGATGTCACCAAAAAAAGATGTCATTCAATCCATCCTCAAGTTTAAATAATAATTAATCCCGCTATAAACATTCAAGGTAATTTAATAATTTTACTCCAGATTAAACAATTATAAGTGAGGTTAACATTCAAAATATTTATTATCTCAGATTAAAAAGTTTGAGAGCGATCGTCAACAAGAGAATATTTTGTTGTGTATATGTCAGAGATCAATATTTTAAAATACCGCAATTAAACAATATCATAAATCATACTCATTAATAAGATGGGCTTATGTACATCGCCAAATTAAAGTTCTTGTTATAATCTGTGTCTATATTTTGTGATTTCAAGATCCAATCAGTCGATCCAAAATTGTATTTTATAATTAAATGTGTTTGGAAGTCAAATTTTACGATTTTTGAAAAAAAAAGAATTATTATTTAAGATTGATACAAAATTATTATTTTTTATGGTTCAGAATTTTCTAAAAAAACAACAATTTTAGAAATAAGGTTTAAAAAATGGTAAATTTCGGTCTCCAGGTACATTTTATTACGGAGGTCATGTTGAACGGTTCAAACCAACTGTTTGAAAATTGAAATTGGAAATACTACTGCGAACTAAACAAAAACTTTAATTCACGATATACATTATCTCATCC
Organism: Carex kokanica; assembly: GCA_025461125.1. Classification (NCBI taxonomy): domain Eukaryota; kingdom Viridiplantae; phylum Streptophyta; class Magnoliopsida; order Poales; family Cyperaceae; genus Carex; species Carex kokanica. Next base: position 422,611 of record JAJGRX010000962.1, read on the forward strand.
CTTCTTTAATTATAAATAAGTGTATATATATAGAGAGAGAGGAGTTGGCTACTCTACTTATATAAACATACGATGACATATGTTTATAAGTTATTTTTACACTTTTAAAGTCCAAATTATTTCAATCATGAAACAAAGCACAGAGGCTTTGAGCAATGCAAAGCAGCAACCATGAAACAAAGCACAGAGGCGGAAAGGAGATTTGGGGTTTTGTGTTTTTGTGTTTTGAGATTCTCAATTGAAAAGTTTGTAAAGGCATCTGATCTTACCGCGAATACATAGAAAGGGCTGAAAATCTTAATATTATCTGAACTCTTTGAGTGCAAATTACAGTGCGACGGGGTCAGATCTAGCTAGATAAGTTCACCAAGACCAGATCCAAGCTGGAAATGATCTCACTCATTATAGAAATCCAGCAAAATTAATTCAATCCACTCGATGACAGTTTGTAATTGTAGGCATTTAACTAGAGTGGAAAAAATGGCACGGCGGAGCCGGCTCAGTCACAGAACGGCACGACACGCGTGTCAGTTACGTGCCGTGACTATTCGCATGTCGTGTCCATCTTTTGAAACTTTGGCACGACACGGCACGGCACGTAGTCACGTGAGTTACGTGTAATTAGAACCATTAAATATTGATTTAATGGTGAATCTTGAATAAACGAACCTAAATTATAATTAAATGGTCACGCGAGTCACGGCACGTTTAGGCACGGCGTGACTCATGTGATGTGACTATTCGCGTGCTGTGACCACTTCTTAACATTTTTGTTACGGCACGGCACGTAAAATATTAACTTGGTCACGACACGGCATAAGATCAAAGTCACGGCGTGTTAGTCACGTCACGGCAAGGCACGTTTTTTCCACTCTACATTTAACTATCCACTCGATGACAGTTGTCAATTTCAAATTAATTCAACCATATATTTATCATTATCTGCCAGGTCTACATTCTACACACATAATATCAAATCTTAAGTTTGGGCCGTCGATTTTAAAAGACAATCTATATCTACGGCCTTCTACTCCTATCAACGTGGCCCGATCAGAAAATGTATTTCCAGCAGGAGAGAAGACAAAATGAAACTGCCGATATTTTTATTAATAACCTAAAACAAATGAAAAATATCAAATATAATCTGATCTGAAATTTTTTTCAAAACTAACCCAACTGTCCGAAAATGGGGCGGTCCACCCCCCCCTAACCGCCCCCTCCATGGGGCGGTTTAGCTGGAATTTTTTTTTTTTTAATAAAACCCGCCCCCCCCACCCCACACCCTAACCCGCCCCTGCCTCCACCCCAGCGCCCCGCCCCCGCCCCCTGCCGCCCAGCCCCGCCCTCCCCTCCCCTCCCCGACCCTCCCCCTCCCCTTGGCCAGCCACCACCTCCTCCCTCTACCCGGCTGGCCACCACCACCCCCTCTCTCTCTCTCTTGGCCGCACTCTCTCTCTCTCGGCCACCTTCTCTTCCTCTCGATCGATCGTCTTCGGGCTAGTTATCGCAACTTATTATTTATTTTTTGTAGGAATTGAGGTGTTAACCATGTGCGGGTTGTTGATTTTCCCGACGCGATTAAATTGTGCGGTTTAGGTTATAAATTAAATTACGGTTTAATTAGGGTTTAGACTTTAGTTTAAAAATTTAATTGTTAAATTGTGCGGGTTGTTGATTTTCCCGACGAGATAGAATTGAACAAAACTAGGAGTTAGAATTTATAAATTAGGGTGTACAGTTAGGGTACAAAATTAAATTAGGGTTTATGTTTTAGCGAAATAAATTAGGATTTAGGGTACAAAATTAAATTAGGGTTTAGGTTTTATAAATTAAATTAGGGTTTAGGGTTTATAAATTAGAGTAGGGTTTAGGTTTTATAAATTAAATTAGGGTTTATAAATTAGGGTTTATAAATTAAATTAGGGTTTATAAATTAGGGTTTATAAATTAGGGTACAAAATTAAAGTTATTTGAAAGTTGTGGTTTATCTAAAATTGTGAAATTTAAGTTATTTGAAAATTGTGCACTGCAGATACTATGGAGAGGGCAGGTAGTTCATTTAGCACGGATGCTCCCAGTGCATCTTGTGCAGAGGCTCTCAGTGCAGACCATGCTACACATGCAGCTGATACATTCAGCCCTCTCCTGTGGATTCCACACGTTCAGCACAGGGTCGCGCTCGCATCTATTAAGGTACGTTGGTTTTTAAGCAATTCAGTTCAAATTACATATTTTTAATACGGCATATAGTAAGTCGCTTAGACTGAAATCATTGTTAAATACAGGACGAGACGATGTTGACCGTGAGACATCGCACCTCCGGGATACCGTACGTCGATCATCCTCTGATGGAGGTATGCATTATGAATCTCGGGTTGTATCAGCTGGCTACTATGCCTCAGGGTTAGATCGACCAGGCTCTCATGAGCGGGCTCGCGGAGAGATGGCAACCGGAGACTCATTCGTTCCACCTACCCTTTGGGGAGATGACCGTGACCCTAGCAGATGTGAGCACTCTATGGGGTCTACGGATCGATGGGGAGGCTATCAGCGGTGTCTCCGACAGTCCACTTCACGTGGGGATGATACGGCAGCTTCTGGGGGTAGAGGATCCAAAGACGCTGCAGAAGAAGAAGAAGAGAAAGGATGATGAGGAGTTCCGGTATTCGGGGTACTGCATTAGCCTAGCGTCGCTCCGTGATCACTTCTTCCTGCATCGGATCACAGCCAAGACCACTGATCTGGAGGTTGTCAGGAGGTAATAATTAAAATCTTGAAATTAAAATATGTTACGAATTCAAATATGAAAATCATTATTTATATGTACTATTTTATATTTTTAGGTATGTGAGGGCCTTTGTGCTGGATCTCTGTGGCAGCGTCATGTTCGTGGACTCCAGCGGTGACGCGGTTCCGATTATGTTCCTATCTCTGCACAAGTAAGTTAAAATTACTTAATTGCTTTCTTACCGTTACTTGTTCAGTTATGCACTTGATTAACATTCTTTTTTAATTTAAATGTACTGCAGGACTAAACACAATAAGCCCAACGTCGACTGGAGAGTGCGCCACGCAGATCATTACCTCCGAGCACAGTCTCCACATTTTCACTTGTGGCAGCCTCCCACGGCCGATGATGTCACACTGGGCGCAGGACCTGGAGGATTGAGGTACTTAGTCTGGTACCAGAGGTGGGGCATGCCCTCAGTATACCTCACGGGGCACTGGGGTGAGACCCTTCGGCGGAGGCCTTTTCATGCAGGGTCGAGAGGTTTTATGTCTTTCGGACCGATCCAGGCTCGCCAGGTAATTACTTACAAAACTAACATATTTAAAGCATTAAATATTTATTTAGTTTTTCCTAAAAAAGTTATAAATACACTTTGTGCAGATTCTTACCGGTATCAGAGGAGTGGCACACAGCTTGGTGTGCATGGCACAAGAAGGTTGGCGAGCAGTGGGATGTACAATGCTCCAGCACACTGCTCCTATGGTGGAGGACTCCGGCTTTGACGGCCACCTCATTGGCATGTTGCGTGACAGTGGGGAGAACATAAACTGGCGCGAGATAGAGCTCCCACCACGTGATCCGGATCAGCCCAGAGTCGCTATCTACGCTGATGAGATGCCGCCACCTCCTCCAGGTAATTTGATTTTGTTGTACACAGTCATTTCTCGGTAAAAAAAACTATTCTCATTAATTTTTCTTCAATTATGCAGTGGATGAATCAGGTTGGGGCTTCCACGAATGGGTGTTGAATAATAATGCGTGGAGCGCTTACTACAATGAGTATGGAGTTTCGGTGCAGGTTGGACAGGTAGCAAAAATTTATTATTTATTCAAGTTACTACTTATTTGTATGTAGCAAAACTAACATTGTTTCCATTAAGAGTGGAGCTCCCCCACGACATTCTACTCCGGAGTTCACTATGGCTGACCTTACCGGAGATTATGCCGGGGATGAGAGACTGAGCCTCCACATACCACGATATCTGGAGGCCAGATAGCACGATGACGAGGCCAGTGGGAGTGGAGCACAGCATGAAGATGCCTATGCATCTGCTATATTTGGCACACCGCCTCCTCCGCCTACGTATCCATCGACTTGGGAGCCATGGGAGGTGCCTACTATGCCGCCCATCCCCCCACTGGTGGAGGATCCATGGGCCGAGGTGGATACAGCCGTACAGGAGGAGGAGGTTCACGTGAGGCGTGTACAGCCGCATAGGGACCGTCATCCACCTCGTAGGTTGGATCTCTCTGGTCGTCGCCCTCGTCCTCATCGTTAGGTTTTTTGTTCTTGTAGTCTGATAGCTTTTCTACTATTGTATATTCAGTTTGGAGTATTTTATCTTATGTTGCGGACATTTAGATTACGTAGTTAATGTTTTTTTGGTGGACTTACCATTTATATTACATATTTTCCACTGTTTATCACGTTATCCAAATCGACAATCAATACAGCACCCGTATAATCGACAATTATTATAAAAGAATCGACAGTTCTAACGTCAAATGACTCATCCACATTCAACCAATTTTTATTTAAAATTACAATAAAATAAATAAATTATTTTCATATAAAAATTACAATAGAAAAAATATATCTTACAATATATATCTTAATATATCTTCATATATGTTGTAAATATATCTTAATAAAAATATATCTACAAAACAAATATATATTTAATATATCTATAAAAAATATATATATCTTATAAATATATCTTAATGAAAATATATTTACAAAAACAAATATGTCTTAATATATCTTAAAAAAATATATATATCTTATAAATATATCTTACTAAAAAAATATCCTAACATATCTGTATAAAAAAAAAAAAATGCCTAACCGCCCGATTGGGGGGCGGTTTTCTTGGCCGTGTAGACCGCCCAATCACTGGGCGGTTTGGTGGGTAGAGTGAACCGCCCAATGATGGGGCGGTTAGGTTAGTTTTGAAATTTTTTTCAGATCAGAGTTATATTTGACATTTTTCATTTGTTTTAGGTTATTAATAAAAATATCGGATGAAACTGAAACATCATTCTCTTTCTTTTTTTGAAAAGAAAAACAACAAATTTCATTATGGTTTGGTTGAGGCTTTACTTGTACTCTTAACTGTTATGAATTTTATGATAACGAAACAAAAAATTTATTCTTACTCATATCCAATATGCTAACAAAAAAAAAATTATTCTTATTTTTTCAAATACAGTATAGATCAGGTAAACATATAAAAATGTCATTGACCTTACTCCTATTTGTTTTTTCGAATATGGTACGAGAGGGGTAAATGAGTAAAAGGACACCTCCATACATAGTACTATTCCTCAGGTGAGGTGGCAGCTTAATAAGTCAATGACGTGGCATCTGCATATTGAAATTTGAAGTCCTGGGAAGTGGTGAGACCAGACAGAGCACTGGTGAATCAGAATCGGTCATTAGACAGAAGCCGAACCATATTCGTGTGGGAATGAGAGTAGGTCCGATGCCCATCGGACCTACCTTGGTTCGATGGGTGTGATGACAATCCGATTTGCATCAAGATTCGTGTGCTTTGCATCAAAATACGTGCAAGTCTTATCAGTTTCCGTGCGCATAGATCTTGATGCTAATCGTATGGTGTAGAGATAATTGAACCTAACTGTAGGTCCGATGCCCATCGGACCTACTCCTATCTCATTTGTGTGGGACGCAGGGGCTCTAACATTAATATGAAGCCAATATTGTCCGTCTGATTAGAAACGGACGTCTTCGATTCTTCATGCGGTATGGGGATTTTGACATCTAATGGACTTGGACTACGGAGATTCTAAAGTTATAGAAGATTGTCAGTGAAGAAGTCCATATAGTACGGCGATACACCAAGCATAATATAATATTTTGAAATTGTGGGGTACGTTTGGATGCGTTGCGCGGAAAACTGTTGTGGTGCCACGTCTCCTCAAAACAAACTTTTTTGTCTTTTTCTCGTTTTCTCGCGAACATCAGACGACAACTCACGAACGATCGTCTCGGATCAAACGGTCACAAGGTTTGCAAGGTTTTCCTTCCTAAATATGTTTGATCGTGAAATATAGTCCGTTTGATCTAACATGAGCAATTTCAACGGTTCAGACAGTCCATGGAAACAGTGGATGTGGGGCCCTGCCACAGCTCAGCTTCGACCTCCTCTCTAAAAATACCAAACTCTCCGGAGAAAACAAAGGAAAATCAGAGTTCAAAATATTTCTCTTTTCCGACAAAGAAGAAAGCTTTATTTTTCCATTACTCATTTATTGGTATTTTCGTTTCTCGACCTGATCTAAAGCGCGGTAAGGATGGGGCCAGGTCTCTACTCCGACATTGGGAAGAAAGCGAGAGGTGATCGCCATTAATGCTTTTGTGCAAATTCGTTTGATTCTCATGTTAAATACTGTCTTATCGTGGTTTTAACCTGATTTTTTGTTGTTTTTTTACTTTATTTTTTAGATCTGTTGTACAAGGATTATCACACGGATCAGAAGTTCACCTTATCGACCTACACTTCTGAGAATGTGGTATGACCTTTTTCTTTTTATGTATTAAATTTATCTTTTGAACAATCTCTTTCTTCGTTGATACGTCTGCTATGACAATCGCTATAAGAGTATAATGAAGTCGTATACTCCACGATTGATGAGTAAAATCTTCTCAAAAGAAGCTACTTTTGTGTTAAGTGATTAGGGAAATGCCCGAATTACTAGTAATTGGAGAAGAAAATGAGGATACTTTTATTATTTTTTCTGTATGTATGAAATTAAATTTAAATCTTATATTGAGTGATAGAGTATACATTATAGAGTAGTCGAATTTACGTTTGATGTTCGAAATGTTGAACTAAATAGCTCAATAAATTGGTTATATAATAAATATGTAGAATACCGATTTTTACTATTTTTGAAATTTTTTAACTATTTTTTATGATTTTTGAAAGATGGACTTTTTTGACCTAAAAATAAAAGTATTTTTAAGCCAAAAGAGACCATATTTCAAAAATCATAAAAAATAGTAAAACTTGGTATTCTACATGTTTATTATATAACCAATTTATTGAGCTACTTAGATCGACGTTTCGAACATCAAATATTACATGATTATATTTTGGCAGGTACTAGCAGATTTCATATTGAAATCGGTGGTATATCAACTACTTCAAAAAAAAAAGAGTATACATTATATTTTTTGTAGGCACATATCATACTTATCATTTCTTTTGTTACTTTGCTTAAATGCTTAATCAACAAATTGTATTAAAATTTCCCTTTTTCAGTAGAATAATCAAGTAAAAGAAGGCTATCTTGATTAAGTAGAATGATTTAGCATTTCCTGATCTGAAAGAAAAGATTTATTTTGAACTATTCTATTCTCTTGCAAATTGGGGTCCACTAATTGAAATTTCACATGCTCTTTTTTTCTGTGCTTCAGGCGGTTATGTTTTGTGGTACTAAGAAAAATGAACTGGTTTTTGGAGAGATCCTTTCTCAGATTAAGAACAAGAACTCCACTGTTGATATCAGAGTAAACTCTGATTCAAATGTAATGTATCTCTCTCTCTCCCCCCAACCCACATGCAAAAACTATAAATGTGCCCAAATTCGAGCAATACTAAATTGGTGAATATTACCCTATGCCCCTTCCAAAAGAATCAAAATGCCATGTACTTGCACCTGAATATTATAGGGCTCGGCCCTATAAAGCATGACAGCTATTCAATTGTTACCTATTCCTTTGCCAATATACCTAAAAAGATGTAAAAGGCATTCCATGCTGTCTTTTGCTTTGTGCAAATGATAAAAGTCAGGGTAATCTGGACAGCTTGAAAGAAAACTTTGGATACCTGATATTTATGAAATTTACCTTGTTTTAGATAGGTAATGGAGAATTTTCTAATTATTTATAGGTGCACATGATATTTTGACGTTCCACATGGGCATGCATTAACTTATTCCTAGTTTTTAGAATAGTATTTTTGTTACTGAAATTGTAAGATAATAAGTACATTGAAAACTTCCCTAATATCTCTCATTTGACAAACTTCTGGCAGCTTGTAACAACTGTTACACTAAATGAGCTCATGAAGCCTGGATTAAAGGGCATATTCAGCTTGGTAGTCCCAGACCAGAGATCTGGAAAGGTAGGAATAAATATTTGGACTATTTATATTTTCTTCCTGCGGAGATGTTGCCTTTTAGATCCCTTAAAGCATGTTAATTTTCAGAAAAACAGTTTATGCATTTTTAAAGAAAAATTAGTTAAGAAAGGAGTTTGCAAGAAACTATGGTACTTCCCCTTTTCTGGGAATATCACTGAAAGTTTATGCCGTTCACACATATAAGCTGCTTTCTTTTTTCTTTTTTCTTTTTTTTCTGTGATCTTAGGTTGAGTTGCAGTATTTGCATGAGTATGCTGGTTTAACTGTGACTGCTGGATTGACAACGAATCCAGTGGTGGGCATGTCTGCTGTGTTCGGTACCGGTGCTATATCCTTTGGTGCTGATGTAGCATTTGACACTGCAACCAGTAATCTCACAAAGTACAATGCTGGCATGAGTCTCACTACTGCTGAGATTGTTGCTTCATTGACTCTGTAAGTGCCAGTTTGTCGGAAGTATATAAATTGCGAGCATATTGAGTGATGTGTGGGCAGTTAGATCTCCAGTGATTGGCATGGGGCTGTTCTATACATCAATTTATTGGTATAATCAATACAGAAAGTCACAAAAGAAAAGTAACAATCAAAGGATAAATTTGGAAGAAAAAAAAAAATGGGTTACCAAATGATATGCAAAGTATTTAAATCTTGTATAAAGCCTAATTGATTGTTGTAGAAACTACAAAGCCATGTGATTGCAATTCTTCTGACAGTTGTTGCTTCAGGTGTTGCTTCATCATCAATATACTGTTTGTAATTGGAATAATTGTACTAACTTTCTGATATTTCATTGTAGGAACAACCAAGGAGACAGCTTGAATGCCTCTTACTATCACTCGGTGGACCCTGTTACAGCTGTCGGAGCTGAAGTTGTTCGCCGCTTCTCCAACAATGCAACCACCATTGCTTTTGGGGCCCAGCATGTAGTTGACCCTCGTACCGTGGTAAAAGCACGTGTTAACAGTTATGGCATAGCCAGTGCACTCTTTCAGCATGCTTGGCTACCCAAATCAATTATTTCTGTGTCAGCTGAGACAGATCTTATGGCTGCTGGAAGCTGCAGGGTCGGGCTGGCTCTGCTTCTAAGGCCTTGAGTTTGATATACTTCCTGTGGATTTCGGGTCAGAATTGGCTTTGGGTTTTATTTTGGTTTGTAGGACCTAGTGATTTGCAAGAGAAAATTATTTTTTCTGGTTAACTATTTTTGGCATTTTTGTTTAGTGCAGTGGGCAATAGAGTTGTCTTTCTTTTTTTCTTTACACAAAATGTAATAATTGAAAACTTTCTGGGCTAGACAGGTTTTGATGTGCGCTTTTGGAGGCATGATTTTGGGTGAGTAAACAAAAATAAAAAATCTGTGTTCAGATTGTTCATTCTTTTGCCTTTTCTTTTTGTAATTAAGGAATCTTAATTGAGTATCAGAAAATTTTCTCGGTGTTTATGGTTTGTCGTGATGATGTTTAAATTTCAGTACCAGATAAAAACTCGAGTACAACCCAGCTTTTTGGTTACCAGTATTGCATTAAGGTATGTTTGGTTGGATTGAGAATAGACTATTCTTGAGATTAGGCTATTCAGAATAGCTTATTTGATGTTTGGTTGATTAGAATAACTAGAATAGTGAATTCAAATATTTTGTTTTATTAGAATAAGTTATTCCTAAGAGTTTTGAGATTTGACTATTCTAATAAGACAAACAATAGCTATTCTTTATTTGACTATTCTAGCTATTCTTGTTTTACAACCAAACATACCCTAATGAACTCTTTCTTGATGTTTCTGGTGCAAGCATTTTCTCTGTGTATGGCCCAAAAAGGGAATTGCAAGATTAAGAAATTATAAACTTTACTTAAAAAAAGCATCAACTATTAGCTTACAATACCAAAAGCTATCTTCTTTTACATTTCAGCAAAGCATACAAACACTTCAAATATAATATATATGCATATGCATATTTAAAGACCAAACAGAAGAACATAATTCATCTCACTTTACAGAATTCCAATAACAAAGTGCTTTCACAAAGTTTCACTTGAACGCTCAGCATATTACCAGTGAGCCTAATTGGTCTGAGATGCCTGAAGCAGCCCATCCCTAATTTGAGTCGCAATATCACGCACTGCACCAGGCCCATGTGGGATGAAAACTGATGAAGACTTGGAGCTGGCACCGATCTCTTTCATGGTATCAAAATATTGAGTGATCAAAACCATGTCCATGACATCCTTTGCGCTTGTACCAGGCACATTTTCTGAGAAACCGATGACACTGTCACGGAGCCCTTCTACTATAGCTTGCCTCTGCCTGGCAATACCGAGGCCTGAGAGGTACTTGGCCTCGGCTTCTCCTTCTGCTCTTTTGATCTGCACTATTTTCTCAGCTTCTGCTTTCTCATTGGCTGCTAGCCTCAGCCTTGCAGCTGAAAAATCAAAATTAAGGATTCATGCTTAGTGCATAAATGTATGCCTAGCTGCAGCACAGTATGGCCAATGAATCTTGGTTATCTTAATTTATTGCAGAATTTCAAGTGTAACCCTGCAAAAACTGAAAATTACATGTATACCCTTACACGTCAATCTATTGTCAAATTTCATGTGTGACCCTGCAAAAATTGAAAGGTACATGCATACACTAGCAAAGCAAGAAGTTTCTCAGATGATCCCTTAGTAATGGACACGCCTATAGAATGAGTAAAATTTAGCAAACAACCCTGCCATCATGGCTTAATTGTCAAACTGTTAACATAACCGTTACCAATACTACTCAAACTGAATTAGTCACATAAATTTAATTTAAAGTTCAATCCTCCAAGGGAACAAAAAATCATATCTTATAGATGGATGAGGATGACAGCATATTGATGAAGTAGAGAGAGGCAGAGAGAAGCAAAACTCAGAATACTATACTTGAGATAATATTCTATAGACAAAGTGGTGCTTGAGGGCCTATAGTATTTCACTGGTTTTGAAATAGTATCAATGGCTTTGAAAGCTTTAAGACTAGAGAAGACTGATCTTAATATATGTATAAATCTTAACATTTAGTTGAGCAAAAAAAGAATACCAGCATTAATTTCGTTCATGGCACGCTTCACATGCTCGTCAGGTTCAATATCAACAATAAGAGTCTGAACAATTTCATATCCATACGCTGACATGGCCTTCTCCAGTTCATCTTCTACTGCCCTTGCTATTTCATTCTTCTGCTCAAACACATCATCCAAAATCAACTTTGGCACACTTGCTCTTATTACTTCACATTGGACACACATGCACACACAGAGTAAAGGGAATATCAGAAATCGAACTTAATATGTACCAACAAAAAAAAATGATTATATATACAAGTTAATTAATCATAGATACAACTGAGATGTACCATCAAACACATAGGCTTTAATTTGGGATTGTGTGTTGGTCAGTTTATAAAAGGCGTCCCCCGCCTTGTTAGCCAGAGCTCGGTATTGGATTGATGCCACCACATTCACAAACACATTATCCTGTCAAATGAACAAAAAGAAAATAGGCAGTGAAACATAGATATTTTTTTCTTTATCTACTGCAAGAATTGAGAAAAGAAAAACAAAAACAAAAATAAAAAATAAAAAACCTTGGTCTTGGTCTCACAGCGCACATCCAGTTGTTGTAAACGAAGGGAGAGGTGGCCAGCAACTTGGCTACCAAGAAACCATGGCAAACAATGGCATCCTGGTTCGAGAACATTGTCAAATTTGCCAAATCTCTCCCTTATGAGCACCGTTGATTGGTCAACTTGCACACAGCACAGCAAATTCCCCATAAGCCCCTCTGTTAGTCAGGATAGTACCGATAACAATGAATCATTCTAAACAAAATATGACTAAATAGATGGGTGTATTTGAAGATTTGTTAACAGACTTAAAATGTTTTTTTTTCTTTGTTGGGCGACAAGTGTTAATAAAAAGGGCAATAACCACGATGTATTTATTGTGGAAGAAAAAGTTCATAACATAACATCTTATTATGATCAGAAAGAAATGCAAGAGTGGGAGATGAAACAGAAGTTGTGTTAAAAAAAAAAAAACCTGAAGTCAACTCCAAAATGAAGAACAATAGAACACAGGACCAACTATTGGGAACAGATGAGGTGCATATATATACACATGGTACATTCTATGACCACATCTTTAGTCGAGAAAGTCAAGCCAATTACCTTGCCTAGGTGAGTACTACACTGAATACGTCAGCTGAAAACGGATGATTTACACCAGGTATATTAGATCCAGATAATTTTCCCTGTTTTGCTTGACCAATTTTCTTAATTTTGAAACAAAAACATCTAAACTTTCAAATTACAAAATTGACCATTCTGTAACTTCTCTATAAACTAAAGCTAACATGCAGAGGCATATGGAAGTAGAGACCAAGGGGTACTTAGCACCCCCTATAAATTAATTTTTTTTCATTTTTATCCTTTAAATTTTCTATTTTTTATAAAAAATAATACTATTAGTCCCCATCATAAAATAAAATTATGTGATACTTATTTATCCAACCCCCCAATCTCAATATTCTGGTTCCGCCCCTGCTAACATGACTAGCAGAAACTACGGATTTAAAAGGGAGGACAGTGAAGTGATTAACCTACTTAGATGAAAGTACCCAACATAGACAGCTAAGTGCAAATGTAAATACCAAATGGCAGTATTCTTCAAAATTATTTCTACATTTTTTTTTAAAAACAGTTGAGAATTCAATACTCAGATCTGGTAAGCAGATGACTTCATCAATACCCCAACTAATTTCTTAGATCAATATTAGAAACTTAAAATGTCAGTAAGAAGTTATTGGGAATTAAAAAGTCAAACCAATCATCTTTCATCCATATTCCTTTCCAATGAAGAATTGTAGGGGTTGGAATTATTAAAAACAAATCTAAATGGCATAGTCATACAGATAAGCATGAAACCTTCACTCTGACTCAGCTATGAAGGAACAATCTTTTCCCAAACATTTGTTATTGGCTTGTGTAATATTCTCTTTTCTTGCATACGCAAACACGCAAATAGACTTGTTGATTTAGTATTTAAGAAGTAAATCTCCAAATGTACGCAAGTAAACTGAGTCCTTTCAGAGGCATTCAGAATTCAAACTTAGTCAAGGGTATACAAGCAAAAGGTACCATTGAAGGAATTCAGTATGGCGTGCTAACAAAAGTGTGGTTTGCAAATAAGCACCTCAGCCAGAGAAAAAAATATCCCAAAATTGAAGTCAACAAACTTAGCTATCTAACTTGGAAATATCTAAGTTATTGCAGTTTACACCAAGAATAATCAACAGTTGGATAATTCCGCACAAAAAACATTATATAATGTTATAAAATTAATCTCCTACGTGTTGACCTAAACAAAATACCTCAGAAGAAAAGGACAATTGCGAAAAACAATTAAAATCGTATATTGAACAAAACTAAAAATTATGAATTGGAACTAAGACTTGGGATTTGAGTCGATATTTCAGGAACTAAGATCTATGATTTGACTACACGGGATCCAGGTTAAAATCTCAACAAAAAAAATGTATATTATGCAAGAATAAATAGTGAATTACAGTACCTAAAAGAAAATTCGAAGATATTCCCTGACGGAGATGAAGATTGAAGGGAGGGGACTGGAGTGTGAAAGAAGTTAAAGATTTATTTGATGTTTATCCAAAATTCTAGACATAGACTGTACCTAGGGAATATTTTGAATTCGTATCCTCTGCATTAACTCAAAAAAGAATCTTTTGAGTTAATGAATCTCGACTGTTCAATCTGTTTTAAAATTCGTGCGAACTAGATCTGCACTAATATTAAAGACCCCCTATGTTATAGACACGAGCCGGATTGGCTCCGTTTAAAATCAGACGGTTGAAATTCATTAACTCAAAAGATGCCCTTTTGAGTTAATGCAGAGGATACGGATCCGAATTATTTTATCGGAGCTGCTTGTGTATAAATGGCTGACTGGACCTGGTCTAGCATTTAATGACTGAACTTTCATTTATATTAAATTAATCATTAAAAAAACAAATTAGTTCTACAATTTTCAAAAGATAACAAACTTAGTCTCTAAACTTTTATATGAATCAAATTGATCCTTCAAGTTCCAAAAAAGAATTAAGTTATGAAAATTAATTTAATTAACTTGAGAGAAGTTGAAGAACTAATTTGATGCAATTCAAAATCCAGGGACCAACTTGGATTTTTTTAATAGTTTTATTTTTTTTATAAACTTCAAGGATCAAAATTTGAAATTTTCTTAATTTACAAAATAATTGGTGATTTATGAATTAATCATTTGATATGTGTATTATTCACGAATTATTATTTTTTAAATATAAATCATATTTTGTCCACAATGAAACCTCTTTATATAGTTTAACTTCTTTTTTTAACTTTTTGATATAAATGTTATTATATGAATACGGATCGGATATTATCCATACCGTTTTCACCCCCTATCCTCTACTCTCTTAATTAAATACGTAAACCAAGTTTTTTCTAGAAATATCACCACCGCAGCTAATTCATTGAGGGGCGCCATATCGGAGCGAAATACCATAAGCGCCCCTAGAATTTGGTGATCCACTTATTGACTTATATGCCAAATGGGATCGAACACAAGCATATAGACCCCACTTGTCAGAAAAACAGCGAGATATTTATAGGTCGGAATGAGAGTAGGTCCGATGCCCATCGGAACTACCTTAGTTCGATGGGTGTGATGACCATCCGATCTACTTCAAGATTCGTGTGTTCTCATCAAAATCCGTGCAAGACTGTATCAATTTCCGTGCACATAAATCTTGATGCTAATCGTACGGTGATAGAGCTAATTGAACCTAACTCTAGGTCCGATGCCCATCGGACCTACTCCTATATCTTATAGGTCAGCATATCTTGCTGAATGCTGAGTCAATGAACTGAACTGGGCGCTAGCTGGAATTGGGGGATCGTTTCCAAGAAGAAAAGGATTGGCGGAGAGTGACAATTAATTTAGGGAGCGACTAACAGTCTTTTTTTTAAATTCCTTAAACGTTCTCTTAGATATTAATTATATGAGAAACCATTGACTACCGGAGGACTATTAATTATTTGAGAGACTGTTTATATTTGAAAAGGTTTATAATTGACGCGCACATATATAAATACTCATGCACGTAAGTATTTATATCTAAGACATCAAGTATTTTAAAAAAAAAACTAGATATCAAATTTTTTTTCTCTATAATTATAGAAGTGAGTTTTTTTCTTTGTTTAATCTCATCAATATTTCTGACGATCTGTGAGGAATTTTTGTGAATCTAAAACCACAACGTTTTCGACGTAATTTTCTCTTTCAAATGAGATCTATGATGAAGTACTCGTCGTTCAAATATTCATACCTCGTCGTGCACGTATTCATACCTCGTCGAACAAGAATTTATACCTCGTGAAGTATGCATCTCTAAATGTCAAGTATTATTCTCTAAAAGTCGAGTATTCATATTTACATAGTAAAGTGTGAATATTTATGTTGTAAAGTATTTATGAGAAACCCACAGACATGCCTTAGACATTAACTACCTGAGGGACCACTACCAACCTGGGGGGCCGCAAACGTCGCTTGAAAGCGACAACGATAGGGACCACACACGGAAAACCAAGGACAAGCAGATGCGTAACGACCATCGCAAGTGTCAGCGCTGTAATTGTCGTAAACAATATTCATCTCTAAAATATCAAATATTAATACTTACACATTGAAATGTGAATTTTTACGTTGTAAAGTATTTCTGAGAAACTCCTAAACGTGTTTGTGCATTAACTACCCGGGGAGACCACTACTTACAGGGGGGGCGCAGACATCAATTGAAAGCGACAACTACGGAGACCACAAGCGCAAAAGTGGATGCGGAACCACTGCACAATCGCCAACCCTCTATTTTAATATCTAAAATTTTAGTATTCATATTTACGCATTGAAGTGTGAATTGTTTTGTTGTAAAGTAACTTAAATCAGTTAATCTGTTTGATACTTGAACGTATTGATAAATACTGAGGAAAGTATTCATACTTATAACTGAAGTATGAATTGTTACGTTGTAAAGTATGTTAAATTTAACATTTTTTTTTACAAATGGCTCTGGTTTGGCGCTTAATTGTATTAACATGTAATATAAAAAGTATTGACACTTGTGCATTGATGTGCAAATATTTACGTCGTAGAGTATTTTTTTATCAACATATTGTTAAAGAAATGCATTTTGTTACAAATCTCTTTTTGGAAGTTAATGATATTAACATGTAATCCGGGAAGTATTCATACCTATACGTTGACGTAGGAATATTTATATTGTAAAATATGTTATAAAATAATACTAATAATTAACAAATCAAGAAGATAACAAAACCAAGTTTTATACAAATACTAAACACATTTAATCACAATTGAAAAGTATTGATATTTATGAATCCAACTCCTCATCATATATAGTTAAAATGTTGATAACTACATCTTCAAGTATCGATACTTATGCAAAGAAATGTTGTTATATTTTTATATAATATTAAAAATAATTATTCAGTTTTTAATTAATTAAATAAATATGAGTTATGAGAATTTAGAATGATAAATATCTATTTATAGTATTTATAGTATTTAGAAGAAAAAAATACATAATTTTATAGCTTTTGAGTGATATATATAAAATTCATTTATTATCTTCGTTGGGTGCGTACTTTGACATGGGCCTAATACTTGGGCCTTGGCATGCCGTCAATCTGATTCATGCTTTCGGCAATAAAAAACCCATTTTAGAGTAAAAAATAAAATTAGGGATTTTTAGGCCGAAATTTTTATTAATATCCTAAAAAATAAAATTTTTTTTTAACAAATATACCCCTCAGACTGAATTTTTTTTAAAAACACCCTAACCGCCCCCACGTTGGGGCGGTTTGATTTTGATACCTGACCGCCTCACATTGGGGCGGTTTGCTATAAAAATCCTATAAAAATCAGTTTTATCTCTCGCCCACTCACAATTCATTCTAACTAAGAAGAAAGAGAAAGAGGAAGAATTTCAGTCTTTCTTTTCTTCATCTTTCTCTTTCTCCTCAGTTAGAATAAATTGTGAGTGAGCAGGAGAGAGAAAATTGACTTTTATAGGGTTTTTATAGCAGACCGCCCCTGTGTGGGGTGGTTTGGTTCAGGTAGCAGACCGCCCCAACGTGAGGCGGTTAGGGTGTTTTTAAAAAAAATTAGTCTAAGGGACATATTTGCTATTTTTTTAGGGTATTAATAAAAATTTCGGATTTTTAGGCTGCCAAGCATAGAAGAAATAAGATTACTTCCTCTCTTTTTTTCCCTTTAAGAAGAGAAGAAATTCAAACATCTTTTTGTACAAATGATATCATTTTACTGCAAAGTATAAGTCTAGCATATATAGTGACATATCTTTTTTTCTTCTTTTTATGGAAATATGTGTGTGTATTTGACAATGAAAATATGTATATTTTTGATTTCACATAAAAGGCATTTAAAACAAAATGGATGCCGGAGTTTATGGATCTCATATAAAATGGTAATAATAATAGAGGAGGGATCCAATTACACCCTTTTTTTTTACACATCTTGACATTGTTCTTTTTATAGGCCAATTTTGCGATTTCAAAATCCAAACAGTCGATCCGAACCGTTCAACATGATCACCATATTAAAATGTGCTTGGAGATTAAATTTTACATTTTTTTTGAATTTTTTTACTATTTATTTTCAATGGTCTGAAAACAACGATTTTGTAACCATCTTAATAAATAGTAAAAAAATTGAAAAAAAATGTAAAATTTGATCTCCAATCACATTTTAATATATCCATCATGTTGAACGGTTTGAATCAACTATTTGGACTTTGAAAATAGTAGGTGTCAAAGTGTGTCAAAAAAAAGGTGTAATCCGATCCCTCCTCATAATAATAAAAGGAAAAAAAATATGATAATTTAATCAGATATTATCCTCTGCAAAAAAATAGTAATAATAAAAGAAAATAAAATAAAAGGAAAGCAAAAGGAATACATAACATAGGTCTTAGCACAGTAGAAAGAAAAAGAACAAATAAACATGTTAGTCCATTGCACCTTTCCAAGAGGGTAAAAGCAAGGAATAACAGATTTCCTTTGAACCAAGAGAAGAGTTTAAAGCACATTGAAGAAAAGTTTGGAATAAGCTCCTCTGACCGCAATATATCTCCTCCACATGCAAGATTATAAATAGAACATATTCAATCTTACATTTCATATCACCACCAGTGTATTTAATTACAAAATCACAATCACAATCACAATCACAATCATCAAGCACAAATTAAACCAAATTTGGTATTATGGCAACAAAGCAAATGAAGAAGAATGAGCTCAAATTTGAGGATTTTGAGCCTGTATCTGAGCTGCAGGAATTACCTGAAAAATTTATCCTAATTGTTAATCTTCCAGGTAAACAAGGATATTTAATTTAATTCACACAATAAGGTCATGTATTTTTTTCAATATGGTCCACAAACTTTGTGTATTATATGTTTCATTCCATAACCTCATGTATTTTTTTCATTTATATGATGGCCCCCAGTAACCTTTTTTCGAAAATAAATCTGCTGTGATTCTCGGGAATCACAGGACCTGCGATCCCGATCTCAACTGTTGGTCTTTTTCAAGATGTGTGTATGAAAATTTACTTTTCCGAAAACGTTCCGAGATCCGTGCACGGAAAAGTTTGAACCGTTGATCTCGAAATTTCAGGATCCTGCAATCCCTCTCAGAATCGCAGCAGATTCAGACTCCCTTTTTTCAAGTGCATGTTTCTTTGTGGGACCCTCACATATTTTATTAATTGTATACATAATGTAAGACTGATATATATCTTGTTGAATGAAAATTGTTGGTTGGTAATTACCAACTAATTGTATAATATTCTTTTTTGTTTCGTCTTAAATATTGTTCATGTTTATCTCTTTATATTAAATGTAGGGTTCAGAAAGGAAGATTTCAGAGTGCAAGTTGATGCCTTAGGCAAACTCACAGTTAAAGGCCAGAAACAATTTGGTGATAACAAATGCAAACGATTCAACAAGGTTATTCAGCTTCCATCAGACACTGATATTGAAAAGATAAGAGGCAAATTTGAAGGGGAAGTTCTTAGTCTAACCTTGCCCAAGAGAGAGAAGGTTGGTGATCAAAGAGATAATTATTTTCAATGAAACAATTACAAATGTTTATTTGATTTGCAACATACAATTTAACCCTTGAAAAATTACAAAATAACAGGCATTACCTTCAAACCAAGAGGTAAAGAGTAGTACACAGGAGGCAAAGGCTAAGCCAACAGATGAGGAAAAGACTACTGAGAAAAAAAAGGAAGAACCTCAGCAAACTAGTCTGAAAAAAGAGGAAGAACCTGAGCAAACTAGTCTGAAAAAAGACGAAGAGGTTAAGCCGAAGGACGCCAATACTGACAAGAAAATTGAGGTAGTATAAGAGAAATTTCTATAGATGATTAAATTCACAAAATTTGGTTGGAAAATAAGGAATAAGATAGTATTAATTGGTCTTATTTCATGCAACAGGAATAAGATTCCAGGAATAAAGGTTAGGAGTAGTGAAGTTAACTACCTCAAAAGAATCTACAAAATTTAATGTCTTATGATTATTAATTTATCTTTGCTTCTAATTGAGCCAAACAACTGAAAATAAAATCAATGAGCCTTATGTTTACAAATATGTATTAACTTGACTATGAAAAACAGCTGCTCTGGAGTTTAAGGTAATATTATTAAAAATACTGAATTTTATAATGTTTTTAAATATTTCAGGATGAACCAACAACCAATGGTGAGAAGAAAGAGGAATTGGCTAAGGCAAAGGAGGAAACAAGCAATGGTGAGAAGAAAGAGGAATTGGCTAAGGCAAAGGAGGCAACAAGCAATGGTGAGAAGATAGAGGAATTGGCTAAGGCAAAGGAGGCAACAAGCAATGGTGAGAAGAAAGAGGAATTGGCTAAGGCAAAGGAGGCAACAAGCATGCCTGGGATAAAAATAGCACTAAATAACTGGAAACAGAGTGACAATTCAGGTGACAACAAAGAGAAAACAATGAAAAAGAATGAAGAGAAAAAGATTGTTACATGGAAAGAGAGAATTAGCCAAGAAACAAGAGGTTGGTCTGAGTATGCATCTTTTGATAGCATGAGGGACACTATAAACAGGAATAGGAAGGAAATTGCAATTGCAGTAGCAGCATTTTCCATAGGATTTCTAGTTTCCAGGAAAT
Organism: Carex kokanica; assembly: GCA_025461125.1. Lineage (NCBI taxonomy): Eukaryota > Viridiplantae > Streptophyta > Magnoliopsida > Poales > Cyperaceae > Carex > Carex kokanica. The sequence goes on from JAJGRX010000962.1 coordinate 443,113, forward strand.
TGAGTTCCAGGAAATAAACTCAAAATTAAAAAAAAATGGTATATTTTATGTGCTGAGTGTGTGAAATGTGATGATAGATATTTCATAGTTATGATGTAAATTGAAAGATGTAAAATACTACTTTACAAATTGAATTATATATATAATCTTTGTTCTTTTTTAAGTAGTTGAACAATGTGATCTACAGACTCAATTAAACTTGCTTTTTAAGTTGGAAATGAAGAGATAGAACATTAACTAACTTAACTATTATTCCACTGTGTTGCATATTGGCATTACATGGTATCTCTTTTTTGCTCCTTCCCTCACAATTAGGAAAGGAAAAATGTAACATGATGCGATGTGATCAACACACCGTAACTTAATCAGCACGTAATCAAAAATATTTTTAACGTGATGCGACTAAAATGATGAGTCGCCAGAGGTGGATCCATAAATTGAGCCAAGGGTAGGCAAAAAAATGAGTTGGGCTGGAAAGAAAACGGGTTAATTTTTTACTAGGAGTATGCAATGAACCAAAAATAGACAGGTTAATTTTTTGGATAAAGATTTTTTCCCCCCGGCTCCTATCCCCCATTCATTCCCTAATCATTAATTATCTAGGGGACCACAACTTCAAGCACAAAAAGACAAAAGAAAACGTGTATCAATCATTAATTACGTGGGGGACCACTAATTAACTAGGGGGACCGCTTATATTTAAAAAAAATTACAACTGACGCGCACAAGTATTCATATCTAATACATAAAGTATTCATATATAATATATTAAGTATTCATATCTAAGATATCAAGTATTTAAAAAAAACTGGACACATTACTTACCCATCTTTTACACGTTTTTAGAGGTGGTTTTTTTTTCTCCGTTCACTCTAATCAATATTTCTGACAATCTATGAAGAATTTTGCGAATATAAAATAACATACGTTTTCTACGCAATTTTATCTTTCAAATGAGATCCATGATGAAGTACTTTTGAGTTATCCGTCGTGCAAGTATTCATAACTCGTAAAATTATTTATATCTCGTCATGCAAGTATTCATACCACGTCGAGCAAGTATTCATACCTCGTCGAACAAGTATTCATACCTAAGATATCAAGTAAAAAATAATTGAGTGGTAATGAAATTTCAATCGGTAAAAAATGAGTGAATGGTGTGTCCAGTTTTTATTTGTGAAATACTGATGAGGTATGAATACTTGCTTGATGAGGTATGAATACTTGAATGACAAGGTATGAATACTTGTGCAACGGATAACTCGAAAGTATGTCATCATGGATCTCATTTGAAAGAGAAAATTGCATAGAAGACGTTCGTGGTTTTAGATTTGCAAAATTCCTTACAGATTGTCAGAAATATTGGTTAGAGTGAACGAAGAAAAAAAAAACCACCTCTAAAAACGTGTAAAAGATGGATAAGTAATGTGTCCAGTTTTTTTTAAACACTTGATATCTTAGATATGAATACTTCATGTATTATATATGAATACTTGATGTATTACATATGAATACTTGCACTCGCCGCGATAATAACGCGTTTTGTTTTGTCTTTTAGCGCTGAAATTTGTGGTCCCCTCTTAATTAGCGGTCAACAAAGACAGTTATTGACTGGGGGATGAATGGGGGATAGGAGCCGGGGGATAGTTAGTCGGTCCCTAATTTTTTTGTCAGATCCAAGTAGGCAAATTGCGCTCTAATAGTCACATCACGTGTGGTCACTACAAGTGACACAACTGGTCACGCTTGATTAAGTTTTCAGATTTTAAGTTTATAGAAAAAATATAAAAATTATGCTAAAAAAAGAAAAAAAAAACATTGCAAAATAAATTAAAATAAAAGAACAATGTTGAAAAAATTGGTCATGTACATGTCACGTGACGTGATCATGTCAATCTGTGTAACGTGTCATGTTGTGTCATTTTCGATTAAAAATAGACACGTTACATGACGGACACACATGACGTGATGTATCCCTAACATACCGTGATGAAATAAGTAAAGACGTGACTAATTTTCGTATTCAACTAGAAAAAATTTCACATGATGAGGACGCAGTACAGAAAAACCTATCTAGACGATCTGTTGATATAAATTTTCTTGCTGAATAGTTACTATTGTACTTAAAATAACAATGAAAGTGAAATAAATAAACAAAACACGAGACTTAAGCACCGGAAAGGACTTCTCCATTTCCTTCAAAACTGGAGAGACACTGTACCAGTACCTATCTCTTGTTGTGGGAATGGTCCTGGACTTTCGGTTAAGTCTTTCATAGTTTCTTCATTTTATTCTTTGATAAAGTGATCATAGAAAAATTTGTGGACCCCCACTTTAAAAGAAACTACTAGAATTCTAACTTATAGCAAGGGGAGCACCTGTTTGTTGCAAGGTAGAGATGGTCCTTGCAACAGAAATGACGTTTGACCAGGACTCGAACTTGTTGCAAGGGTAGTCCCATGCAACATGTATCGCATGCAAATGTATAATGTGCAACCATGCAACTGTTTTATATGTACCCTTGCAACTACGTTTTGAAGATAATATATTATAATTTATTGGAGGTCCATGCAACAGCTCCAAATCATTGCCTTGCAACTACTTAACCACATGGAAGATACTATATTTTATTAGAGGTCCATGCAACTAGTTAACACCATGCACATGCAACTAGTTAACCCCCTAGCTATATTATATTTTATTGAAGGTCCATGCAACTATCTAACCCCATGCGCATGCAAAACGTTGGACCTGCTGTTCTCATGCAATTGCATAGGACTACCCTTGCAACTGTTTAGTTCTTGGAGACAGATTTGCTTCTGTTTATTTTGTATCTCCTTTTTATCAATGATCTTTATTATAAATCATAACAATATGAATAATAGCCGTATATAAAAATGTAATACTTTGGTAACTTAAATTTTGGCATTTAGAACAAACATCCTGAGAAGTTTATTATAAATCACAGCAGTAAGAAGTTTAATGATTTTTTTAGAGAAGAAAAATGATTATACAAATTTATATCAAATTACAAACAAATTTATATCAATGGCATAATCTATCCATCTGTGAGCCCGCAATCAAATCTCTGAATAACCAATATTTCCTTAAATTATCTCAAATGTGCAGCAAGGCTTCAAAATAATTTGATTGAGCCCCAATGCATATAAAAACCAGCAAGGAACAAAAATTCTACTATGCAGTTGTACTAAAAAATACCCTCTTCAATAATTTGATTCGTGAAAAATTTCCTCTCCATGTCAAAAACTTATCGCCAATCCATGTATCAGTAAAAAGAAAACACAATAATAATTTAACTCTGACTGAATCAGTCAACATTTGCTAATGCTTACTTTTTAACGGTTGAAGTTTGACTTGCAATTTTCCCAAATACTTAAAATCCTATTCAGATTGACCATTTCAATTTTTTCATAATAATACAACTCATATATAAGTTTGCAGATGGGCATCGACATTCAATTTTCCATAAAGAAAATCTACATGTTGACCTGCTTAAGAGATTATTCTACTTGAAGTCAAATTGTACTGGTCTCTACATATATACATTGCTCTCTTTTTCACAGAGAAGTGCACCCACTGGTACTGCATTGATACATACTGTCACAAGTATAAAAAATGAAAAATGAGTGTTACACATGCCCTCTGGACTTGAAACTTGACATGGGCCATCACGACTTGACAGTACAGACCCCCATAAACTAAAATAAACAGAACCCAAAGAGAGAATCAAGTTGAAATGATGACTCATTTACCTTCAGTTGAGTGCCCTTTTGCTAAAAGATCAAAACCAGGGACCTAACTGCAAATGTGCCTAAACCCTCTTCCAAAATTCAAGTATAGTCTACTTATAATCCATCTCCAATCCTTAATTTAAGAAACATAACCATTCAGGTGTCCAAAATAAACTAATTAACATAAGATATTAGACAATGATAACTTCCTCCTAATTAAGAGCATATACAAATCTTAGTGCAATATATAGTAGTAACTGTAATTTGTGCGGGGCATTTCAACAAACACCTTGTATCCACAACAAGATAAAACTATCAACCATTATGAAACTATCAAAAACCTAATGGATTGACTTTGAATTTAGCATTCTAGCTGTAACCGACCAAATGAAACATCAATTAACAAAAATATGGGGGGAAAAATCACCTTGTCATGCATTTTTTGTGCTACAGGTACAAAGGCAGCAAAAAACTGAAAGTAACAACAAATCCCTTCCCTTTCTATTTGGATCTGTCTTAGACAATAAAGATGGGAGCAGGAGGAGATGGTTTAGTCAATTTGGTTTTCAGGAAAAAAAAAATGCCAAGTCCCAGAGAGTTTACGGAGGGGTTCTCTGTATCTCATTTACAATACACCTATCCATGAATTCATATCCCCTGAGGTAACATGATATTTATGGTTAGATCGGGGCAGATGATCATAGTTAGCACAATTATTAAAGGAGTCAGATGATTGCATCTAGTGCAGATCTAAACATAACTATTATATCACCTCAGCGAAATGGACCTCTTGCTAGTAGCCTCTGTAATGGACACATCCATTGATAATCCTGACTCTTAATTGCCCATCGGACGACTCATATCAACAAATGATGAAATTGGTGAATTTTGAACAGTAAATAATACAAATAAATTTCTAAAAAAATATTTTCTACATTTTTACGTACCACGTGATCAAATAATACTTGTAATTATCAATTTTATATAATTTCATCTTTATTTGCTTCTTAAAATTGAGTCAACAATTACGAACCGTTCATTTTTATATGAGCGATCGATGGTCGATCCGCAGTGAATTACTTCCAAATTACTTTTTAAATGATCATGGGAAAACATTGAACTGTACTAGCAAAAAAAAAAAGAACTTTCTTTATGTCAAAGCTTTGATCCAACGCGATCTATTTGTGACCCTACGATGTGTGTATATTCCGTAAGCTTGATGGATAGGTAGATGAACATCAAATTTCATCAAATTTCACTGTAATTATATTAATGTGACACTCTTTGATTTTAACGGTTCCGATCAATCATTAGATGACGTATACTTGTAGGTCTTCATTAACTCACACTACAAGAGTTCATGTGCTATGTTCAACAATGATATATATGAGTTCTTGATGTACCAAGAATGTTATGTTGTATAATTTTTTGATCCAAACTATTTAGCAATTCATAAACATGTTTTTTCCATTAATTATGCAAATTTCATTTGCAATTTTTGTCTAAATTAATTGCCTAAACGATATACTATAAATTATTTCAATCCCATTTAAATATGAATTGCAAGAATAAAATACCTATTACATGTAGAAGTTCAAACAAAACAAATAAAAAAGAAAATTTTAATCACTTATGAATAGTATATACGGCAGAATTTTCATTTCTAAATATCTAAATTAAAACAATAATAAAGTAATTTTGTATGCATTAAGAAAATTAATTTCAATTCCCTCTCATCCCCCACGAACCCCACAGAGTTACAATTGAGCTGAATTTTATTTACAGAGTGGATTTAACTGCAAGCAGTGCTCATCCTATTTAATTTCAAGAGCTTCCATATGAGTAGTAAATTGCACAAAGCTTAAAACGCTCTGTTCTCTTTAACCCTGAGATTTTCATTTTCCCCCCAATATATCGAATTCGCATCCTCTGAGATACCTCATATTTTGCGTGACTTTTGGAAAATCTCAACCGTTCAATACGTTTTGCACTAATCCCAAAGCTCAAATAATACTGCCCCCTGCGCTATTCCCGAACAGGCACCGGACACGTCGGTCATGAAAAATATGAGATATCTCAGAGGATACACCCTCCAACATATCCAGTTTCCCCCCATATCTCACCCAGCAAAATTTAGGCGGCTTCCCAAATCTGCCTCTCACTTAAACCCTCAAATTTCACCCTCCTCTCTCCTGTCCACAGAGAATGAAATTTGGTTTTCCCCCGCTTTAGAGTTTCCGATCTAATTTAGAGTGACAAGGAAGAGGGTTTCTCGCCTAAAATTTCCGACCTAATTCAGAGTTTCCTCTTTCCCTCCCCTCAAATTTCGGTAAAATTGATTCACAATCCGATCTAGGGTTTCTCGAGTACTTTCTCCGTCTCCGCCTCGACCTGACCATATGGTTGTCTCGCGCCACCTCACAACTGCACTCGATTTCTTAACTTGTTTCATGCCAGGTAATTTGTTTCTTAACTTGATTGGAAGTTGATCAAATTTTCGAACAAAGGTCCAAGTGGTAGATATCTCATCTAATTTGTTAGTTTATACTTGTAAATTGCATCTGATAAGCTAGTATTTGACTTCTATTTATTTGATAGCTGGTTGCTCATAAGGTGTTTGATAAATTGCTCAAGCTAAAAAAATATAGTTTTGTTGGACAGCTCGATGAATATTTAAAATCAAATTATAATTTCTGTTGCGAGAATATAGATTTACTGAATAAAAAAACTGCAAGGTTATACATGCTCTGTTGAGGTTGAGGCATGATTAGGTAAAGAATAATTATGTGTATTCATACATTGCTAGTAAATGATTAGTTGGGAGTTTGACACAAGAGGAACATGAGTTAATTAGTTTATTTTTGAGTTATTATGATATTTAACTATAATGCAGCACTGCAGCAAGAGACGTTGATAATTGCACCATTGATAATTACAGATTTTATTTTATGATGCAGGTCTCTGCACAGCTTCTACTTGTTGAGATGAACAAGGAACTCAAGGGACTAAGGTTTTTGATGTCATTAATTTTTCACGTCAATGGACTAAGGTCAGTTAAAATACAATCTCTAATCTAGCTTAAGTGATGATTGCACAAGCAGCTCAATTTTTCTAAAATTGCAATTCAGCGTTCCCCAATATTTGTGCTTTTACAATTCGGGGTGTGTAAGTGATATGGTGATAGTTACTTGAAAGAGAGGTTTCATTAGCCTAGGAAGTTGCATAAGATGGAGGACCAGACTTTAAATAACCTGTGTAATTTATTAAATAAAATGTGCAAAATATCACTTCTACCTATCAGTAATGCCAGTTGTTTCTTTGATGCCTAAATTGTCAACATCTTCCCGTAGTCTAATCAAGTGAAGAGAAAATACAGTTAGATATTAATGGTGTCTCTCTCCCCTATGTGAAAGTCTTGAATTTTTCTTATCTCAGGGCTTGAATTTTTGACACTGTATTATGTGAGAGGCTTGAATTTTTGAGTATATTTTATTGCATTGATGCATGCATTTTAAGTGTTTGATGAATTGCATTAAATTACCATCTCGACCTTGTAAAAGCATAGACTGCACGAGCTTTCATTCCTAAAGAGTTCAGACTAGTTGAAGCCTTTGAGTACTAATAATTTCCTCTTCCATTTATACCCTTGCTGTAACTTTGCCAAAATGACAATTCTCAAGTTGCTTGTAGTAGTGTGTTAAGATGGGTATTACTTTGCCAAAATGACAATTCTGAACTAGCCATGTTGTGCTCTCCATATTCTAACATTGCACTTCCACTTATAATTCTTAGGTTCAAGGTACCCCCTCTCAACCATCTCAGGAACAAACTTCAAGTCTGCAAATGGAATTCAATCCGGTTAGTACTTTTACAATGTTGGTTGAATATTAAAATTCTTATGAAAATAACATCTAAGGCTGCAAATGGAAAGAATTAGATGTTCCACACTAATGGGTAACACATTAATGGGTAATGGTACCATTGAGTATTTTTCAAGATAATGGTAAGATGTAAGATGCAAACAATTGATTTTTAAGGTGCTTAGTTTGATGTTGTTTTGTTGGTATCAACCCAGTACTGTCACTGGTATCAAAATTGAACTGACAGGGACCCTTCTGTATATACTCCTTAAATGTATCAAAACCAGCTCAAAGAAAATTGTATACTAATAATGATCAATAATAAGTTACTTCTGACAGGCTTGTACAACATAATTAATTTTTATAAAAGAATATGCTCTAACATTACAGTTTGATTTACAGAACCAACATCCAAATCAAGAAGTGTCATTCCAAGCACTGCTGATTTCTCAAAATGCGCAAGAAATTGCAGGTAATGATGCTGTAATGTCCAATTGGTGGGCAAATCCTACTTCGACATGAACCAGGGATGTCTAGTGGGGTTGTCGATATTTAGGGTAAAGTATTTTGGTTATATTGTGGGTATATTTTGTTAACTCATAGGGAGGTGAGTTTATTTTGTTAATGCTTGATAGGTGGGCACATTTTGGGTATATTTAGAAGCTAACTCTTTTATTATCAATGATGTTGTTTTACTTCTTTTTAAATTTTGGTTCAATGTAAGATGATTATACTATGTTGGTCAATAATTATTAGCTGCGTTATACTTATGTTTCAATGTATTTTATGTGAATGTTGATGAATGAGAAATTGGGAATTGTAAAAAATCACTGGGTTGGTACCAGATTGGTACAGGGAGGGAGGATTGTAGAATTGGAGCATGCTAATTTCCAGCCATTTCCTGTTATTATGTACGTTGGTATCTCCATGCAAATAGTATGAACTAAATTCAAAACATATCAATAATCACCCATGTAATAAGTTAATAATCTTCCTATGCTAATAGTCAGGTGGGATCCATATTTCCTTGCCTTGCATATAGTCAGGTGGGACCCATATTTCCTTGCCTTGCATATAGTCAGGTGGGACCCATATTTCCTTGTCTTGCATATAGTCAGGTGGGACCCACTAAAGCTCCCTTACAAATAACCAGATGGGGCCCATGCTGCCTCCCCTTGCAAATGCCACAAACGGGGTCAACTCTAAAAGTAGTTGCATGCGCCCTTGTTGCAAGGGAGTCCTTGCAATTACTTAGCAGTTGTGAGGGATGTTGTTGCAAGGGCATAGTTGCAAGGGTAAGCGCATGCAACAAGTGTTTTTGGGCTTGTTGCAAGGGTATCTCCTTGCAACAAGCCATTTTTCAGGGCATGCAATAAGTTACGATTCTAGTAGTGAAAAATGTTCTTAAGAGAGGCATGATTTGGGTTTGGATACAACCCAACTGAATTAGTTGGCTCATCAGGTCAACTCTATTCAGCAATGCGGAAACCAGTAACAACAATGTTAATACATAAATTTATATCTTGTTCTTGTTCAGTCCCAAGGATGCCAGATCGTCACAGGCTGATTAATTTTATGGTGAGTTATATACTTGTTGTTGTTTTTGGTACTTGCACTGGTACCAAAGATTAATTTTGGCTTGTGGAGTTGTGAAATAGTAATAACAATAGTATGTTTTTCCGTCCAAAATTTTAAGAACAAGCATTTGGTACAGTGGCCGCATCAGAGGTCCTGAGTTTGAAACCCGAATGAGTGGGAATTTTTTTTTTATGGACAATAAATATAAATTGGAAGGCTGACCTCCATCTTTTTATCTCAAAAAATAAAAATAACAATATCAATAATGACCATTTTAAATGTTTTAAATGTTCACAAGTAAAGAATCAAATTTCTAAGTTTACGGACAATACGGCAAAGCCGAAGTACCAGAAAAAGGGAGCAAGACTGACATAAGAATGTGAAAAGCGAAAACCAATATAATATAGTTCTATAACTAGAAAGCTGCTTTTAAACATCAAAAGGTACAAACATCCATGATTACAAGCAGAGAGCTCAAAATGATGATTCCACAACAATACAGAAAACCATTTGACTTTAACTAATAAGAAAAAACTATCATCAGAATAACATCCTACATAGTCATAACTGCCCAATAAAAATTACTTCAGATCTTTTCTAATTTGAACACTGTTTTAACATCTCCGTTGTTATTAAAAAATATGAAAAACACTTCTAACCAAGCCCAGATGCGGCAACAGCTCCAGGGCCTGACCTCACTGCCTGGGTTGCCTGTAGCATCGCCATTCTTTTATTTCTCTCAAGTTGTGTATTCTGCCCCAACAAAGTTGCATAACTTAGATAAAAGAAATATGAAAGGAAATGCATAATGTATTTCATAAAGTAACTTCTGCCTTTTTTTCGCTTGGTTTTGTGAAGTTGGGATTTTTATAATTACAGCTATAATCAGGACTGAGCCAAGCTCTAGTATGAAGTCTGGTTGACCTCCTGTTTTATATGTATATTCCGTAAAAGCCAAAGAGGTGCAGGGCTTTTACGTAATATGCATATAAAACGGGGACTTTATACAGGCATTTCCTTATGCAACAGAAAAGGAAGAGAACTTCAAAAAAGGAGGTACTTGTTTATCGAAGCAGTCAGCCATCGTGTAGATAATTCGATCAGCAAGGCCATATCCTATAGTTTCTTCTGCACTGAGGAATTTTAAATGCCTAGCATCTTTCGCTAACTCTTCCTTTGGTTTGCCGGTCACCTCTGATAACTGCCCCAGATAAGCATCCGCTTCTGCCTCGAGATCTTTCACCTGTTAATTCATGTAAAAAGATAGATAAAGCGAGAAGCTTGTACTGATTATCTATTTGAAAAAACAATTGTCTCACAGATAATGGTCAATTGAGGCCAAGTTGGATGCAATTGAAGACAGAATCGAACCCTAATGCTTTCATCGTTGCTTAATAGATTGGTAACAATAAATAAACTGGATCAAATTTAGGTCTAGTCACACAAGTCAAGGTAAGTTGGAGCCCAATTGAGACTTCAATATGTCAAGCTCTGTGAAATATGCCATCTTGAGGATACCAATATTATACCTTACAAGTGGTACAGACTATTATGGTTGTCAACTAACGTGTACCTGTGCGTATCGGTTTGAATTACAATTCAACCAGATGAAGAAAACACTGATATGGCCGTGTATATGCTAATTATCATATGAATATGTTGAGAAAATACCTTGAGCCACATGTCTGTGGTGGGTCCAATATTTTTGAATATCTTCGGCAGGTGCAAGCTAGCTGAAAATGCAGTTACACATTATTCAACAGGAGAAAAATAGAAACATTCTCGTAGTAGAATATTTTGGGTTAACATACTCTTTGAATGAGGCAACAAAAGGCGATTTCCTTTATCGCCACGTGAAAGAATCACGGCTGCCTGTCCATATGCTACGCCTAAGTTCAGTGTATGCACCTTGGCTTTACAATACTATTGTCCAAGAAATGAAAAAAAAAAAAATCACTTCTTTGAAATAAATAAAATTAACCGAAACATATCTACCAATGATCTTATGTTCAACTTTTATGCTAACAAACCCACAAGTGCCATGTGCCGGACCAACCACGTAGTGCCAAAAGAATAAATATGGGGAAAAAAATGAAACAGATATGTCCCATAACAGTGTTGAACTTACACTCATAGTATCAGCAATGGCAAATCCCAAAGCTTCGTATCCAGTTACCTCCATATTCATATCCTGGTTGATGGTGGTAAATAAAAAAAAATATATATATATAAATATAACATTGAACAAGGATAGCTAAAAGTTCAAACAAATAAAAAATTTAGCACTTAATCTGCTAAAATGGAAATGTACTTAATGTACCTGTGTTCCTGAAGAGTTGATGTAGAGATAAATAGGTTTAGAGGAGTCTTCAAAATCCAAAAATAACAATTGAGCTATTATAAGCTCTGCCACAGCTTCATGCAACTGTCAAAATGGAGCAAAAACAATCTGTCAAATATGAGACCAAAACTTTTGTATGCAAAAACAATCTGTCAAATACAGAGAAGTCATGAACAGGTTGGTACAAACCGCCATTCCAAGATAGACAATGCGTGCATCTATGAGCAGAGATGGCATGTCAGGTGGCTCGTCATCATAACCGCCTCCTCGGTACATGCTGACACGCGGTTTAGTATCCTTTCCTATCTCCTCCTCTAAACTTCTTATATTGGAGAACCTTTTATAAAATGCATCAGAAGTTAAACTCTCCTGTTGCAGGATAACAAATATTAGTGGGTTTCTCCTACTTAAGGTGCTTTTGCAGAAATTAACAGATCCATAGAAAGAAATCCACAAGCCAAAACAGTAATATACCTAATGGTAAGTACTGACTAAATTAGAACTGACCGGTACGTATCTACTACGTGCCATCCAATCATCCGAAGTTTCAGACAAAAGTAATGTACTAGTTATGTCCCATGCCAGGATGGCATTGGTACATACAGGTGGTACTGGACCAAACCGGTTAGGTACCATTAGATATCAGTTTATTTCTTTCTTTTCTGGAAATGGATATCAGTTGATATCTTGTTTGTCCTTTTGTCAGGTTTACTTATTGGCCTGTTTAAGATTGATTGTGTTTGTATGCAGGAATCACAGAAGCAGCTAAAGAACAGAAATCTATATATTTGTCTTTTTTTTTTCTCAACTCTAAAGCTTTGCGAATTAAATGTGCAAAACAAATAAATATTACTCACTGGATTAAATTTAGCCGATTGACGAGTCAGGATATTATCTTTTGCCATTAACATGTTCATCTGCTGGCGTGGAAGACCGTACAGACACTCTGGAACATTCTTGTAATTATCCATCACTGTAAGAACACGAACAAAAATAGTATATCCAAGATAAACCAATTTGAAAAAAAAGTTTAAACAGTAGGAAGAACAGTAATGGGTTGGGAATTCAGTCATTACTCCAGCTATCTCTATCAATTTTTTTAACTTGGTTAAAATGAATTAACCTGACTTGACAATTTGACATGGATTAATTGGCCGCTGTATATTGATCAAAAGTGATCTCCATAGATTTTCAAAACAAATGCATCATTATGCAAAAAGATAAAAACGAACAAGAAAAGCATTAGCGGGGAACCTACACCCATCTAAGAGATTCTCCTCGCGAAACTGCTTAGGTATGTGATCGAGATGCTTTCGAGCTGGGAAGGAGCAACAGCATCTCAAGCCAGTTCTCCTGGGTAAGCGAGAAAAACGATGAGCAAACGGCGGTGTGGATACCGGGCGGTGATTGGAAGCAATTTTAGCGGTTGTTTGGGAGGTTACTGGAGGCGGAGAAGAGAGCAGAGACATAATGGGGCGGGTTCCGATCATGCGCCGGCGAGTGGGACTGTTGGTTACAGAATTGTTAAGTGTAGGGGTTTTCGTTTTTGGATAGGACAGGTTTACAGAAAAGACCCTCCGAAATGTTGAGGTTTTAATAAACGGGCTTAACTCATTACCTACAAAATTGGATTCAAATCTGCTGAAATTCAAGATCATCAATAACAGTAATTCTGAAATTCCTGAAATTTTTAATCCAGCCATTGAATTGTTTCGAGATGTGTACATAGAAAACTAGCTGTTTCGAGATACGTGCATATAAAAAGTTGGACAGCTGGATCTCGGATTTCAAGAATTTCAGAGTTACTTCAAAATTACTGTTTATAGATCTCGGATTTCAGCTGATCTGAATCCTACAAAATTTGATTTAGCTAGGTTTGAAGATTCGTGTAATCGTGTTTCTTCAACTTGTCATTTTATGATCATAATTTGGTTTCAATGTTGAAATTTGTTATAATTTTTGTAGTAGAAACACTTTTAATTAATAGAAGATAAAAGATAGATCGTGAATTAATGATTTTTTGCAAAAAAAAAAAAAATCATATATTTAAGATATATGTTATCTGAAATCTATTTTTTAATGGATACTCTGAAAAAGTACCGAATTATTTTTAATTAACATCTTAATAATTCAAAATTAACAAGTTACCACCGATTGCACTAAAATTGAGTTTTTACCACCCACGCAAGCTGGGCTGGCGCACTAAATTGGGACGGTGCACAGAAGCCCAACTTGTGCACCAAATTTTTTATTTTTTTTAGTCCTATTCTGTTGTGCGTATAATTGGTGGTATAAAACGTTAATCAGAAGTAATTTGCGCACCAACTTACTTAGTACAAAATGCTGCTCAGTTTGTGCGTATAATTTGTTGTAGTAATTTTTAGTTCAAACATAGTACAAATTTTTATTTGTTAAACATGTGCGTTTTATTTTCTACAATTTCTCCGTCTAATTTGATGCGAACTTGTAATTCTAAACACCACAGTACAAAACAAAATAGAACAAGAAAAAAACTTAGTATAAAAATTTCAAACACAATACAACATAATAGAACAAAACTAAAACAAAATTTGGTGCGCAAGCCGGCTCAATTTGATGCACGAACTGAGTCGTATTTTTTTAATTTTGAAGTAAATGATGGTAACTAATTAATTTTGAATTATTAGAGTGCTAAAAAAGAACAGATTATTTTTTTAGTTTTTTCCAACTACTTTATAAAATTTTATTATTTTAAGAAAATCGATTTGTTCATCCATGAGCACTATCACAATTTATACCGCGAATTCATATCCTCTGCATTAGCTCAAAAGAGAATATTTTGAGTTAATGAATCTCGACTATTCGATCTATTTTAAGATTCATGCAAACTAGATTTGCACTAATATTAAAGGCCCTCTATATTATAGACATGAGCTAGATTGACTCCGTTTAAAATCAGACCGTTGAAATTTATTAACTCAAAAGATTTCCTTTTGAGTTAATGCAACTAGGGCTGATTAATGAGCGAGCACGAGCGAGTTAGGGTATGCTCATGCTCGGCTCATTAGCTTAATGAGCATGTTGTTAATGAGTGAGTTGCCGAGTTGTTTAAAATACATCATTCAAAAATTAATTTTCATTTATAGAATTTAACAAATTGTCATAATCAAACATAATTAAACAATACATAATTTAACAAAATCTAGCAACTCTTCCTCTTTTGCAGATTTGAAATTCCAACCTATTAAAATTCCAAACTAATTAAACAATACATAATCTTACTTCATCTATCATTGCTCATTGGGATTTGAAGTTCCAAGCTCTCTTCCTTTTTTGCAGATTGCTACAAAAAATAAACAAGTATTAGTCAACACTAAGAATCAAGAAGCATTCAGCTAAATAAATTAACGGATAGGTACGATATTGAATCTGAGAGTTGACTTGTCACACCCCAAACCGGAATTTCCAGATTAAGGTGTGATCAGTCCCCGCCTCGTGTTTAATTATCTTTAAACACGCAAGGCTAATCAAATACAAATAAATAACAACAGCGGAAGCATGAATAAAATCCAGAAAAGCACAAGTCATACATCCATAAATAAACACAAACATATAATGTCCATACAGTCCACATCACAATAAATTCACAAACTAAAGAAAGGATACAATATCTATCGAGTCCCATGTATAAATAAAAAACATCGGGACTCTCAGCCCTAAGCAAAAGAACCTAAAATCTATAAACAAGCGGCGTGGCCATCGGGAACAGCTTCTGGCATCTCCTGCTGCGGAACGCCAGACTCTGTACCTAAAATCCCACATCAAAAAGTGGGTGAGCAAACAATTGCCCAGTATGTGACCCAGAATTATCCCTTCAGGGATCCTCTTTCGGTCAAAGCACTTTTAATATTAATTCTACGTAAGTTTAATGTCGCAACTTTTAAATGCACATGATTTAATATAGTTATCCTAATTTAATAACTATTAAAAGAAAAATACATATAGTAGATGATATGATGCGATTATCCTATCATGACAACATGCAAAGTGTTACCAAAATAAAATACAAGGAGAGTATTCTCCAATTTATCAATACGGAGTCCAGCACTAACGTACTGTGTGTAGAAGGTTATTATAATAATACGAATACATTTAACACCCCGTGCTGTGCCAATCGGACTAAAAGTCCCACAAGATGAATATATCTCAATCCGTGTATTTTTCCTTGCTCTAAAACAATCATTCAACCAAAGCATATGAAATATGATAAATCATATAAGCAAGTCGTAAAAATCAGTTAATCCGTTTCCTCATGAGCATGGAACCCTCCATCGTCTGACCATAAACATAATTCAGATAGGCGTGTCACCCTCAAAGGCGTGAGACCCTTTTTCCACAGGTCTGGGCGTGAGACCCACTAGAGCGTGTCATCCTCGCCGAGTATGCGACCCATAGTGACGTGTCATCCACGCCGGGCATGAGACTCACTAGAGCGTGTCATCCAGGACGAGTATGCGACCTCTAGTGACGTGTCACCCCAGCCTTCATCACAATGCCACCCCCAGGACAGCACACTGGCGCGCTGGGCATGAGACCCTCCGGAGCGTGTCATCCTCGCCGAGTATGCGACCCCTAGTGACGTGTCATCCACGCCGGGCATGAGACTCACTAGAGCGTGTCATCCAGGACGAGTATGAGACCCCCAGAGGCGTACGGTCCCAACACGCGACCTGGGGCAATGGGGTAAGCCATACAAGACTGGTAGCTTCTAATATAAAGGAGACCAAGCTCGATTCGTTTTCGTACCTCTGGGCTCGAGTCCGGCCCACACGTAATCGTAAAATAATCGAAAAGAATATTTAAAATCAAAGTTTATACATATATAATATATATTGTCCTCTACGAGAAGAGGACTACTAATAACCTAAAATAACTATAATATATATAATATCTAACCTGTAATTAAGTTACTCTACTCCTAATAAACAGTAAATTTTCATTTAGAAGGGTTTATGCAAATTCTAATTACAGTTCAAAAAGGTAAACATGCTCTAATGCATCTAATAATTTAAATACAGATGTCAGGTCAAGTGGTCGACTGGTAAGAGTACGCCACGAAAGAAATAATTCAGATATCCCACACCTGTAAGGCTAGCTGAAGGCGCGTGCTCTAATCACCTCCGAAGTCTGCGTATGCTCTGGTATCACCGTCAGCAGGATCGGTCCACGGATCAGGATCAGAATAGGTCTGATAACCTGTAATTCGTATCGTAATCTAATTAGAATCAAAACTAATTATCGTAACCCCTGCTACCCTTATTTTATTATTTTTAATCACGCGTTCTAATTTAATTTTGTCAATTAGGTGTAAAATACTTAATAGATTCGATTGGCTCGGTCGATCTGATTCATTTCCGATTGAGCGTAAGTATTTAAGGCCAACTCCATTTAATCTAATTAAGCGTAAATAAATTGTTTATCAACTTTTAATTTGGAGATAAATTGTTTTTAATTAAATTCTCTAAGTATTTCAAAGAAACCCTATTTATTTATGAGATTAAAAATATGTGGACAATTTACTAAGTTAAATATTGTGATAATTAATCTCGTTTAGATGATCGTAAGGTAAAAATACGTATTTTACTTAACTTCTCTAATGGTTCAACTTAATTTGTTCCTAAGTATGTATATGAATAAAATACGTCACTAACTAATTTTTAAAATAATCGAAATGATACAAAAATTATTAATACAACATATTTTATATTTATTTATATTTTAGAACATCTAATAATATTATTCCAAATGTTAATACTAATAAATAAACAAATTACTAAACTAAATTAAATTTGACTTAAATGTGTTAATCCTAATTAATTAACAACTTATAACTTTAGAGTTTTAATTAAAATCCGTAAGTGTTAATTTATTTGAGTATAAAATATAGTACATTGCTTAGCAATTTAGCATACTATAATTATTATAACTTGAACTATTTTAGCGATGCATAAAAATAGTAGTATGGTTTTAATCAATTGTCTTTATTAATTAACAATATATTTATTTTTAGAATCTATAAATCTAAGTATTTAATTTATTAATTCTAATTAACTACGGTTTGGTGTACTAATTAAATTTAAGTTGGGTTTGTACAACCCGATCAAAATCGGCCGAATCCAACTATCCAACTAATTTAATTAAAAGACCCAATTGAATTTAAAAACAAACCTATATATATTTATATATAGAGGAGGGATCCAATTACACCTTTTTTGGTGACACACTTTGACACCTACTATTTTTAAAGTCCAAATAGTCGATTTAAACCGTTCAACATGATGGATATATTAAAATGTGCTTGGAGATCAAATTTTATATTTTTTTGAATTTTTTTGCTATTTATTAAGATGGTTACAAAAATCGTTGTTTTCAGACCATTGAAAAACAGCGATTTTGTAACCATCTTAATAAATAGTAAAAAAATTCAAAAAAATGTAAAATTTGATCTCCAAGCACATTTTAATATGGTGATCATGTTGAACGGTTCGGATCGGCTGTTTGGATTTTGAAATCGCAATATTGACCTATATAAAAAACGGTGTCATGATGTGTCACCAAAAAAGGTGTAATTGGATCCCTCCTCTTATATATATTACTTTCGGTTTGGGCTTAAACCCAAATGTTATTTATCTAAATTAAAACTAAGCCCAGCTAGCATATGGCCCTCCAATTTAAGGAAATTTCCATGGGTCCAAATATTATAATTCCACCCCTTAATATTATACAATTTACGTACGGGTCCCTACAATTTACCAGAATCGTACCAGAACCAGAAAAACACTGGTACCGAACTGGTACCAGTTACCAGTCCGTAACAGAGAGGTTTAAGGGCAAGGCCGGTTATAATTAAACACCTCGATAATTATTTAATCACAAGAACAGAAAAGCAAAGAGTTTTAAGGGCTCAATTCAAATTTGAGTCAAAATATACAAGTAGCACAGCCCCTGCTAGTGCATACCAGCACCGAAACAACAAGAAAATCAAGAAGTACAAAAATCAGATTATGGCATACTTGCATAACAGAAACAGTTCAAAGGGGTGGCTCGGCCATAATTCATATTTCTCCAATCACAGCAATTCAAAGGGATGGCTCAGCCACATATCACACATCAAAATATTCATGGAAAACAGGTCAGAAAAGGGGTGGCTCGGCCTCATGTCATACCCCAAAAATATTCACAAAATCAGAGGTCATTGGGCCTTACCCGGATTTTGATTGAATGGCACAATGGCAGCTAGTACCAAGACATCTCGCATCGCTTCTCGACTTCCTTACAACTAACAAGCACCACACAGCAAGGTCACCACTAAGCACCAGACCAGCAACAGAAAAGCCCCCAAATTGGCACCAGTTCGCAACATAGGAAGGCAACAGAGGGGAAATCGTACCCAAGCACCAGTCCAGTCGTCTAGGCTTAGTAAACAGCAATCACAGTGAAAAACGGAAAAGAGGGGAAAAAGGAGTAAAGCTTCTCAACTCATGAGTTTTCAACCAACCAAAATTCAAAACTGAATAGAGCGAGAGAGAGTGACATATATAACCGAGAGAGAGAGAAGGTCGTGGGCGCAACAGAGGCATTCAATGGCACAGCGACTAAGTCGCGAGGTGGGTGTGCATTAATCGTCGCTCGTACTACTTTCTGACAAGGGACGGGATAGCAAAGAAAAACGGGTGCGATGCGCGTGGGAGAGAGACGATCCGCCTCTCTTTTCTTCTCCTGTAAGCAACAATCATAGAGAGGCGTGCGGTGGGGTTTGGGTGTCAGCGACGGGGAGAGCAGTGGGGTTCGCTGTCAGTGAGAGGAAGAGGAGCTAGCGGGTCGGGTTGGGGTTATCTCTGGGGGGGTCAGCGATAGAGAGTAAGAGGGGTGGGGGTTCTTGGGTCAGCGAGAGAGAAGAGAGGAGTGGGGCTGCGGAGTCAGAGAGGGAGAAAGGGGGCGGGGGCTTAATAACAGGGGGTTAAGAGGAGAGGGGATTACTTTAAGATCCGTGCATAATGTTTTGAATGGTCAAGATCTCACAAAAATTTAAGAAGGGAATTCAATTGGTTTTATTTAATAACTTAATCAATTGCATTTTATCAACAAAATTTAACAATGTTTGCATTTTAAAATTTAATACGAATGTTTAGATTGATCATATTTTAACGTTCGAATTCATTTGTATCTCCATCAATGTTTAATAATTTCGTTCACCTTTGCATTCCTATTTAGAAATTTTTTTTTTTATTTGTTAAATTAAATCTAAAATTTTGTTTAAACTTACTAACTAATTTATTCAATCTAAAATTTTATTTAGTTGTAAAATCTTAGTTATTAGACTTAATTACTTAATTAGATTTTACGGGTTATAACATGACTTATTACTACTAGAGTGAGTTTTTCACTTACCTTTCTATCTCTTGAATCTAGTAGTTAATCTGTTAATGACTTCAAACTTGCTTCCTGGGCCATTCTAAAAAAAAAAATCAAGGGATTAGATGTGACAGGATTTATGTAACTCAGTTCTTAATGATCTAATGAGCGAGTTATGAGCGAGTTGAGGTATGCTCATACTCAGCTCATTAAGTAAATAAGCGAGTTGTTAATGAGCATTTATCAAGCGAGTTACTCAACCCTGAATGCAGCTGAGTTCGGATCTAGTGAAGTAACCCAATCTTTGGGTTTTGGATCGGGACCGTCCGATTCGAATCCGCGAAAATCCAACTGTGAAGTGAGCGCACACATTCCGATGACGAACTCGAATTCCGAGACAATCTCGAGCGACGAATTCGAATCGGACGGTCCCAATCCAAAACCCAAAGATTGGGTTACTTTAAGGGATCCGGACCCGAATGCAGCTGGGGTCGGTGTATGACAGGCGTCAGGAATTAAAAGGTAATGGACGTGTCCAGTTGTTTCAAATGGAGAATAATGACCTTATCATGCTTATCGGTCATCGCTCTCTCCTCTTCCAATTTCTTCGGTCTATAGGGTTCTCTCTCTATTTCTTCCTCTCGATCTCTCGCTCGATCTATCTAACACGATTGAGATCGAACCGGCGGTCACCGGATCTGACCCTGATTTGTCGCGAAGATGTACGGATTCGAGGCTTTGAACTTCAACATAAACGATGGTTATCTGGAGGCGATCGTGAGGGGTTACCGCTCCGGTCTGCTCACCGCCGCTGATTACAATAACTTGTGCCAGTGCGAAAGCCTAGATGATATCAAGATGCACCTCTCTGCTACCGATTACGGTCGCTACCTACAGAATGGTATTTTTGTTGCGCAATTTGAGAAATTTGAGCTTAATTAGGTGTATGTAGGCAAGATTGGGGAATTTAGGATTTGATCTGATCTTTGAAGCAGTCTATTTTGATCGCTCTAATAAGTGGAACTCACTTTAGCTTTGTATTTCGCATCACCTCTAATTGGGTCTGAGCAAGTAACAAAGGATCAGGAAAAATGACTTTGAAGTGTGATCCGGCTAAATGTTTTGGGATTATATTTACTAGGCTAATTATTGTGTACAGTGTTGAAATTGAGCAGAGCTTCTCTGGTTTCCACTTGTATGCAAATTATAAGAAGCTGAATCTTACTATAATTCACTTGTATACAATATACTGGCCGGAATTTTGTGTGCAAAATCAAAACTTAGCTATGTTGCTCTGGTTTTAATCTATGAAATTTTGTAAAATTCTGCTTGACAAATCTGGTTGGCTATAAATTGGTAAAGGAATGTTGATTTTGATACAGATTGGTAACTTGTTGTCTGAGTAAACTGAGCTTGCTTTGAT
The DNA here is from genome assembly GCA_025461125.1 of Carex kokanica. Lineage (NCBI taxonomy): Eukaryota > Viridiplantae > Streptophyta > Magnoliopsida > Poales > Cyperaceae > Carex > Carex kokanica. The sequence goes on from JAJGRX010000962.1 coordinate 464,461, forward strand.
GTCAATTGAAGTCGCCTAGAGTAATGTTTCGCTTGTTGAGTGAGTCTATGCTACTATGCATAGCACGGATTAGTCCGTACTACGGAGCCATATTTTCATTTTGAAAATCCTAATGGTCGATCCGAACCATTCAACTGATCCCCACATGAATATGTACGTGCAGACTAAATTTTATATTTTTCCGAATTTTTTTACTATATTTTAAGATAGGTAGAAAATCACTTGATCTGAAAATTCTGGACCATCCAAAAACAGTGATTTTCTACCTATCTAAACAAATAGTACAAAAATTCTAAAAAATAGAAAATTTAGCCCACAAGTATATTCTCATATGGAAATCATGTTGAATGGTTCGGATCGACTGTTAGGATTTTGAAAACGAAAATATTGATCCGTAGTACGGACCAATCTGTGCTATGCATAGTACCATAGACTCACTCTCACTTGTTTTAAGGATGGTTTTTCTTTAAATGAAAAAAAAAATGTCAAGTCTGGTTTGCAATTAATGTGCAAATGTTTATGTTCTTTCCTGAGAACTCATGTTAATTTTTGTAGAGCCTTCTCCTTTGCACACAACTACTATTGTGGAGAAATGCACTCTTAGTTTGGTGGAGGAATACAAGCATATGATGTGCCAGGCTACTGAGCCGTTGTCAACATTTTTGGAATACATTACGTAAGTATTTTCAAGTTCATATGTATATGATCATCTCTGAATTGGTTTGCTATTTTTTACCTCTAGAAGTCAATGATTTTCTTGTATGTTTATTGAAGTTATGGGCACATGATTGATAATGTTGTGCTTATTGTAACTGGGACGTTGCATGAGAGAGATGTGCACGAACTTCTAGAGAAATGTCATCCTTTGGGTATGTTTGACAGGTATAACTCGTGTTTCCTTTCGTTTTGGCTTTAACAATTAGTTAAATTTATTTACGGTAATTATGTTTATGATATTCCTGGATTTTTAATTATTCCTCCAATTTATTTTACAGCATTGCATCACTAGCAGTTGCACAGAACATGCGTGAACTTTACAGATTAGTCCTTGTAGACACTCCATTGGCCCCATACTTCTCAGAGTGCATTACTTCTGAGGTACTTCTTGAGCATTGTTTTTGATATGTTGTTTGCTTGGTTATGTTACAATATTTCTGAGTTACATTCGTCATGTGCAATAATAGGATTTGGATGACATGAACATAGAGATAATGAGGAATACACTGTACAAAGCATACCTTGAGGACTTCTACAAGTTTTGTGAGGTAACTTTATTGGTTGGTTGAGAGCTTGTCCACTTGGTTAAAGTTTTATTTTTCTTTGCTTATTTAATTTCTGAATTAGAAACTTGGCGGAGCAACAGCTGAGATAATGTGTGATCTCCTTGCATTTGAGGCCGACCGGAGGGCTGTCAATATAACAATTAACAGGTGGGTCCTGAAAGTTTTGCTGTCGATTTCATTGAACCATTTTAGTGCAAGCTGGCTTTTATTTGAACTTATTTTTTATTTTTATCGTTAATAGTATTGGAACAGAGCTGACAAGGGATGACCGTAAGAAGCTTTATTCCAATTTTGGTTTGTTGTAAGTGCTTGCTGAAGCCCTCTACTAATTTATTGAGTTGTGCATTATTTTGATTTAATATGGAATAATATTCTCCTTTTTGGGGTAGGTATCCATATGGTCATGAAGAACTTGCTATTTGTGAGGACATTGACCAGGTAAATATTTGTACCTCTGTTTTACCCTTTTAACTGATTTTCTGTCTGTACAATCAGTATACCTTTTCTTTTTTCGTTTAAATAGTAATAAAATGGGGATGCCCTAGGTCCAGCGCCTACCCCGTAAGAGATGGGGTGGCGTGGTATTCCACAGAGAGAGGGTATTGTGGCACACTGTGTGATGGGCATAATACATTAATCTTTTGATGGCCTGTTTTGTCTGGTCTCTGCATCAGTAGTAGCTAGAGCAATTGACTTGGTCAAAATTTATCTTTATTTTTTTTCATTCTTCAACCCTCAAAACAGATTGCTTTTGTACCGTTATTATTATCTTTACAAATATGATCGGAATTATATAAATGTGCATGGAAGTTTTTATTTCTCTTATCTTGTTTCTAATGGTAATTGCATTTTTTTTTTTTTTTTTGGTCTAGTTTTATCGAGTTTTTATTTCACTTGTGTTATTTTACAGGTCCGTGGTGTAATGGAGAAGTACCCACCATATCAATCTATCTTTGCGAAGCTCTCATATGGAGAAAGCCAGATGCTAGACAAGGCCTTCTACGAGGAAGAGGTTAAAAGGCTCTGCCTTTCCTTTGAACAGCAGGTAACTTTTCTTACACCATCTTTAATCATATAAACTTTGTGAAGCATATGTACTCCTTTTGTTTGACAACTTATTTGTACTTTTTCAAACATAATATAAATGCAGTTCCACTATGGTGTATTCTTTGCATACATGAGACTGAGGGAGCAAGAGATTAGAAATCTGATGTGGATATCTGAGTGTGTTGCGCAAAACCAGAAATCCCGTGTTCACGACAGTGTGGTCTTCATCTTTTAAATTATCTCTATATTTCGTTTATTTGTATTATAGTTTTCTTGTCCAAACTTGGATCCTGCTTGTATTAAATTTATCCTTCTTCCGGTGGCGGCGATGGTTTGTACACTGTTTGTCACTTTTTTTCAATAAACAAACACATATTGTGTGTTGAGGGAGACAACTAATTAGGCCTATTCAATTTTTCCTTCATTTTTGATACTACATTTGCGAATATATGTTCATATTTTATTCAGGTCGCTTTGTGTAATTAACTACTCTCTATTTTTGTTACTGCCGATCAATAGAAACGGCTGAGTGAAAAAGAAGAATGAATATTAGATGATTTTGATTAATTTTGGATTTGTTTTCAGGTGTTAAATTATTAAATCTGAAAGTGCGTATATATTAGATATTTATACTTAATTCTGGATTCATTCAAAGTGAGCAAATTATCAAAATTGATAGTTATATTTTAGAAGCATATATTAAATTTTATGTCAAAATAGTTTTGTATGCATTCCATATGTTTTGGATTTATGTGACATTTTTATTAAACAATCAAACTTGACGAATATAATCAGATATTATACGCTTCGTAATATGGGAGCTCTATATCAAAAAAATAAAAAATAAATAAAAAGATAAAGTGATTTATGTGTAATGATTTTACATACACGTGCAAAACACAAAACAAATCACATCTTGTAATCTTCGCATTGTAATTTGAACTTCAATCGATTTAATTATTATAATGCTTTTAGAAGATACTGGCACGTTGAGGGCATTAATTTCAAGAAACAAGGAATCCTTTTGATTTTATTAAATTATAGATTACGTGCATCATACTTTTGACTTCTAAAAAAACAACAGTCATGCTAAATATGAAACCTAAGAATCATATGCTATGTGGGAGCAATTAAACCATTCACAGAAAACAAGAGATAGGAGTAGGTCTGATGGGCATCGGACCTACTTTTAGGTTCAATTAACTCTAGCACCGTACGATTATCATTAAATCTGTGTGCAAGGAAATTGATACAGACTCGCACGGATTTTGATACAGAGTGCACGAATCTTGATGCTGATCGGATGGTCATCACACCCATCGAACCAAAGTAGATCCGATGGGCGTCGGAGCTACTCTGAATTCAGAAAACAAACATCTCCAAAAATAAAAAAATGGTTTCAACTTTTCTTCTAGAGCGTTTGACAAAGACTTCAATCTTTGTAAGAAAAAAAATGCACAGCTGCAATTTCTTTTCCTAATTGATTTTATACTAACGGCATGATCCATGCTTGCAAATATTTTGAAAAATAATTTCAACTCGTGTGTTATTGAATACCGACTCTGGCAGGGGCGGACCCAGGTGTATCCAGGGGCAGCTGCCCCCCCTGGATTTTGAGTTTTAGTGGAGATTTATCGGTTCCAACCGACTTTACTCTCCCTGGAATTTTTTTTGTTCTCCTCTGGACGTTTGATTTGTAATTTGGGTTAAATTTAGGGTTAAAATTGAAATAAATTTGTTGAATTTTCATTGATAATTAGAATTATAAGTCAAAGCATTAGAAATTACAAGTCAAAGCATTGTTTTTTATCGAGTACCTAATTAGTTAATGGATTTAAACCCAATTAGATATTTAAATCCGATTTGATATTTTTTTTGCCCTCACCTAACGAAAATCCTGAATCCGTCCTGAACTCTGGAAAAAGTGTTTGCCCTATCCTGTGAAGCTCGAGTTTTCTACGCAATTCATATTTTTTCCGTAGCCCACTAACTCACCTTCATCAGTTCGCCTCTTCGCTACAGATTGTGACAGATTAATATATATATATATTTTTTCTAACTCTTCGCTCTGAGCACTCTGTGAAAGAATCAAAGAAACAACAACAAAAGAGAGTAGCAAAACAGACACACACAAAATAAAAAGAAGGGCCAGCGATACCAACACCACCATGGAATGGACTCTGCTGCTTTTCCGACAGAAAAGTAGGGTTCTGCTTTTCTGCATCTCACCATTCAAAATTTTCCACTTCACGCATCTCGATACAGAAACTTTTTCATGCACAAATCTCGACGAATTTGAATGATTGGATCTGGAAAAACTGGCTGCTGCTTTTCTATCAAAAAAGTAGCAGAGTCGGACCCCACGACCATGAGGTAGTTGAACAGTAGCTGGCGAAACAGAAGGCGACAGGTGGCTTAGGCTCAGACAATCAGAAAACTGATAACCCTATTTTTTTTTTTTTTACTGATAACCGTAATTTTGCTTACTTTTAATATTTCGTCTGCTCATGATTCAAATTCTAACTAAGCTAATGCCACATAATATCAACATTCATTCCCTCTTACATGGAGCTGTTGCCACGCATCACTCATCAGTCATCACCAAACAACATTTAGGACCTGTTCGGCGGTCACTTGGGCTGGAGAATGGGCGCAAGATTTGAACTGATTTTTACTGTTCAAGTGAGAAAAAAAAAATTTACTCAGAGTGAATTTTTTTTTTCCCACGTGAACAGTAAACGGCCGAACATGCCCTTATTTTTAGAATTATAAATGCTTCGTGGTCTTCAGTCTTTTGACAGAGATAAGGCCACGATATATTACGAGCCTTTGTTGGAGCCACAGTGACAAACAAATAGTTTGGATTCGGTTCGGCGGAGTTAAAAATTTATAATTCGGATATAATTCGGAAATGATTCGGTATAACAAAGAAGAAAAAAAAACTAAAAAAAGCCCCCCAAATTTTTTTCTCGCGAATAAAACGTATTATACGTTTTTTTGTGTTTTATTTGGAGTTCGGTTCAGAAACATATTATACTCATCATGTATCATCTTCATACAAATATATATCTATATCTATAATTTTATTTTTAAAAAATTATCTTATACCTTAACAATAAGATAAAAAAAAACACCGTTATCTTTATCTGTACCTGATAAGCTAAACAATTTTTTTTATCTTTATTCGTATTTTCAAATATGATACATATCCGATAAATAAATAAAAATTCTGATCTAGTGAAGTAACTCAATTTTTTAGATTTTAGATCGGAACCGTGCAAAAATCCATCCGCTAAGTGATTGGCTATAGTTACTTTAGGGGATCCGGACCCACCTAAGATGAGGCACATAGTTATTGCGAATATGAAATCTATTGATTGGTTTGTCACTTGTCAGTTCTCCATTTGTAATTTAGGAGTGCGTATCCTCTGAGATATCTCAACTTTTGCGTGACCGACGTGTCCGGTGCCTATTTGGGGATAGCGCAGGGGCCCAGTATTATTTGGGCTTCGAGATTCGTCCAGAACATATTTGAATGGTTGAGATTTTCCATGAAGTCACGCAATGTTTGAGATATCTCAGAGGATGCGAATTTGTGGTCCCACGCATCGTCATGTCGTTGACTAATTTATTCTAGTTAGATATCTCAACTTCTGTGTTAATGGATGAACGGATCATATTTTAAACAGTGTATTTAGATACATGAGATTTAGACAGTTGTCTGTCCCTGCTCTAATATGGCTTCGCCCCTAACATAAGTTTGCTCAATTATATATCATTGGATATTTGGATATCAACACAATCAATTTGATTTTTTAATAGTCTAAGTATAAAATTATATTTGACAACCGCTGTTAAAGTTTTAAAAATAAAAAATAATAATAATGCTCTAAATATAACTTATATATATATATATATAGAGAGAGAGAGACTAAGGTCAAAGTGGTAGTTCCTAGCCCCCGGTGCTACCAAGTCGTTTTCGGATTTTCAAAGTCCAAACGGTCGATCCGAACCGTTCAAGTTGATCTCCATATTGAAATGAGCTTGGAGACCAAATTTTTTTTGAGGAGGGATTCAATTACACCCTTTTTTTTGACACATCTTGACATTTTTTTTTTTTTTAAGTTTGAGTACAAAAATTCAATGTTTTTTTAGTATAAAAATTCAATGTTTGAACATTTAAATGCACAGAATGTATTTACATCTTGACATTGTTTTTTGACACATCTTGACATTTAAATTTTTAAGATGGGTACAAAAATTTAATGGTTTGAAAACAACGATTTTGTAAAATACTTAATAAATAGTAAAAAAATTCAAACAAATGTAAAATTTGATCTGCAAGCACATTTTAATATATCCATCATATTGAAAGGTTTGGATTGACTGTTTGGACTTTAAAAACTTTAAAAATATAGAGTGTAAGTCGGTGCGTTACAAATTTAAACCGAATTAATTTAAATTATGATTAGATGTAACGCAGAAGATCCGAACTCATCCAACATATCCTATTATATCCAATTTTTAAACATAATAATCCATAGTATTAAAATATTTCACTGATGGGGCTCCATTCTCCAATGAATTCGGATCCAGTAAAGTAACCCAACTTTTGGGTTTTAGATCGGAACCGTCCGATTTGAATCCACAAAAAACTATTCCTTAAGTGATCGCACACATTCTGACAATGAATTCAAATTCCGAAACAATCCCAAACGACGAATTCAAATCGAATGGTCTGGATCTGAAACCCAAAGATTGGGTTACTTTAGGGATCCGGAAATGCTTCTCAAATCCCCCCCCACTTGCTATATACATTTTATCATTAATAAAAAATAATGTAATATTCACGTGTATAGTACAAATATACAGTGTTACACTAAACAGCTCCAAATGCACGGCACATGTAATCTTGCAATGCATTGAAGACGCTATATAATTAATTCTGCAATAACTATTTCTTGATCCTAATTGTATCATAAGAACCAAATTATTTCTTAGAAAATAAAACCAATTATCAGTAGAATTTAACTTTTAACATATTAAAATTCAACTATTAACTTATGTGATAAATTACTAAAATAACTTCCAAAAAGTTCTGAATTTAAGTTTCAATGAATTAATACAGTAAGAAATTTATAAGTCATTTGGGTCATAAAGAAAACTTTTGACTAGAGTGGAAAAAACGTGCCGTGTGGTGACCAAGTTAATTTTTCACGTGCCGTGCTGTGACCAAAATGTCAAGGGGTGGTCATGGCACGCGAACGGTCACACCACTTGAGTCACGCCGTGCCTAAACGTGCCGTGACCATACGTGACTCGCGTGACTTGTGTGACTATTTAATTATAATTTAGGTTAGTTTATTCAAGATTCACAACTAAATCAATATCTAATGGTCCTAATTACACGTGACTCGCGTGACTACGTGTCGTGCCGTGACTAAATCTTTCACGCACCGTGCCGTGCCGTGCCAAAGTTTCAAAAGATGAGTACGGCACGCGAATGGTCACGGCATGGGACACGCGAGTCACGGTACGTAACTGACGCGCGTGCCGTGCCGTTCCGTGACGGAGCCGGCTCCGCTGTGTCATTTTTCCCACTCTACTTTTGACATTATTATTTATTTATAATAATAATAATTATAAATATTATATAATAATGATGATAATAATAATAATGATAATGATGATGTATTAATAATGAAACTAATATTATCAATAATGTAATTATAATGATGAAGGGATATAAGCACTAGTTGGACAAAAATGAATCTTGCAAGAGTGTTCAAATATCTATATTTTTGTGCTATTATGGTCATCCATTTTTCAATTATTTTAATATTTTTTTAAAGTTTATGCATCAAAATATAAATGTTAGATGTAATCTGCATTATTTTCTCTACATTCATATAAACAATTATTACTTTCCAAACTTATTTTTATATGAATTAACAAGTTAAAAAACCAAGGTCCATAAATCATTCACATAAGTGTATATTTTTAAGCTCTTGATAAATTTAACAACAAAGTTAAAATATTGTAATCTTTATTTTTGCAATAGAAATTGCAGGGGAAAGGGGGTGTACGTGTATTGTATAAAACCAGAACCCAGAGGCAGTATTTGAAAAATGGAAAAAACAGCCCACAGGAAATATAGTTTTTGTTCCACCCGATCTCTTTCTGTATATCTCTCTCTCTCTCTCTCTCATGGCCCCTGGTTTTGTACTTCTACCCCGACGATTGGGAATTCAGATACCGACTCAAAAATCACCAAAAAAACCCTCTCACATTCTCCCCTCTTTTTCTTATTTCCTTTCCTTTTCTCATTGATTATTCTCAAATTAATCCCCGATCTTCATCGCAATCCAAATCTAGGTCCAAATCCCTCCGATTCAATTCCCTATTCGACGCTTTACTGTACAACTCTCCTGGGTTTTAGGATTCATCCCTAAAATCCAGTCTTGCTCCTTCTCCACTTATGAGGTTTGAAGTTTCTTCGATGAACAGCAGGAGGAGGAATAGGAGGAGGAATAGAATAGCTACTGTGCAAGGCTTGTATGACATGTGTAAGGCAGTCTTTGCTGAGTGCGGGCCTGGTGTTGTGCCGAGCCGAGAGGATGTCAGTCGTCTCTCTTCTTACCTTGGTAATTAGAACTTTGCAATAAGTGGATTTTTGCTTGCAATTTTTTTTTTTTTTTTTAATCTGTGCGCAATGACCATGCGGCTCTATATGCGTCTGTATTTAAACATGTCCGTGACGTTGTTAATTAATAGTAAGCAGTAACGTTGTCATGTAATCTATCTCATGTCCTAGCTTTGTTGAATTTATTTATTTTATGCACTTAGATATATACTGGCGTGATTCATGAAGCTTTGGCATATTATGTGCATCATATTTGAGTTATTGGTTTGATTGTTGGCATAGTCTGACACGGCAATAAATTAAGGCTAATAATCCAAGTCATTTTATCAGTTCCAATAATAGATTGATTGATGAAGCTTTTTGTCGTGTGCTTGTTTCGTACTATCATGCAATGAATATAATGCATTATCATAATCAATTCTATTTCAAGCGTTTTACTTTGCATAATGAAGTATATTGAGATGAGGAGTTCCAGTGCCAGAAGTTGCCACAACTTCTATTTTGCATTAGTTTTTTAAAATCCAAATCTAAACGGAAAACCCAACTATTGATCTGTTTCTCTTCATGACCGATTCATCATGAACGACTTCGTTATTTTTTGGGGACAAAAGATGAATGCACTAATTATTGTTCAGTACTCCAGTGTGGTTAACATGATTTGTTCATTTTATGACTCTTGATCTTATGCAGCATAAACTAAAAAAATTATAGAATTTTAAATGACACATCACTCGTAATGAAAAACGAGTCAAACAGTTAGAGAGGCTGTGGTGTCTTGTAGCAGCGAAAAATTGTGGCACTGAAACCATCCTTTAGATGGGATGTGTAGTTAGTTAATTTTTGCACAGAAATAAATATTAGCTGCTTTCTTTCCCATTTCTCTTGTCTTTTGGGGGGGGGGGGGGGGGGGGGGGGGGGGTATAGTTATGGTATTTGATCCAACTTGATGACATGCCAATACCAAGTATAATAATTTTTCTCCTGGAGTTTGGGGTGTGGAGGTCAGGGTTTTACTATGTGCTTTTGTTCAAGCTGTTTATGCTGAGTACAACGGAATCAAATCTCCTATTAAATATGGAATTTGGATCTACAGAGTAGCTTGTTCAATAACTTGCATTAATTTACTTTAGTGTAAACTTGCGTAGTATACTTATTCATGAACTTGCATTAGTATACGATAATACACAAACGAGACTTCTATTTTAAATTTTTTGAGAACTTGTAATTTTAATGTGTGCCATCCTTAATTGTTGTCTGTACAGAATATTTCGACAATATAGGACTGCCCAACTCGGCATGTTAGAGCCACGTAATCAATCCTCTTTTATTTGTCTGAACTAATAATAAAATAACTTGCTAGTAGTAACAATTGTAACCTTGTCCAGATTTAATGAACTGGCAAATTGGACCTTGGCTTAGCATACAGCATAATTAGAATTGTATTTATTGTTACAATCTACCTTATGATATATAGATGGAGATAAATCCGTGGTCTTGCATAATTTACCATTCATACAGGAGCAAATTCCTCATTTGGTAACCAAATGGTCGAGAAGATATTTCCATGCTCTTCAGATAACTTGTCTAGATAGAAAATTTGATTTCTTCCAATTTTCAACTATTCTTTTATTTATGTTTGTTACTAATTTTATTGCTAAACTTATTTGGTATAGAAAGAATGAGGCCAGAGGAACTGGGTTTGAACCCAAATATGCAATATTTCAGGGACGTGAACTCTGATTTGCCTCCACCTGTTACCTATTTGCACATTTATCAGTGCCCCAATTTTTCGGTAAATAGCTTATCTTACTTGATTAAATTAATTTACTGCAATCTGAAAATTTCCTAAAAGGAAAAGGGGCTTATATGCCCCTACTTACTGGAATATTTTCCTGTCTATCCCGCTTTTCATTAAAATACAAACATTGTGTACCTGTATTTAGAAGAAGAGCTAAGTTATATCTGAAATCTAAACAAATGCGTTCACAAGTGTTTGGTGAACCCATTATTTCGAAAAGAGGGATATTACTGATATTATTTACAAAAGGTGAGAGAGACAAAATTGGAGAATATCTGCCAGTTTGGACTAGGATGAGTAGGTGATGGATAATTAATCTCAGATTCTGGCAGAAGCCTGTTTATTATTATTGTGGAACCATAACAGTTCAACGGAGAAGTATTATAATCCTTTTAGTTTTTGGTCTTTTATTCTTGATTTTTTTTCTTGATTTGGATGAACCCGGTTTTACCATGTTTCTATCTAACCTGTCAAACTCAGTACCACTTCTGGTACAGTTTTCCTGGTAAATCTAATAGTTGCCCTAGTAAACCTTATTAGTTTACCATTCCTGTCAAGTGCTGGTATCCGTCACTGCCTAACTCTTGTTTTCCAAGAAATGTAATAAACCAGTATCTATGTGCTGGAATATATTAATGACATATCCTCGTATTAAAATAAGTATTTATGCAGATTGGGATATTCTGTCTGGCTAAATCGGCTGTTATACCGTTGCATGATCACCCTGGTATGACTGTCTTCAGCAAGATTCTCTTTGGTTCCATGCACATCAAGTCTTACGACTGGGTCCTGTCCTCTCAGCCCTCCGACGAGTCTGCAACTGTTATGAATGGCGGTACTGTGTTGTTTCATTTTATGCTTTTTAAATGGTTTCTGATTAAGCAAACAAAAACTTGATGGTGATGAAATTGAGGAGCAGGGTTTGGGTGGGGGGTAATTTCAGTTTTGCCCCATGCAAAACACGAAGTTACCCTATTCTGTATATAAAAAAAGAGACCAATCTGCTCCTCTGTTCTTCTTAGTAGAGAAACATTAGTTTTGCTATATTTTTTTTTTGGAGTGAGGCTGAGGGTGTTGGTGGTCGACATTTTCCTTTTGAGGAATTGTTTGTTGATATTTCACTCTCTCTTTTCTTTTATGAGAAAGCTGTTATTGATATTACCGGTTTTATCACTAAAGAAACTATATCAATTCTATAAATACATAGTAGCTAATAGAAATCAGTTTTAGTCCAAATTAAGCTACATAGCTGATTCAAAGTTCCTAATAGTGATTCTACAATTATATCCCTAATAGCTGTTATTGATATTACTGGTTTTATCACTAAATAAACTATATCAATTCTATAAATACATAGTAGCTAATAGAAATCAGTTCCAGTCCAAATTAAGCTACATAGCTGATTCAAAGTTCCTAATAGCGATTCTACAATTATATCCTAATAGCTGATTCAAAGTTGCACACTTGCATGAAACAAAATACAAAGAGGGCACAGCTTTGGGTTGTGACTCCATATCATTAGGATCTTCAGTTTCACTGTCCTTGAATGCAATGTCCTCCTACACCAGCCGTGCAGTGGTCTCATGGCTGTAAGGCCTTTGATTGGCTTAGGTGTCTCTCCCTCGTAAGTTAGCCTGTTCCATTCTCCCCATAAAAAAGCAGAAATACTGCACACTATCAATTCTGTTTATTGCACACAATGCCCTTTCTAGGTTTGTACAAGGTTTTCCATGGTCGTCCATTGTGTTGGTGCTTAACCTCATCCCCCTCTCCTTCTGATACAATCCCAGATCCTGTGAGACAGAGAGGTAGGGGTAACATCCATTAGTGGCATAAAAAGAGCATGTGGTATTTACATCACACCCTTTAGTCCCAACTTGTTTGGGACTAAAGGCTTGGTTGTTGTTGTGGTGGTGGTGGTGAGAATCCTCCTTTCCTGACAAGCAGTATGAAGGTTTTCACCTTTAGTGTTACAATGGAGGTAAATAGGAGTTTGGATTCTTCCACCTTTTGACCCCTTCTAAAGTTTAGGAATATGATGGATATTAGACCTTCCATTTGATGAGATGGATATGCAGTCTAACATCATGTATAGACCTCATCTTATGTTAGGGTTTTGAGCAACTGAGAAAAGTTGATGGTAAAGCGTTGCTGGAAAGCTTCTCCTAGCTGATGTTGGTCCCATCTTAGAGTTCTTTGCCCTTATTTGCTTTAGGTTTGCCAGTGACATCTAACCAGAAGAGAGATCTATGTTGTGGTTCCCTAGTTTTCTCTTATTTTACCTCAAATAAGTACCCTTTTAATGCTAGGATTTCTATACCTCCACTTGCGAATTAGGGCCTTGTTCGTAGTGTGTAAATTTGGTGCAGATTCCCTCCCCCAATTGATGAGAACCAATGTCTTAAATACTATTTCTGCTGTGTAGAGATGTCTCAGTAAATGCTATAGCAAGCTATTGAAGCTATAGTAGAAGCTATGCTACATAGTGATTTATGTTGAATATTAAGTTTTAAATAGTATATAAATATAATTCATCAATTAATGCCAAAAGCCTCAATAAGTTGTATAAAATCACAACAATATATTATAAAATAGGGGGGGGGGATATAAAGGGAGAGAAGATGATTTAGATGTTATTATATCTTTCTGCCTAGTATTGAATAGTGGATTAATCAGGGACGATTTGTTTAGCATTATTCATGAATTAAAGATTGCTTATGGGGTATGCTTGTCACATTGCTTGTAGCATTATCGGTCTGCCCCTTGGGTATAAATTGTAATTGTAAACCTAATTTCATTAATTCCCCAACTTGAGTTATATAGAGGGTACATATTACATAGTCCCTAAACTATTCCCTAATTACTCTTTTAAACTATTCCCAAATTACTCTTTATCAAAATACCCTTGATACAATCTTGATTCTCAACACTCTCCCTCAAGATGGGCGGAAGATATTCACTAAGCCCATCTTGTCACATAATCTAGAAAGACCTAAAGAGCTAAAAACCTTTGTGAGGCAATCCGTCACTTGATTCTCAGTTGGAACATGACTTAGCTTCAGTATTCCACTATTTAACTTTTCCTTGATGAAAAACCTATCAATCTCAATGTGCTTGGTTCTGTCATGCTGCACCGGGTTATTGGCAATGCCGATTGCCGAATTGTTATCGAACCATAGCTTTATGTGAATCTCTTGATCCATCTTCAACTCCACTAGAAGAGCCTTCAACCACAACAACTCAGAAACTTCCAAGGCCATTGCCCTGTACTCAGCCTCAGCAGTAGACCGTGCCACTACCGATTGCTTTTTGCTCTTTCAAGAGACCAAATTACCTCCTACAAAGATACAATATCTTGAGGTAGAGCTCCTATCATCGGCGCAACTAGTCCAATCAGAATCACAATAGCCCTCAATGCCTAGATGACTATTATTCTTGAATAACAACCCCTTTCCTGGAGCACTCTTCAGGTATCTCAGAATTTGATAAACTGCTTCCATATGGCCCTTCCTTGGATCATGCATGTAGCGACTTACCACGCTTATTGCAAACGAGATATATGGATGCAAGTGCATGTGCACGAGTATCTACACTCGAGTGGGCATAAGTGGTAATGTTACCCCTGGATGAAATAGGTGTGAAAGCTCCATTAGCGGTGGACTTCTTGCCGTCATCGCAAGCCAGTTTCTTCTTCCTTAACAACTCCAGAAGCTCATGATCCTCCTCCGTGAAGGTCAAGCTAGTCTCTTCCTCCTCGGCCACTATCAGATTTGCCTGATACCCTCCAAGCGGGCCACCTTTATCTCCTCGTCGGCCACCACGACCAAGTTCACGATCACCAAGTTGTCCTCATCCACAAACACCCCTCTCTCTGGAATGCTTTGGACAGACCTTGCTCAAATGACCCACCACACCACAGCTGTAACATTTGCGAGTCTCACTGTGACTCGAGTTCGATGCCGCCAAGGCCAATCGCATCAACGGTGACTGTTGTGGCTGTGTTCCTGATGTCGACACTGACGCTGAAGCCTCTGCTTGCTTCATGAACCTCACCAACACCTTCATATCCTTTTCATCCAATTTTTTGAAAATTTTATCCATCCTTTCGACTCGTGCTTACCCCCCACAATGGTAGCACAAGTTACAATCATTCTCACAACCCACAAAAATACATCAAACAACACCCACAGAGAAACCCATCACCATTCACAGTTCAATGTTCACGGTTTACTGCAGTGAACTCGTTACTGTAGCGATTCTCCTTCGGACGAGACCTAGACCACTCCAATCACGGCCATGTCTCTCTTCTTCATCTCAACCCACCACGGGTCAATGGGGAAACGCCCCCCCACATGGGTGACAAAGAGAGGCAGACCTCTCTGGTGAGAGTTGGCGGAGAGAGAAAGGGGTTTGGTGGACTGGAGCGGGCCTCTATTTGGCGGAGCCGACTTCTGCTATTTTTGTTTTTGTTTTTTTTTGTTTTACGTAACCTAGCGGACGGACGGAGCAGACAGAAGAGCGGGGTGGCTGGGCTCTGATACCAAATTGTAATTGTAAACCTAATTTCATTATTCCCAAACTTTGGGTTATATAGAGAGTACATATTACATAGAAGTCCCTAAACTATTCCCTAATTACTCTTTACCAAAATACCCTTGATACAATCTTGATTCTCAACTGTATAGGTATTGTTTTGCTGAAGGTTTATTTCGTTTTTCCTATGTCTTATGGAACTGTCTATGATTCTTCTTTTTCCCCTTACACTTTTTAGCATCTCGGTAGGATATATCTGTGATATTTTAGGTTTCAGGGATATTGTATGGAACCTTCCTATTGCAAACTGTTTATTTATGCCTTTTTTACTTTCTTGTGCTCTCAACAGAGAAGAGATTGGCCAAGGTACAAGTTGATGCAGTGTTCAATGCACCATGTGCGAATTCGATACTGTATCCAGAGACGGGTGGCAACATGCATTGTTTTACCGCAATCACTGCATGTGCGGTTTTGGATGTGCTGGGCCCACCGTACTCCACCGTAGACGACCGGGACTGCACTTACTATGATGCATTCCCTCTCTCTTCCTTATCTGGTATACTCTCTCTCTCTCTCTCGCGCGCGCATTTTTGCATAGGTACATGTACAAGATTGACTGGTATGGTATACAGCAACTACTTACCATAAATATGCAATGAAGCAAGCCTCTATTAAGCCCATTATATCTTTGGTGGCATAAGAATTTGTATTCCAAGTATGTGCGAGCAAGCCTTGATTTCACCATGTCTCTATTTCTTTCTTTCTTATAATAAAAACAGTAGTTTTTGTTGCAAATGTATTCCCTTTATAAATTGCTCTAAGGTAGGACTAAAAGAAAGCTTTTAACAATCGAATGTAGAGTAATGCCAAAACATGGTAAACTGACAAGTTGGCATGGACAAGTGTTTTTAGTGTTTGATTGACAAATTTGCACCAAAATTTGGTAATGCCAAAACTATTGCATTAATATTTTTGCTGAATTGTACTTTTTTTTTATGTGAGATGGTACGAGTGTGCCTAGTGAAGAAGGAGAGTATGCATGGCTAAGAGCAAAGAGAGAGATACCGAGCAGCTTCAAGCTTGAGGTGGGCGAGTATGATGGCCCCATCATAACTGAGAGGTGATTAACCAATAATCATCCGCCATTGAACTCTTCCACAAAAGGGGAGAAATCCTGGTTTTGTCAATGTAGATATAATACCAGTGAAAGAAATAGTAAAAAGGCTATGGAGGGTAATTTAGGAAATGAGTCTTTTTTTGATGGGGGGTGTGTAGTGGGACTGGCAAAAAGGTGTTGACAGCATTTTTTTTTTCCCCTGTTAGAATATTCTTTTTCTTTTTCCATGTTTTCTTCATAGATATTAAACTGATATTATGTTGAAAAGATGGTCAGGATGGTAGCTGCATGGATAATTTTGATAAAGTTTATTTTGTGAAGTTTTGAGTAACTTAGCTCTGAAAACCTGATTAGTGATTCTGTATGTTAGTACGTCACCTCTGCAGTATACCTTCAATTTTTGCTGTATTTTAAAATGCTTGGAGAAATATCATTTGCATAAAATATACTACATGTAATGTTCATAGATATTTTTGTTGTGAACTTATGGACCATTAACATCTTACATGCATGCGTGTGTTCTGTAATTGTGTGAAGTGGAGTGTTCCAATATCTGATGTTTTTCGTATCTCATCATACTTTATATTTTATATCTTCGTTTTTAAAGTTTAAACTATTAATCCGAACTGCTCAACATGATATCCATACTAAAATATATTTGGGAATGAAATTTTATAATTTTTTGAATTTTTTTATTACTTTTTAAGATAGGTGCAGAATCACTGTTTTTTAGTAGTTAAGAAACTGATTTTAAACCTATCTTGGAAAATAGTAAAGAAATTTCAAAAATTATAAAATTTCATGTACAAGCATATTTTAGTATGGATATCATATTGAGCGGTTCAGATCGATAGTTTGGACTTTAAAAATAAAAATATAAAATATGAGATATGATAAGGTAGGAAAGAGACGAGCTAAGTCTGTGGCAGAATTTTCAATGAGAGATGGAACAAGCCATAGCTAATTATTTGAGATGTTAAAACACTAACCATGCACGATACCTATTAATCTTATATCTATAAAAGGATAATCTATGTAATTATTACTTATTCCAAGGATGATAATTGAATAAGAGCAAGTATTGACTTTGAACGTAGATAATGTTACGCTCAAGTCAATATCTAATATTCTAATGATCTAAAAAAAGGGAAGAAAAAAGAAGAAAGTTTAACATATCCAATATGTGTATTATTATAAATACGGAAATTACGTTAGTTATTTCCATTTTATATACTTGACATGTACATAAAACAAAAAGACAACTATTGCATTATGAACAGGGGTCCGACTCTGCTGCTTTTCTGAGAGAAAAGCAGCAACTAGCTTTTCCAGATCCAACTATTCAAATTTGTCGAAATTTGTGCATAAAAAAGTTTCTTTATCGAGATGCGCAAAATGAAATTTTTTGAATAGTTGGATCTAGAAAAGCAGGACCCTGCTTTTCTGTCGAAAAAGCAGCAGAGTCCATTCCTTATGAATAGTTTTTCGCACGTATCCCTACAAAACTATTAATGTAATTAATGCTTCATTTTATTTTATTTTTAGAAAAGTAGCCAAAACGAGCAAGTTGTTATTCGAACTATAAAAATGATATATGTAATATTCATATATTACATTCTTCATTTTGATAATTGTTTAATCATTTTGTCATGGTTGTCAAATAAATTTACTATCAATGTAACCTATTCCTTAAATTCACAATCAACTCAATACTGTGAATTAAACAGTAAGTAAAAAAGTTTGGTAATTAACCCATTAATTTTCTATATGTAGGAAGGATATTTCATTGCCATTACATCTAGTAAAAAAAATTTCAAAACAGTAAAAGGTCCAGACTGACCTCATGGAATAGAATGGAAAAAAAAAAAAAAAAACTGAAACAAACTAAGAAAAGCCTCACATTCTACTTCTAGTTTAATAAGAATAGCTAGAATAGCTACTATTTGAGAATAGTAAATAAGAATAGCACTAACCTTGATGGTAAGAGAATAGTGTTAACTCAAAGCTATTCGGAATAGTAAAAAAGAATAGCACTAACCTTGATGGTAAAAGAATAGTGTTAACTCAAAGCTATTCGGAATAGTAAAAAAGTTGTTTGGAATGCATATGTGGAATAGAGTTTGGAGGGAATGAATAAATAATCTTTTTTTATTCGGCTGAAGAGAGCAACAATTGCTATTCCAACTTTTTGTTGGGATAGTGAAATAGCCCTATTTTCCCTGTTCCGAATAGCAACTGAGGTTGTTTGAATGAACCTAATTTAGAATAGCAATCCAAACATAGCCTAAATATTCAACTTTTGTTAAGGAAGGCCCCTTGAATGATAAAATCATAAAATAATAGTTTGAAATATACAAGCCGTTGACTTACTGAATAAAACTTTAATAACTTTTGTTTTTCTCCAAGAATTAGAATCTTTTACTTAAACTAAATACAACTCTAATAATTAAATTAAATTCTTACGAGTTATTAAAGTTGATTAAAGTTAATTTGATCCCTGCTTATTTATTTCATTTTATTACATTTCTAAAATTTTATTAATAAATCTATTTAACATAATATATATTGTAATAATTTCAATAATTTCAGTTAATAAAGATCTGATTAGTTAATACAGTCAAATAACCTAACTGCATTATTTGATTAATGTTATCAAATTAATTGTGTCACATTTTTATTTAACACCCTCTCTTATCTAAACTATATAAACATAATTATTTAATTAAGTTAAATATTAAATAGCTGGCACCATAGTTTTGTTCTTTTAAGACATTCATTAGTATAATGATCAATACTATTATTATGTTAATAAATAAATACTGCCCAATTGATTCCTTGAATATATTTTCTTCAAAAAACAAATCTCTAACACGCTTTCACAAATAATTCTGTCAATTTTGTTTTTCTGTATATTTATTTACACAGTCTGTATTAATAATAATGAATTGAATTGCAGCAGTCATTTTTATATAAAGCTAAAATATTAGTGTTCCATACTAATAATAATGAATTGCAGCAGTCATTTTTTCCCCATTTTATATAAAGCTAAAATATTTTTATTTTGCTTCATAATTTAAGATATTTGAAGTATAGGAATTCATTGGGATTTTACCAATTTTTTTAACCTTTATTTTACTGATGCACACTCCACAAACAATATTGATCAAAGCATTTGTTTTTCTTTTAATATAAAAAAAAGTAAGGATAAGCCACCTCAGCAGCTAAATGCGACTGGAGGCATCAGTTTCAGACTGCGTCGACCGTGGGGTCCGCATAAAACGGATAGATCCAGTCAAAGCCACTGCGGTCTGTCGTCTGCGGCGAGCTCCAGGTCGCAATTGCAAAAGGCCAAGAAGTACGGCGAAATAAACAATGGAAAAATATATCCTACACGGAAGACTACTCAACTAACGAATCAGGAGATCAAACTAACCCTGCACCTCACCTCACGCGTCATTTGTGGGGCCCGCACGTGAAGTGAGGAGCTTTTAGGCTTCATTTTTTGGATCCGTATCCTCTGCATTAACTCAAAAGGGAATCTTTTGAGTTAATGAATTTCAACCGTCTGATTTTAAACGGAGCCAATCCGGTTCGTGTCTACAACATAGGGGGTCCTTTAATATTAGTGCAGATCTAGTTTGTACGAATATTAAAACAGATCGGACAGTCAAGATTCATTAACTCAAAAGATTCTCTTGTGAGTTAATGCAGAGGATATGAATTCTCATTTTTTGGGAATTCCTCTGCGGACGGAGAGTGTTGCAAGTTGCAACGAACTAAGTAACCAACTAACCATCTTACTTAACACCGCAATTTAACTCATTACACAAAGAACTGTATAGATTGGATTACAGCAGAATAACATACATTGACTCAAATCAATCCGACGACTGAAAACATTTGTAGCGAGGGGATTGGCACTGCCCATACTTTTAGGTTCAATTAACTCTAGCACCGTACGATTAGCATTAAATCTGTGAGCACGGAAACTGATACAGACTCGCACGGATTTTGATGCGGAGTGCACGAATCTTGATGATGATCGGATGGTCATCACAACCATCGAACAAAAGTAGGTCTGAATTCGATGTTGTATATTAGTTGTTATATAGGTTTCAGTGCTGCCACATTGAAATCGAATAAAAGAACCGTCATGAAACTCATAATAGTCGTCGGAACCTCAACTTTTGACTATTTTATTTTTTGTAAGAGAAATTTTCGTGGGAGAAAGCAACGCGGCCACATGCGGGGAACTAGTAATCATTGAATTTTTTTTATTAATAAAAGAAGAAGAAACAAAGTGGGCCAGCTTTCAACCCTTTCCTTTTTCTTTTAATCACAAGTCAAAGCTTCATCCTTGGATCCAGCTTTAATTACAACGAAAATAAATTATTTTTAGAGAAAGATAAATATATCTAGTTTTCAAATTATAGTATTTATAATTTAATATTTATATAAAAATCTTTTTATTTGAATTTCAAACTCTCCATCTTACATAGATAAGGCTACCTTTTGTCAATAAATCAAAAGCTAATTCTTCATTCGGTGTGGTTGCTTTGGGAGAAATGAATTGAATTAATTAATTTTTATATTAGTTATTGTAGCTGAAAATAGAAAAATTATAATTGGAAATGGACTGCTCAAAAGGTGTGTATATATATAGGAGTTGGCTACGGTGCTACGCGTAGCATAGAGGGCCTCCGTGCTACGGCTCAATATTTGATTTTTTAAAATTTTAACGGTCAATCTGAACCATTCAACAAGATCTCCATATGAATATGTACTTGCAAACCAAATTTTACATTTTTTTGAATTTTTTTACTATTTTTTTAGATAGGTAGAAAATCACTTGATCTGAATTGTACAAAATTTGCAGATCAAGTGATTTTCTACCTATCTAAAAAAATAGCAAAAAAATTCTAAAAAATGTAAATTTTGATTTGCAAGTACATATTCATATGGGGATCATGTTGAACTGTTCGGATCGACCGTTAAGTATTTGAAAACTCAAATATTGAGCCGTAGCACGGAGGCCCTCTATGCTACGCGTAGCATATTAGCCAAATTATATAGAGATAGGCTACCATGCTTTGCAAATTAAAGGGCCTCTTGTGCTTTGGGCTCCTTTTCGGATTTTCAAAATTCAAAATGTCGATCCGACCGTTCAAGTTGTTCTCCATATTGAAATGTGCTTGGAGACCAAATTTTACATTTTTTGGAATTTTTTTACTATTTATTAAGCCACTTTGAAAATCGCTGATCCATTGGTCCAGAATTTTTTACTGTTTGCTATTGTGACCATTGGATCAGCGATTTTCAAAGTGGCTTAATAAATAGTAAAAAAATTCAAAAAAATGTAAAATTTGGTCTCCAAGCACATTTCAATATAGAGGTTCTCCGATTTTCAAAGTCCAAACAGTCGATTCAAACCATTAGATATTCAATCTATATTAAAATCAGCTTGGAGACCAAATTTTACATTTTTTGGAATTTGTTTACTATTTATTAAGATGGTTTGAAAATCGTTGTTTTTCAATGGTGTAGAATTTTAATAAAATCAGTGATTTTCAAACCATCTTAATAAATAGTAAAAAAATTCCAAAAAATGTAAAATTTGGTCTCCAAGCTGATTTTAATATATATTGAATATCTAACGGTTTGGATCGACAGTTTGGACTTCAAAAATCAGAGAACCAAATTGTTTGTTCCATGGCCTAGGAACAAACGTTTGTATCTTAGCCAACCCCTCTCTCTCTCTCTCTATATATATATATCTTCTGAAGATAAGTTCAATGTTTCAAACTTTATTATTTACCTTAATTAGTTAAGCAGCTTGTATTACTTATCAAATATCAAACATGCAATAAATGAAAATAATGAAGCCGCAGAACTCGGATCTTGAGTCAGCAATAAAATAAAAACAAAAACAAATATATATACACACACACACACCCAAAGTCAAGTTAGTAGAACAATTAATGAAAGCATTATACAAGTGCCATGCAAGATGTGACCTTTGGATGAATGATTGGTGAAACTAATTGTACTATATTGTCAAACCTGTGGATTGTGAATTGGACTCACCTCAAATACTACTATAATAAAATATACTTGTGTGTGTGTGTGTGTGTGTGTGTGTGTGTGTGTGTGTGTGTGTGGGGTTGGTATTATAAGCCGTGTGACTTAGTTTAGGAACACTTATTTTAAAAACAAATTGTATGGCTAATTAATGAGAGATGTATCCAGAATCACACACATTCTTAATTTAGTTATATCTAGAATTGTAAAGCTGTAAATTTTTTTTTTTTTTTATATCTAATAAGTAATAAAAATTATCTTCAGAAATTATGGTTAATTGCCAATTTATTATGTTTTTAACATTGAGATATTATTTATGTTCAGAATATACATTTAAATTAACCATAATTCTATATGACGTTTATTGCAAACTCAAAATCAACACTACTACTTAATTATCTATTCTTTTTTATTCTCATAACAAACAAATAAGAACTTGTATTTTCCTAAGATATAATATAACTACAATAATGAGACAGTATTTGCGAGGAATACTGTCAGTATACTCTCACGGATACTCCCGTCGCTAACAGAAAAAATATTTTTCTGTCGGTATACTCTCGCCGATAGTCACTTTTTATCCTCGCGGATACTGTTTCATTTTTGTAGTATAAGCAAAGGGATTAATTGTTGAGACCAATGTAATCTTAATTATTATTTTTTATCTAGATAAACAAGCTAAGTACTGGTCCAAACTGAGAAAATGACTGTGGAGACAAATCTGATTTTGAACAAATGAAGCTATTTGTTTCAAGTTGTAGTACAAAAAAACAAATATCTCAGACCTGTTGACTGTGACATGTTTGACTCAAAGGTACACCATGTGACAAGATCATACAAGAAAGATGCTACGCAGATGCAATTAAAACCATTTACAAAATATATATATATATAAATATATATATATATATATGGATAATATTGTAATTAGAAAATGATAGAATAAGAAAGTCTCTTTCCGGAACTAATTAGGGCCGACATGCATGTCTCGGACGCCAAAAAGTAATAAATATTTTGTAATTGGCATTAGTATATGTGGAGGGCTTACACTCTTTTTTAGTGATACCGGATTATACTTTATATTTTTAAACTTTTTAAAGTCCAAACAGTCAATCCAAACCATTCAACATAATTGATATATTAAAATGTGCTTGTAGATCAAATTTTACATTTTTTTGAAATTTTTTTACTATTTATTAAGTATTTTACAAAATCGTTGTTTTCAGACCATTGAAAATGTAAAGTGTAATCCGGTGTCACCAAAAAAGGGTGTAAGTGGATTCCTCCTCTTAGTACACACACACACACTATTCCCTTTTTTTAATTTTGAATAACTATAAATTGAATTTAATCTAGTATACCTATTTTCTAACTGCGTTTTTTTTACCATTGTACTAAATATTTCTTTCAATAAAATGGATACAATTAATTTTGTTAACTTCATATTTAGAAAAGCAACAAATTATCTAGCTACTTGAACTTGATAATGCGCCTCAGCAGCTCCAATGTTTTTTTTATTCATGGAAGGTGATCATTTTAATTTAAATTTTGGTCTTCAAACTTCTCAAAATAATTTAAGTTGATCCTTGAACTTAAAAAATATCAATTTAGTCCATTCACTTTGATAAAGAATCAAATTAGTCCATATATTCACTTTTCAAAAGACACTAAATTATTTCTTTCATAAAACTTTTTTGCTAATTTGAATTGACTTATTTCTTACATATATTAGCAGGACTAACTTAGTCCATTTTGCAAAAAAAAAAAAGGTCTAATTTGGTTCTTTTTTGAAAGTTAAAGGACTATATTGGTGCAAATATATGAAAGTACAAAAGATAACTTATCTCTTTTGAAAAAAAATTAATAACTAAAATCTGAGTTAATTTCTCAAAAATTAACTATAATAATATAAAGATGGGCTATCATGGTTTGAGAAGTAAAGAGGGTATTTTACTTTCCGCTCATATCTCCATTTTAAAGTTCAAACAGTCGATTTGAACTTCTCACCATGATATTCATATTGTAAGGTGCTTGTAGATCAAATTTTATATTTTTTGGAAACATTTTACTATTTTTTTAGAATTTTTGAAAATCAGTGTTTTTCTGAATTTATTATTATTTTTTTATTGAATGAAAAACTGTGATTTTCAAAAATTCTAAAAAAACAGTAAAAAATTTCCAAAAAAAATTTGGTCTCCAAGCACATATTAATATGAATATCATGTTGAGAAGTTCGAATTGACTGTTTGAACTTTGAAAATAAAAATATGAGCAGAAAGTAAAACGCCATTTTTACTTCCCAAAGCATGATATATAGTGCATCTCTAATAAGGGGAGGGATCTAGTTACCACAATTTCAAGTTACAACAAAGTTATCACAATCATTTTTTACATTTTCAAAGTCCAAATCGTCGATCCAAACCGTTCAACATGATCTCCACAATAAAATGTGCTTCTAGATCAAATTTTACATTTTTTTGAATATTTTTACTATTTATTAAGATGGGTACAAAAACTAGTCAAATTTAGACCATTGAATTTTGTACCCATCTTAATAAATAGTAAAAAATTCAAAAAAATGTAAAATTTGATCTGGAAGCACATTTTATTGTGGAGATCGTGTTGAACGGTTTGGATCGACGATTTGGACTTTGAAAATGTAAAAAATGATCGTGGTAACTTTGTTGTAACTCAAAATTGTGGTAACTAGATTCCCCCTCCTCTAATAATATTATATCCCTTAGCTAGCTACTTGCTGATCTAACATATTATCAGTCAAAGAGAAACCCAATGGCCGTGTGATAATTTTCATTACCAAACTATTCCACGCAAGTTGCATGAAAGCAACTTTAATTTTAACTATTTCCATGTAAGAGTATTGCAAGGGTAGAACTGTAGAAGGGGTCAAGCGTCAATTGTTGACATTAATGTTTGCGGCTTTAAAGAAAAATAAACCTCTAAAATTGAATTCAACACACATACAAGTCCCAAATAGGAGGCTTCCTATTTAGGTGGAAGAGAGGAGAGAAAGAGAGGTGGTAACTACACATAAATTAAAACCAAAGAAAATAGCAAGAACTAGCTAGCTAGGCTGTGTACTCTTCTTAGTCATTTGAAGTGAAAAAGAGGGAAAAAAAAAGACGACGAGAAGTACGAAAGGGGCTTTTGGTTTTTCTTATCGATCGATTTGATCATGGAGATGAAGGAAGCTTATGTTGAAGGCATCAAGAAGGTAATTATTTTTTTAATTTTATATTGATATTTTTCATTCTTCTCTAGTTTTTCAATTTTACAAAAGAGACAAGAGAACAACAAGTTTTCAATAAGAAGTTCTTAATCTTTTGTCATTTTAGTTTTAATTTGGCCTCTTTTGATCTGAAGTACTTTTTATTTGGAAGAACCAAACTTAGATGTTAATTTTTAAGCTTAAATATATATATAACTTTGTTCTTTTTAATGTATAGAAGCAATAAATTATGTCTCTAGATAGATGATCAGTGATATGCTTTATGTTTCTCTAGATCTATGTGGATCTAGAAAAACTGTATTGAATTTGAAACCCTTTTCCTGTTTTACAAAAGCATGGCCTTGTTAATGGGGACTAGGAAAATCTTATGTGCTTTATTTTAAGAGAAAATTACCTCTTATTGCCTTTTTCAAATAAGTAGCAATTAATTATACTGTTGACCTTTCTTATTTACAAATTAGAATTGACATATATATGTGATATGTTAGATATTAAGAAAAAAAAAAAAGATCCATTCCATGCATTTAGAAATAATTAAAGATCTCTTTCTTACAAGAAAAATAATAAATAATAAATTATACCTCGTAATTTCATGTCTTGTAATTGAAGAAATTTTTTTTCATCAAAACAACTCTTTTTTTCTTTTTCCTCAGTTCACTAGTATAAACCTTAAATCAAGTTTTGTGCATTGTTACATGAACTTTCATATTTCTTGTGAAAATATTATAGTGTTCCTTTCAATTAATGGCACATATAGTACTACAGTTGGATCCAACGAACATATTATATCTTACATAATACATAGCTAATTAATCATACCCATCTCCTTTCTGGTGCAGAATAATCTTCTTCAATCCATGAAAGTGGAAATGATGAAAGTCAGACAGGAAAATGAAAAATTGAAAGCTACTCTGGGCCAAATAATGAATGAATACAGGTTGCTTGAAGGGCATTATCATAGCATTGTTCAACAAAAAGAAAGAAACAAGAATAATTTTGAGGTCTCAAAGGTTCATGATCAAGAATCTCATCAGAAACATCCCAAGTTCACACCTCTAAGCATTAGAGATGATTCAAGTGGAACCAAGCATGAGAACAACACAGAGCAAATTTCTAAATCTAAAGAGAATTGCACAAAAGTTCATGAAGACCTGGTTCTTAGGTTGGATTGCAAGTACAATGGTTCTAATAGTGTAATGAGTGAGAGTACAACACATCCTACTTCAGAAGATAGTTTTCAGGAGGCTAAGGATAAAGAAAAAGAAACTTGGTCTCCAAGTAAAATACCTAAATTTAATGGCCAAGATGGGGAAGAAGAAGACACACCACAACCAACTGTTAAGAGAGCTAGGGTTTCTGTTAGGGCAAGATGTGACGCACCAACGGTTAGTTATATATGGTTTTGTACTGTAATGATCCACATATATATATATATATATATATATTCCTGAGTGCATGCTTTATGAAATGCATGAACATAACATATATATTGTTAATTATTCCGTTATATGTGTGCATGCAGTGAAAGAACACTAATTATTCCGTTAATTATTCCGTTAATTATTCCTTACATTTACTATACATAACCTTGCACTTTACATTTTAGTTGCAATTTTGAGTTAGGGTTTTAGATATGGAGTTGCAATATAACCTAGCTAGACCACTGGACTCATCATCCACATGAGAAACACTAATTAATAATGCATAATATATAATACTTATCATAATTATTTCTGGTGCTTGATTTCAAATAATTATAGTATAACCATAGTTCTTTGATCATGTACTACAGATGAACGACGGTTGTCAATGGAGAAAGTATGGACAGAAGATTGCAAAAGGAAATCCATGCCCACGAGGTTACTACCGTTGCACGGTTATGCCGGGATGTCCGGTAAGGAAGCAGGTACGTGTTTCTGTGCATTTGTGTATAATATGGTGTATGCGGGGTCACATTAATTTGGATAGATATATATCTATCACACTTCCTTGCTCAAAAATAAAATAGAGAAAGTGTGTGTGTGTGTGTGTATATTTGAGGTCTACGCATTTTCTTGTGAATTAAGTCTGGTTCTTTTAACTATACATGTTTAGCTGGAGGATCCACTTTTATGCTTCAAATGTCAAATGAGCTCTTTTTATTGACTTCAAAAAGAACAAAAAAAAAGGTATCATAGTAGAACTTTTGTTCCGCTTTAAAATGAGCTATTTTTATTGACTATACATGCGCATTTACATGGGTCAAACACTTTATAAAGTCAAAACACTTTATAACTTATGCTGAAATATTTATTAAAAATTCAAAACAGATTCTCTTAACCAGGTTTTCATGGGTCTATCAGAACAGTTGCAAATTTCTTAAAAAGGAATAAGAAGTAATGTGCAACAGTACAAGCTATCTGCTATTTTGAATATTTCTTTTAAAAAATGTTGCTAATTGATTTAATTATCTACCATTATATATATGCCAGGTACAAAGATGTTCTGAAGACAAAGCAATTCTAATAACCACATATGAAGGGACCCACAACCATCCTTTGCCAACAGCAGCCACCGCAATGGCCTCCACCACCTCTGCTGCCGCCTCGATGCTCCTATCAGGCCCCACCTCCTCCGTACCTCCTTATAGTACCACCCCCGGTTTGTCCAACCATCTATTCTACACAAACCATTTATCCAACCACACAATGAATGTTTACCCACAACATAGTCTGTATACATCTCCTTCACACCCTACCATAACCCTAGACCTAACCAAACCGACACCATCTCATGCAGCAGCAACGACACTGCCGATCAACCCATACAATACAAACACTTTTAATCACAATCTAGGGTCACTTGGCCAATCTTATTTGCCAAGTGGTTCTAGTAGTGCTTCATCTTTTCGACCGGACCAAAGTGCGTTAACTGACACATTAGCTAACGCAATCGCAACAAATCCAAACTTTCAGTCAGTGCTGGCAGCTGCAATTACGAGTTATGTCGGAGGCCAGGAGCCAAAATATCAGGCACCTAGAAATAATTTGAGCTTGGATCATGGGTTGACATGGGGAGAGCATTTGGCTTTGGGCAATAAACACAGCAATGATGCAATTGCAAACATGACAGGAGTATCTCATGATTTTGCTACCCGATTGAGTTCCTTAATCTTCGATCAAAGTGCAATTAACAATGGATCGATAAAGCCAAGTACTTGAGCCAAACAACAGAAAAGTTAGTACTTCTCTTTGGATTGTACAAATCAATTGGATATATATTTTTGAGGTGCAACTATAAATACAAGCTATGATGAGTGCTACAAGATAAGAAGATTTTTCATATTACCTAATAACTGTCACATACTTATATAAATAATATGTCTATTAATTGAAGACTAATTAATAGCATGTATATTGCTAACAGATGTATATATATGTAGTCCTGTAATCCTGTTAGTAATTAACGCTGAGTCACAATTAGAGCTTTCTATGGGCACCATGCATGAATGCATGCAAGGTAAAGATTTTTGTTTGGCAGCTTGATCCTAGCTAACTGGGGCTCCTTACAAAGGGAAATTTGATTGTGAGAGGATGGTCAAAATTTGGAGAATCATGGATTAATTCCTTCCCTAGTGGATACTTGAAAAGATTGTGCCTTAATTTATTCCTGAAACTTATCGGAGAGCTTGAAGCATGCATGCACCGAATTAACTACTGCAGTTTTGAAGGGCTTGGTGTTTTCTGTTAGTTCTCGGTGGAACGATGTCGCCGAATGGCTTTTGTATTGAATATTGCGGAGTTGATGAAGAAAGAAAATACTATGAAAAGGAAAAGTGAAGATTTTTAAATTGAGACAAAATTTATAAAATGAATTATGTTTGAGGAGAGTTCAAATGTTTTGTGTTTTGCGTTTTTATTATGTCTGTGTTTTTTTTAATTTAATAACTTATTGTTGAGAAATAAATAATAGGTCTCAAAAGATCATCATTGACCATTTTAGGGAACAAATCAAGCTAGCATTATGTAATAGCTGTCACGCTAAATATAGTACTTAGCAAGATTTGAGCATAGACAAATTCACAAATTGTAATTTAGTAAAGTACCCATCGGCTACAAGACCTCTCAATCTATAAAGAGGCTTGATATACATTATAAGATCAGAACAATAATATATACAAAATTCATTCATCATCTCCTTCCAAAATATTTCATGGTATCAGAGCAGAGAAACCGGTACCAGTAACTAGTACATAACCACAACCAATAACACAACTCAAAAAACCCAAAAATAACAGAAGTAACCAGAGGCAACAATGGCAGAAAACGGGTCAGCCTCAATAGAAGACAATACCACAACAAAGTTAACATATATTACTCTCAATGGCAAAAATTACCTCCCATGGGCCAGAGCAATGATAGCTCTCAAAGGCAGAGGTAAATATGGGTATGTCACAGGTGATAAAAAGAAACCAAAAGAAGATTCAGAGGCATGGGAGAAATGTGACAGTTGAATCATGACCTCAAATCTTGAATTCCATAGAACCCCAACTTAGTGAGCAATTGTGTACTAAGATACCTCAGCACAAATGTGGCAAAAAATCAAACAGATGTTTGATAAACAAAACAACTTTGCACACATATTTCAAATCAAACAAGATATCATCCAAAACAAACAAAACCATAAACCAATCACACAGTTCCTTGGGGAAATAAAAAAACAGTTGGATGATTTAGATATCCACCAACAAGAGGTAATAGAGGCTCACAAAATCCAAGAAAGGAAAGAACAATACCACATTTTTCAATTTCTTGCAAACCTGGATTCAAGCTTTGAGCAGGTCTATCAACAAATTAATCCTTCTCGAAACCTCTCTCCCTCCTCTTGAAGAGATTGTGTCACTATTGGAGCAAGAGGAGTCGAGGAGGTTAGCGATAAACTCAGACACACGTGCCGGCGATAAGTGATAGGTCTAAATTATATACATATTCGATCTGATTTTTATCACAAAATAATACCAAATATCTTGTATTTTCATACAAAAAGGATAGAATACACCTGGAATCAAGTTACTGCATTTGTTTGCTTTTAATTTGCAGAAAATGAAGCAAAAAGAGGAAAAATGACCTTAGTGCGGACGCACTGGCTACTAATGCGGCCGTACTCAACACACATGAATCTAAAGAATGCCACAGAAGAAAAAGTCTGACCCGAATGCGGACGCACTAGACCCAAGTGCGGACGCAGCCAATACTTAGCCGAATTTGGAGAGATTAGCGATGGACTAGTGCGGACGCACGGACCCATGATGCGGCCGCACTCAATACTTAAACAAATTCAGCACACTCTCGAGCAAAAGGAAGAAAAAGTCCGAGCGCAGTGCGGACGCACCCGGGACTTAGCGAAAATTCAGAGCAAAATGCAGAATCAAACCAACTCCCAATGCGGCCGCACGGACCAAGAGTGCGGACGCACTCATGCTGCAGAAGCAGAAATTGAACTGACCAAGCCCCGTGCGGACTCACTCTGGTCACATTCAGCCTAAAAATTGGGTTTTCTATTTTCGGCGCTTCTAAAAAACGACCCAGGAGTAAAATATGGAAAATGGGGACGTGGGGAAACTTGTGGGGGCAAGTATCTAATGACTCCTTACGTCCATTGGCTCCAAAACCAACATAACTTTTCCTATAAAAGGCTAGAACTTTCCCTTCCAAGAGGGTCCACTTACAATCCACCTTACCATACATAGCAAAATTTCTCATTTCTTAGAAGCGAATCAAGGAAAAAGAAGGGAAGTTCTCAGCAAACGCGGGTAAGATCAAAGGTTCTTCATCTAGAGAAGGGTGTAAACTATTTATCTATTTTATTTTCTCTTTGTTTTAGCCATGTTTTGTATTAAACTTTTGATGAATTCTTGCATCTCCATGAGATGCTAGTCTTCCTCTCTAGGGGTTTAGGTCTTATGCATGAACTTGTTTAATTTTATCTTACTCGGATCTTAGTTTTTATTATGATTGTTTGATTTTATGTTAATTTCTGTGATTTATTTTTTGTGTTGATGCATGATTTAGTACTTGAATTGTAGTATCCCGCTTAGGCCTAATAGATTCTAAGAAGCTTAGGATCACAAAAGTATCCCGCTTAGATCTAATAGAACCTAAGAAGCCTAGGAGCATATAGGATAGTACCAAATTATGAACACAAATACCTTAGGATTTGGATTAGAATAATACCAATTTGAAGTCTAAACCGGAACTACAGAAATTAGGATTAGGGTTTGATGAATGACTTAATCGTGAAGTCAAATCCCTAATTAAGACACCTTGAATTGAATTGAATAGTGGTACGAAGGATTAATCGTGAAGTACCAATATCTAAGAATATGATAGGCTAACAAGAACTTGATGGTCTAAATAGCTAGGGTGAAGGACTTAATCGTGAAGTCCGAACTATTTAGGCACGTTATTAATTCACGAAAGTGACCCTTTTTAACATCTTAGGTTATAAACCTCGTCATATCAAACATGAATTCAAACAAACCGAGTAGATAGAATTAGCAAGGGATTGTAGACCGAATGCCCCTAGACTTCCAAACCTTGAAAAATAACCAAAACTCTCTTTTAATTTTCAGTTTTAGTTTAATTGTTACAATCTCTCCTTTTCGGGTATTGAACTCAACAATTAGGAAATTAGAACAAAAACCCCCCAAATTAACTTTTACTTTCTTTAATATTCTGAAATTAATTAATATAGTTAAAATTTGTATTTCCCGATATCCCTTGGATCGATACCTACATACTACAATCGATAGGTTGTGTGCTTGCAATCGACCGATCTTTGAGTATTAGGTTTATAAATTTAAAAGTTAGAGAGTATAAAAATCAGCAGAAAACTATACACTAAATACTCAACAATAAGCCGGAGAACCAGGCGTTTCTGTCTAATCATCTAAATTGTGATGTCATTTTCTCATCTGAAGCTGTGATATTTCAGGACCGATCAACTCAGATGACGATTGGTGAAGGTCATTTAGAAAATGGGTTTTATATTTTAAATATTCCAAATAAAGCATTTGTTGCTAATAATGTAGAACAAAATAAACTGTGGCACTGGAGGATTGGACATCCTTTAGATAAAATTTTGAATAAGTTATTTTATTTCTCTAATTTAGATTCTAGCAACTGTGATATTTGTCGATTGTCAAAACAAACCAGACTACCTTTTTCATTATTCAATAGTAGAACCTCAAAAATATTTGAACTTATACACTTTAATGTTTGGGGACCTACACCTGTAGACTCTTATAATGGTTTTAAATATTTTGTTTTACATTTATTGATGATTTTTCACGTACTACTTGGATTTATCTCCGTAAATAAAAAAATGAAGTTTTTTCTACGTTTCAAGAATTTACAAATTTTGTTGAAAATCAATATGAAACAAAAATTAAAATATTTAGGTCTAATAGTATAATAGAATATATTAATAGAAATTTTTCTGATTTTTTTTAAATAGATATTCTACACCAAACAACATGTTAATACACCAAAACAAAATGTTATTTTTAGAAAGGAAAAATCGTCACATATTAGAAGTTACTACTTACTAGGTCCCTTCTTTTTCAATCAAATGTTCCGAAGATTTTTTGGTCAAATGCTATTCTCACTGTTATATATCTTATTAATAGATTGCTTAGTTCAGTTCTAAATAATAAAAGTCCACTAGAAATTTTAAATAAAAGAAAAATGAACTTAGATCATCTTCGTGTATTTGGATGTACATGTTTTGTACATATCAAAAGACAAGATAAGTTAGATAAAAATTATGTAAAAGCCATGTTTATTGGATATTCATCACAAAAGAAATGATAAAAGTGTTATGATCCTAATAATAATAAACTATACATTTCTAGAAATGTGTCATTCTTTAAAAAAGAACCCTTATATAAAAAAAAAAAAAAATTCTACAAGACAATCTAGAAATGAAAATGTTTTCCTAGAATTAACATTCTTTGAAGGTACAAAGACACAAAACCATTCGGATGAAGAGGAGTTCCATTTGGAGGGAGAAAATCAAGAAAATTTGCATTTAGGAGGAGAAGATCAAGAAAATGCATATCAAGATCAAGAAAATACAAATCAAGAAAATTTGCATTTAGGGGGAGATGATCAAGAAAATGCAAATCTTAGAAGGTCAACTCGATCAACACAACCACCATCAAGGTTGCGTGATTTTGTTACATATAATGTAAGTTATCAAATTCAAGATTATGTTTCTTATAAAAACATTTCCGCTGACCACAAGGTTTTCTTGACTGTCATTTCTAAAGAAACTGAACCAAACAATTTTGAAGAAGCCAATAATAATCCAACCTGGTCCCAAGCAATGGTAGAAGAGCTTCAAGCTCTTGAAAAAAATAATACCTAGACTATTATGCCATTACCAAAAGGAAAAAAACCAGTAGGATGCAAATGGGTGTATAAAATTAAATACAATAGTAATGGAACCATAGAATGATATAAAGCCAGACTGGTTGCAAAAGGTTTCACACAAACCTACGGTATAGATTATCAGGAAACTTTTGCCCTTGTTGCAAAAATGAATACTGTTAGAACATTACTATCGGTTGCTGTGAATTCGGGATGAAATTTGTCACAAATGGATGTGAAGAATGCATTTCTTCAAGATAATTTAGAAGAAAACGTGTAAATGACTCTACCACCTGGAGATAAAAATAGAATTGATCACAACATTGTTTGCAAGCTGAATAAATCAATTTACGGACTTAAGTAATCTCCTCGAGCATGGTATTCAAAACTCAGTCACTCTCTTTTATTTCTTCATTTTGATAAAAGCACAGCAGATTCTTCAATATTTGTTAAACATTCAAATAACACAACAACCATTGTTCTTGTGTATGTAGCTGATATAATTATCACTGGTAATTATGAGGAAGAAATTAGCAATGTAAAAAATTACCTCAAAGAAAAATTTGACATTAAAGACTTAAGAAAACTTAAGTATTTTCTAGGTATTGAAATTGCTCACCCAAGCAAAAGTTTGTTTCTCAAAGAAAATATATCCTTGACCTATTAAAGGAGACAGGTAAACTTGGTATAAAACCTGCAAATACCCCTATGGATGCCAACAGTAAACTTGAAACATAAAGTGGTAAACCTTTAAAGGATGAGGAGGGTTCAAATGCCTCCATTTTTCATGCCTCCACCATGCCTCCATTTTTAAAAACTTTAATAACTCAAAATTTAAAACTTAAAAGTCAAAGAAAACCGTTGGATATGATCTACATCATTTTATCTATATGCTCATAAAAAATTATCACATTTTGATTTTGTTTTTATATGAATCAACAAGTTGAAAAATCAACGTCTAGAAATTGTCCACATTAGTACGTTTTTTTACAAGCTCTTGATGACAACCAAAACAAAATTGAAATGTCATAATTTTTTACACGTGCATAGATAAAATAATGTAGATCATATCCAACGGTTTTCTTTTGACTTTAAGTTTTAAATTTTGAGTTATTAAAGTTTTTAAAAATGGAGGCATGGTGGAGGCATGAAAAATGGAGGCATTTGAACCCTCCTCTTAAAGGATATAGGACAGTACCAAAGATTAGTTGGAAAGTTAATTTACTTAACTGTTACTAGACCAGACATAGCCTTTGCTGTTGGTACTGTGAGTCAATTTATGCATGCTCCAAGAACCACTCATCTAGAAGCAGTGAACCGAATTATTAAGTATCTAAAGGGGTCTCCTGGACAACGGTTATGGATGAAGAAAAATAATACTAATAATATTCTCGCCTACTCTAATGCAGATTGGGCCGGAAACTTTGATCGAAAATCAACCACGGGATACTGCACATTTGTAGGCAGGAATCTTGTGACATGGAAAAGCAAGAAGCAGAATGTAACTGCAAGATCTAGTGCAGAGGCAGAATACAGCAAGTGAGCTAGTATGGCTTAAGCAATTGCTACGTGACATGAAAATGTCATGTGAAGGACCAATGCAAATGTATTGCGATAATCAAGTTGCACGACATATTGCCTCGAATCAAGTTTTTCATGAACGGACAAAACACATTGAGGTGGATTGCCACTTCATACGAAAAAAAGTTCAAGCTGGAGAAATTGAGACTCCATTTGTGAGGAGTCACGATCAGCTAGCTGACATATTTACTAAAGCATTGGATAAAAGAACTTTTCAGAATATTTTGTGCAAGTTGAATTCTTTTAACTTGTTCGAATCCAACTCGAGGGAGTGTTGAGAAATAAAGAATAGATCTCAGAAGATCATCATTGACCATTTTAGAGAACAAATCAAGCTAGCATCATGTAATAACTGTCATGCTAAATATAGTACCTAGCAAGATTTGAGCATAGGCAAATTCAATTAAATAATTTAGTAAAGTAGCCAACGGCTACAAGACCTCTCAATATATAAAGATGCTTGATATACATTGTAAGATAAGAACAATAATATATACAAAATTCATTCATCATCTCCTTCCAAAATATTTCACTTATAATTTAAAATTTAAATGTCAAAATAAAACCATTAGATATGATTTATATCATTTTTTTATGTATGTCTGAAAGATTATGGCATTGTAATTTTTATTGTAATCAAGAGTTTGCAAAAAGACAATGATGTGGATAATATATGAATGTTGATTTTTCAACTTATTGACTCATATACAGACAAAATCGAAACATAGTAATTATTTATGTGCATGTATGGAAAACAATATAGTTTACATCTAACAATTATATTTTGACATATAATTTATACAAATAAAATAGAAATGACATATAATTTTTTTTTTCCAGTAACACACCAAGAAATAGTTTAATTTTTTTTACAGTCGGGATTTTTCACCTGAAAAATGTTTCGGAGTTCTTTTAGTACATCTAATTATAAGATATTTTATCTATTTTATTTGATGTTCTTTCTAATATATTCAAATTATTAATTGTTCTTTCTATTTTTGAAATTATTAAACAAATATATATTAAAAATCAACGACAATTGAAACTTTGGGTTTTTTTTAGTTTTTGCGAGGCGTAACGACAAATGGCGGCCTCAGTCTTGGGGGGCCGTCATTGATTGTTGCAACCTGGGTAAATATCGAATTTTACATAAACAATGGTCTTTTGTTTTTTTTTGTTTTGTTGAGGGTATATTTAAAATTTTCAGCTACTTTAAATTATGACAAAAATCAAAACATGCATAAGCCAATTGATCAAGGCAAATAAGACCATGAAAACAAACTAGAAGTCTAGAACAAATGACAACATAAATAATATGACATGGTTATGTAACTTGAAGATTTAACCATCTTTATGGGCCTTGGGTTACATTGGGCCATGCATCATACCAGGCCTTCTCCATCTCAGAATCTTGTTTCCTTTTACACAGAAACTGTGAATATCTTGGATTTTTCTGTCGTACTGAGAGAGAAAAACTTCTAATATTTATCAAACAGGACTTTAATATTTTAATCTTTTTAAAAGTAAACCATGAAGGAATAGGAAGATTTTTAAATTCAAGCTTCAGTATTGTTTTCCAGTGCCTGAAAATTGTAGACTGGAAAGTTGAATAGAAGTGAAAAAGTAATAAAGTAAAATTATGGTCATTTGTCCCAGTATAGTTATCTATGATCTTAAACTTATTAGTTTTTTTAAGTGAAGGTTGGTGGCAAACCACTTAACTATATTTATCATCTACAAGAGATTTTTCATTGAGTCTCTTATAACTTGTGACATTCCATACAGTAAGCATTATCTTTACTATTAAATTAAAGGCTGATTCTTAATTTTCATTCTTTTTATGAGAATTTAATTACAAACTTTTGCTTGAGATACATCACGACAGCTCTTACATTATTTTATGAATCAGTAATATGAATCATTTTTCAGATTTTTTTTAACTACTGGATAGAAGGAACTTTTAGATTTCTCATTTCAAAAGGGAGAAACTATAATTCATATACAAAAGAAATTCTACCATAGGGAGCAACACTGTGCGGAGGGGAATGCTACGTTGAGTTTTAGGGAAATCCTTCACCTCCATTTTGTGGAGCACGGCCTAAAGGGCCCCGTGCATTATAGGCGTGGGCCAGATTAGTCTGAATTATGATCGTACGGTCCATAAATTAACTCAAACAAACAGCAGCACAACCTCACCTTCGTTTGTCTTTGTATCTTCTAAACTCTTTCAATTTATTGATTAATGCCTAATTATCTTTGTGCATGAACATTTAATCATACGTTCATATAACTAAAATTATCAATAAAAATTGTAAAGATTTATAGCATAGTTATAGCCATGCAACTATCTTTTATAAATCACTAAAATTTGGAAATTGAAGGGTGAGGTGAAAAAAAATGTTTTGAAATTAATACACGTCATATAGATAAGCCTAGGAGAATAATTTTGAAAAAAAAACTAACATTAACTAAAGAAAGAAAATTACATGACTGTTTTCTAAAAAAAGAATAGTACCTTTAAGATGCATTAAATAAACAAAATAAATTTGTTAACGGTTGATGTCTATCATGACTTCAACGAACAAAACAACAAAACAGAAAGATAGTTGTCCTCCCCAAATTTTGTTATGGCAAAGAAAAACTACCTACCATTATGAATCTGTTGCAATTTGTTAATAACTCTATGAGAGGTTTCTCAAATTTCCTTTTCTTTTATTTTGGTTTTTGTAAAAGGTGGTTCCAACATAATTAAATTTGGTTCTGAGTTCTTGTGTTTGCTCTCCTCTTTTCAGGTGGAGGCTCTCCTTAGTCTAATAAAGCAATAATTGTTAGAAGAAAATTTAGTTTAATCAATGGGAAATGCCAACTAATTGACAGAATTAGCTTGGACTCTGCTCATACAATTGGATCCTTCTTCATAGCGTAACCCGGATCGATCACATCATTGTGCGACATTGTTGAGCGCTTGTATGACGAGTCGTTATGGCGCCATTAAAGAGGGTCCAGTGTCAAGGTAGATGATTCTCATCCTAAGTCCCCATTTCAATTGTTTTTGTCAGTGTTCTAAATAGCGCGCTATAGCGTTTTTGGACCCCAAACGCTACGCTACGACATCAAAATGCGCTATTTGCGCTACGGCCGCTATAGCGGCCGCTACAGCGCTATTTGCGCTATACAATATGGGTTTTTTTTTTATTTTTTATTTTTAAGCAATTTATATGGGTTTTAAATAAAGGTAAAAAAAATCTCAAACCGAAATTGAATTTGTTGCTACTTGCTACAAATAAATCAATTTGAAATTGGGAATATAAATTGAAATTTGAATAGAAAAAAAGTCCAAACCGGAATTAAAATTTGAATAGAAAAAAAAATAGATTATGTCATGAATCATGATACTTAAGATATTTTTAATAAGAAAAATCGATAGTTTATGATATTACTATGGATATTTTGAACCGCAATTTGGACTTTGTACGGGTTCAATATGAATATTATAATTTCTTAATTACTTTGGTGTTATTTATTGTTCTATGAGACCTTAGATAATGTTGATATTTAGCACAAATATTGAATATACGAAATGTAAAAAAAAAAACGCTATTTGGAATAGCTTCCGCTATAGCGACGCTATTCGCTATAGCTTTTTTTTTAGCCTTCCCGCTACGACGCTATAAACGCTATTTAGAACCTTGGTTTTTGTTGATCACTTTTTGCTTACTTTTCAATGAAAATATTATTTTTTTGCCCAAGTATATTTTAATTTTATTAATTTATCTCTTATTTTTGTTTTCATAATGTGATAAGATACGAGCATTATTTTTTATAGTAAACTCTTTAAGTTCCTTTTTTCCCCCTAATCTTCTGGAAAATTTAGTCCATTGGGAGAGATTTGTTTACTTTTGTATTTTTTTTTTTTTAATTTTATCTGTTTGTAAGAACTGATATAGATGAATTTGATAATAGGAATCACAACTTAGTCCTTATTTATTGGTGAATATCTTAAAACTTTGCAATGATGTAAAAAATAAAAGTTATTCTCATACTAGGAGACTTTAAGCAGATACTCTAAAGTAAAATTTAGTATGCAATTCATTTTAAATGAAATGCATGGCAAGGTCATAAGTTCTACTCTTATTCTTCTCTTTAATTAATATATTTCTTGCAGGAAATTTGTTTGAATTCCATCCAAAGGAGTGAGGAAAGATCAGTAATTCATTCAAAATGGTGAAAGATATACTAAGTTGTGATGCTTATTTTAACACAATCCAACATAAGAAAAAAGTGCCTAAATGTTTACAACTTTCCCTAACCGCTGCTTTTCGTGGACTTGAAGTTGCACAATATCCAGGAGTTCCAGGAGGTGAAGGTAACTTCTAATTAGAGAAAAAATGGAAAAATAAAACAAGGAAAAAAAGTTTCATTTTCATAATTTTTTCTTTTTCTTTTTATACACAGTAATTGAGATACCAGGTGATATGCCAATACAAGAAGCAGTTCGGATACTGTCAGAATACAATATCATGTCAGTGCCTGTTTTAAACCCAGATCCAAATGTGAAGAAAAGTTGTTGGCGGAGCCGGTATCTCGGTATCCTGGACTACCCAGCAATATTAGCTTGGATTCTAGACAATGCTGACCTGGCGGCTGTTCAACTAGCGCCCAACATTTCGTCAGCAGAGTGCACTGCGGCCAATGGTGCTGCTGCCACCACAGCAGATGATAGTTCAGCAATGGATACAGAGCCAACCACAGCTACTAGTTTAGGAGAGGAACTCGTTACTCGGCTTCTCAAAAGAGAGCCTCTTAGACCAATCCCAGTATGTTTATAAATTTCTTGTATATTATTAGTTTGGTAGCTTTGCACCGCATTTATACACATCCATAATGAGTTGTTAAATAATCAATCACCATTAAATCAGTTGTGCATTTACTTAGAAAAAGCATAAGGAGGTCCTTTGGATTTTGCAATTAGAAGTACCTGAGAATTGAGTGCATAAGCTATCCTTCTTCTTTGCCGATTGTCGGATAAAGAGGAGTACAGTAGTTTGGGTATTTATCCAAAAAAGAATGATAAATGGTGCTTTAATTTCCACTGGTATATGGAATATATAGTTGCGCTTTAACCAGGTCAATGTTGATTCAGGTTAAGTCAGTAATGAGAATACACCGCTGGGTCCCGTTTCTGCCACTTGAACCGGAAAGTTCAATGCTGACAGTGATGCTTCTACTCTCAAAATACCGTCTTAGATGTGTACCAGTGTTAGAGACAGATGGGGCCCGAATCGTGAATTTCATCACACAAACGGCCATTGTGCGAGGCCTTCTTGATTGCAAAGGCAGGGACTGGTTTGATTATATGTATGGTTTACCTCTCACCGATTTCGGGCTTCCTTATAATTCTCGTGATGAGGTTTGTAATTAATTTACTCTTTTTTTACTGGCCTTTCTGCATTATAACTCGTAATTTATATCTAATTGCTTGGTGAAGTTCATAATCACCTGCACTACTATTTTGTACAAAAAAAAAAAAAAAAATCTTGAAATACCCTTTCCTCA
Source organism: Carex kokanica (assembly GCA_025461125.1). Lineage (NCBI taxonomy): Eukaryota > Viridiplantae > Streptophyta > Magnoliopsida > Poales > Cyperaceae > Carex > Carex kokanica. The sequence continues at coordinate 505,752 of JAJGRX010000962.1, forward strand.
GTTCCCTGTTTCTCTTCATTAATTAGAGAGAATGAAGGTGGTTTTGAAAAGTAGTTAAAATCATTAAGCAATGGGACAAAGGGTTACTTTGGTTGTCATTGGTTTTCTTCTATTGATCCGTTAATTATTCCTTGTAACGCACTAACTGTAATTTGTATCTATAGGTAATATCTATCAACAGTGATGATTCATTGCTAGAAGCCTTTCGACTTATGAGGGACAAATACATTTCTGGTTTGCCAGTACTTGAGGGACCAAACTGCAAACTTGTCGGCAGTCTGAGTGTTCGTGCAGTTCGTTTTTTGTTTACCAGTCCTGATCTTTTTTCAGATTTCAGGTAGTTTGACCTTCTTTTTTTTAAATGTAAAAAGGTTAATAGAGAAAATGTTTAGGTTACATCTCCCAAACCAGGATTATACTACTGTAATCAGTTGATTATGTCTATTACTGATGTACTGGTACTGTCAAGAGGTGAATATGAAAACCATTGGATGTTGTTCTGCTTATACTATATTATATCATGTAATTTATTTTGCCATATTTTCCTCATGTCCTGGAAGCTTTTATGATTTTTTAAGGTCAAAATTTATTGAATCAATTAATTGTTTACTCTCTTTTATTCATTTCTTGTTTAATAGAAAGCTGAGAGTTAAGGAATTCCTCAAGACAGTAGGAGCAGCCATACCGGACTCTGGTCTTGATGCTCCACCACTGACATGTGGGCCCAATGATAGTCTCGGAAGCATCATCGAGAAGATTGCTTCGAGATACGTGCACAGAATATATGTGATGGAAGGGACTGGGCCTCAAGTGATTGGTGTTATCACACTGCGGGACATTATTTCTTGTTTCATCACCGAGCCACATGATTTTCTCGACAGTATACTGAGAACCACTGTTAAATCATTTTATGAGGAAAAGCCCATAGAAGAAACAGAATAAAATCATGATTTGATTTTTGTTCTTTTTCCTAGGCACTATTTTAGGTTAATGTGACTAGTGGTGATTTTATCTGATAATAGCATGACTGTCTTGTTTTAAATATTGTGTACATAGTAGCATCATGATCATAGTTCTTTTTTTTTTAGAGGAAATCATGATCATATACTTAGCCAAAAAATAAGAAAACAAAAAGAAACTATGGCACACTTTCTTCTGTGTTCTGTTTACTATGAAATTATAGGTACCGGATGTCATATATTGTAAAAACGCAAAATTCAGGGGCCCTCAAGTGGTAGTTGTAGTAAATTTTCTGTCTATGAATTATTCCATCATGATTTAGTTTGATAAATTTGACAATAACTTTTAATCAAATAAAAAATTCTCAAAAACTAATATAACTTTCTGGGTATTTTATAATCTTATAGTTTCTTGTTTATCAAAATTTCTAGCAAAGAAGTTCAAATGCTGCAAGGCTAGAATTTAAGGAAAATGTATTTTATAATAAACTAGTTAGATAAGTGTAATTGTTAGAAGTATTAGGGTGTAGAATAAAAGGAAATGAGTGAGTCTATGGTACTATGCATATCACGGGTTGGTCCATAATACATATCAATATTTCCGTTGTCAAAATTATAATGGTCGATCCGAACCGTTCAACATGATCCCCATATGAATATGTACTTGCAGATCTAATTTTATATATATTTTTTAAAATTACTATTTTTTAAGATAGATAGAAAATCACTTGATCTAAAAATTCTGGACCATCCAAAAACAATGATTTTCTACCTATCCTAAAAAATAGTAAAAAATTCTAAAAATATAAAATTCAGTCTGCAAATACATATTTATATGAAAATCATTTTGAACGGTTCGGATTGACCGTTAGAATTTTAAAAATAAAAATATTGATCCGCATTACGGACCAAATTGTGATATGCATAGTACCATAGACTCACTCAAAGGAAATTATGATATCTTCGTATGTGGGGCATTACTTCTCTAAAGAAGGCCTTAAATAAAAAAATATACAATATAATTGTTATTTGATGTTTCATTATATAATAAAAAAATAATTTAAAATGGAAAATTCATATCCAATTTGATTTTTTTTTTTGTTTAATTTAGAGAAGGAATATATTTTTGACAATTTTGACAATTTAATTGACGCTAAGATAGATGAGACTCATGAAAGGCTAGATTTAATATCCAAGGTATTGGTCAAGATTAATGGTAAACTTACAAACCAATAAAAATGTTAAATTCCAATCTTATAAGGTATATGTATAATTATAATGGTCATAATTTCTAATAACCGTATAAATTATTAAATTAAATCCACTGCCATTTCTTTTTGGAATTTCAGAAGGAAATTTACCACTCTGAAGGAAAGTCGTCAAGGGAGTATGTATCCCTCTGGGTATCTGAGGTGCAATAATATATAAACTGACCATTACTCAATCTGGTGCCTATGAAAACTACATAAGCCTGCTTAAAGATTCGTGCCATATTAAAAAACGGTCCAGATTCACTAATTGCACCTCAGGTACCTGGCGGATCCGAATTCACATCAAGGTGCTTAGAGCATCTCCAATCTAGCAATCCGTAAAAAATAAAAAACAGTTGTAAAACACGGTTTAAAAATTAAGTTTCTTTTAATTTCTTAATCTCTCCATTCCAGAAATTGGATCAGAGCCAATAGGAAAGAAAACGAAAGAGTCAAAGCTAATAGAAAAGAGATAGAGTATCAGCATGTCCAAAAAAAAATCGTTTGCTTTATAAGCAAATTTGTTTTTTTAGAAATCGACCTATAATCCAGCAATTATATTAGCAATTAACACATCAAATTAGTAATTTAAAAGAAATCACCGTTGTAGATGCTCTTAGATGCATGATAGCAGACATTATAGAAAACATCTCCATTGCTATAACCAAAACATATCCAGTTCCTTCTTAATAAATTTTCACCAATTAATTTTGTTAAACAAAATCGGAGCCATGGTGCTTATTTTGGGTTAAAAGAGAAACATAAAATTGAAAAATAAAATAAAAAATACAACTAAGCCATTAATTATTACGACAGTGATTCTTTATTTTTCTCTTTGATAATTCTGAAAAATAAATTCATCTACTTTGGTTGAAATGGAGAGGATCCGATATTATCTTTTTAACAAAGTTAACGGATGTCATCATGAATGACGTCACTAATGACGAAAACAATAACTGTGCCGAGATTTTTATTTTTACCCAAAAAAAAAATATATTTTAATAAAATTATCCAAGTTTTTGAAAAATTTAAATTTATACCCAAACCGTAAAAAAAATTTACGGTTTGAATTCCGAATTCAAACCGTAAATTTTTTTTACGGTTTGAATAAGGAATTCAAACCAAAGCCCGGCATCTCTCCCTCTCTGTGTCTCCGCCAGAAAAGAAAAAAAAAGAGTAACCCCCCTGCCCTGCCTCCGGGCCTCCGCCTCTCCGCCCGAAGACCGGCGCCGCCACCCTCTCCCGCCGCCACCCCCTCTCCCCTCCGCTGCCACCCCCGCTGCCACCCCTCCGCTGCCACCCCTCTGCTGCCACCCCTTCCTCCTTCACCGGCAGCCTTCACCGCCTCGCCTCCCTTCTCGCTCATGGTCCTTGCTGCCTCCGTCGCCTCCTCGATTTGAAATTTCGTGTAAGTTTTTGTATTTTGATTAAAATTTGATTAGAGTAGGATTAGAGTCAAGGATTAGGGTTTATGGCACAAATTATTGTTGCGATAATTGGACTTGAATGTTTGAATCGTATCGGGTTGTTGATTTTCCCGAGCGATTGATCGATCGTATTAATATTTATTGTATTTTGATTAAAATTTGATTAGGGTAGGATTAGAGTCAAGGGTTAGGATTATTGGCACAAATTATTGTTGCGAAAGGACTCGTTGATATTGTTAGTTTGAGATAATTGGACTTGAATTTTTGAATCGTATCGGGTTGTTGATTTTCCCGAGCGATTGATCGATCGTATTAAATATTTATTGTAGGTAAGTATTTAAATATTCTTTCTTTATGTATTTTTTTTTCATGTCATGTACTCATTTTTTTTCAAAAGAACACACACAATTTAGTGTAAATAATTTAATTCACCCAAAATTAAACAGTTAACAAAACAGATGATAATTAAAAGTTTTAATCACAAACTAAATTGAATTTTACTCCAATAAGTTTTGCAATTTTTTTGCTAATTAAAAAGTTTGAATTAATTAACAATTACCAAAAAATAGTTTTCCAAAAGAAGTTACTGTGAATCGAAAAATTTCATTGTTTGTAAATTCATAAAGAATGTGTAAATAGATGTTCTAGATTTTAACATTTCTATGCTTGATAAAATAATTTAAATGTTTGAGATTTAACCAAATTTTAATTTACTTATATAATGTATTGTACACATTCTTTGAATAGTTTCATTGTTTCTTATTACAAACTTTTAATTATCTTCTGAACCGTGAAACAAAATATGGAGTCTCAAAATCTTGTATTCTTCTAGAAAACAACAATATTAGTATCTATTTGGGAAATAAAAAACAAAAAAATTGTAAAATTTGGTTTTCAACCAGATTATACCATAGAAATCATGTTGAACTGTTTGGATAAACAGTTCGGACTTTGAAAACAAAGATGAGGATGTCAGAGTGATTAACACAAAAACAACATAGCATTTTAATCACACTCATAAAAATTCATGGAAATAAAAATGGAAGAGTTGCATTGTTTTAAATTTATTGCACATGTCATATATTTAGAAATTAGTATAACTTGAGAAAATAATATATTTAAATGAAACAGTATAACTTAAATGTATTGAACTAAAAAAATTTTTACTGTCCAATTTTTTAGATTAATATTTTGAAAAAATAAATTAGCTCTTTGATAATAAAATTATAGTATGACATAAACAGTAAGAATCACGCAAAAAAAAATATACTTGAGAAATGATTATAGAAAGTATAGATGCTAATATGCATAAATTATTCTTAGAAAAATCATTCTAATAATTATACTATTAACTATTAACGTAGGATGACTAGGGGACGGCATAGGAGACCACCCGCAGCCGACCCGGTTGATGAGCCCATTCCCGCAGACAGCAAGGACCATTTCAGTCCTTTATTATGGATGCCTCACGATGAGCACCGAGTCTCAGAAGCATCTAGAGAGGTACTTGAATTATTTTTCTTTAAGTTTAAATTGTGTTGTTTTCGTATTTTTAGATTTTCATGTTGTTTACTTTTTCCAACGCAGAGTGAGGCAATTATAACTGCCAGGGGCCGGTATTATGACTTCCAGTACTACTCGCAGATGGAGCCATATTTGCAAAATTTGGGGGTGCAACATTTGGTCGAAATTCTAGAGTCGGAGAGTACGGCCATTAACGCGTCCCTCATTGCAGGACTAGTGGAGCGATGGCGCCCCGAGACGCACACGTTCCACTTACCTTTTGGAGAGATGACAGTGACTCTCCAGGACGTCAGTGCTCTATGGGGTCTGCCTATCCAGGGCGTGCCTGTTGGTGGCATATCTGACCCCACAGATCCAGATGACATCACAATTAATTACATGCTCGCGGAGTTGTTAGGAGCGGAGCCAGATATACGTGGCAATGGGGGGGCCTCCAAGTACTGTCTGGACAAGAAGAAGCTGCGAGCTATGTTTGCGAGAGGTCTGGGGATGGATTCCACTCAGCTCGAGATTGAGAGGTACTCATACAAACTATTCATATTACATTTATTTGGTACTCTGTTTCATGCAGAAAAATGAGTTGCTCTGTAATTTCGATATTACAGATACACACGGGGAGTCGTGATGGACCTATTTGGTTCTGTCATGTTTGCTGATTCAACTGGTGATACCATCCCGATGATGTATCTAGAGCTGCTGCGAGACCTTCAGCCGTCGAGCTGCATGTACAACTTGGGTGGGGCTGTCCTAGCACATCTTTACTCCAACTTGTGTCACGGTTGCAAGGTGAGTATGTTATTTCCCGAGATTTTTGTATATAAGAAAATAAATAAATAAAATGTTAAAAATAAGAAACTGTTCACCAGAATTTCAAAATAAAGGTATGAAAGTCTAGTTTCCAGATAATATAATTTCTCTATACAAAAATATTACAGATTAGTACAGTTTTAGCGATTAATTGACAGAGGTCAGAATTCAGAAAAGCTGAAATTTCAGTGAGCAGTCCTATAATTTTGATCAGATTCAAAATTCATTTTAGAGAAAAGGGCTACATGGAATTTTGTGTTCTTTATATCAAAATAAAGGTATGGAAGTCTAGTTTTCAGATAATATAATTTCTCTATACAAAAATATTACAGATTAGTACAGTTTTAGCAATTAATTGACAGAGGTCAGAATTCAGAAAAGCTGAAATTTCAGTGAGCAGTCCTATAATTTTGATCAGATTCAAAATTCATTTTAGAGAAAAGGGCTACATGGAATTTTGTGTTCTTTATATCAAAATAAAGGTATGGAAGTCTAGTTTTCAGATAATATAATTTCTCTATACAAAAATATTACAGATTAGTACAGTTTTAGCGATTAATTGACAGAGGTCAGAATTATTGGACTGCTCACTGAAATTTCAGCTTCTCTGAATTCTGACCTCTGTCAATTAATCGCTAAAACTGTACCAATCTGTAATATTTTTGTATAGAGAAATTATATTATCTGGAAACTAGACTTTCATACCTTTATTTTGATATAAAGAACACAACATTCCATGTAGCCCTTTTCTCTAAAATGAATTTTGAATCTGATCAAAATTATTTTAATTATTTCTGTCTTAATTTAATTTTCTACCTTGTCATGCGCTTGTTGTCTTATTTTAATTATTTAACTAATCCCTGACGGCTAATATTCTTCAAAATACAGCGGAAAACTAAACAAATCTACGGGCCGGTGCTACTACTGCAGCATTGGTCATGGTCACGGCTGCCGGTGGGGGTACCCGAGCCGAACGAGGATCCATGGGGAGCGCCCGAAAGCGGGAATCGACCGGCATTTGGCATGAAATGGTACGGACGTCATTTTTACAAGGACAACCCTCACGGAAAGCCAATAGGTATCAGGTTGGTCCGATCTCAAATTCAGAGTCTGGGTGAGACGCAGGTGAAATGGACTCCGTACCATGAGCTATACACTGAGGGGAGGCTGCCACAGATTGTAGCGGATGATCATCAGATGTGGCTCTACAGGGGTCCGCTGGTGTGCTTCTGGATAGTGGAGCACCACTACCCAGACCGGGTGCTCCGTCAGTTTGATTTTCCTGCTTTCATCCCCGCAGATCCAGACGTCCCGAGATCTGTGATCATGAGTCTACACGGGTAAGTTATGTTCTTTTTAGCATTTTTGTACTTAGCGTTATGTTCTTGGCTTTAAATTGCAACTAACATATGAATTACAGGATAAGGCACAGTAATCACTGGAATAGAGATTGGAGGGAGTATCACTTGGAGCACTATAACAAGGCAGCGAATATGAGTGCCAACTTATGGCAGATGTTGGAGGTTGATGCGATGCAGTTCCAGGGAGATCCCCTATTGAGATATCAGGCTTGGTACCTGCGTGTCGGCATGGCTTCGGTGTATATAGAGGGAGATTACGGCGATTTTCTTCGCTCGATGATCTTCGACGATGATGGTTATACCCCCACTAGCCGAAAAGGTGCTCGCCAGGTAATGCACCTACAAGAACACATTTTTTAACAGTATGAACCTTTTTCGTAGCTATTTTTTTAAACTAACATTGTTTTATTTTTTTAGCTGCTGGTAGCGCTTAAAGGTGCCGCGCGTTCAGTCATTTGTCTTGGAAAACGTGGCTACAGAGCGGTCGGGCATGCGATGTTGCACTTGGTTGCCCCGTGCATTGAGGACCACGGCCACGAGGCAAAGCTGGTCACCATGCTACGAGACGCCGGAGAGAATATTGATTGGCGCGCAGTACAACCGAACGAGCCTGACGCGCCACCTGTTCTGAACAATGAGATGCCACCAGAGCCCTCAGAGCAGCCAGACTGGGATTATCATCGTTGGGTACTGCGCATGGAAGGTTGGCATGCCTACCGTGACAGTCACGGACGTCCATTTCTTCCCCCGGTATGTGATTCTTTATTTTATTTATTTCTTTATTTTAAGTAAAGATAGTTCAAATTTACTAAAATATTGGTATCCGTGCAGGGTCCTGCATACATGCCGCCACCGCCTGAGCAGCATGAGTCTCCAGAGATCCCGTCTGTGCAGGATGAGAGCTTTTCTTTCAGCCTTGCCGATTTTGCTCCAGCTGATCCGTGGGATACAGCCGCCTCCCCGTCACCGTGTCAGCCGTATCCACCGAGAGCTCACGATTGGGAGGCCTCTGGTAGTGGGACACATCCGGACTATGCGTCCCAGCTTGCGGATTCCTTCTTCCGTACCCCCCCTCCACCGCCAGCCACCCATGCGGCCGAGGATCCATGGAGTAGAGCAGTCGAGATGAGCCTAGAGGCCGAGCCATACGCTGAGTTTACACCAGCTCTCAGAGCGCAGGACGGAGAACAACAATGGAATGACTGGCAGGGCCGAAATTTCAGTAGGGAAAATAGGGGTATACCACCTCACCGATACACCCCTTCGCAGTACCGTTGATAGAGGGTTATTTTGGTAGTTTTAGTTCAGTTTAGCTATGTTATCATTTATTATGTTTTAGTTTAGTTCTGCAATTTATTTTTTAGTGTAGTGTACTTTCGTTATGTTTTATTATGATATGGTTGGAGGTATGTTATATATTTTTATCATTTCATGGTATTATTTATTATGTTACACAACAACAACAAAATAACATCCCAAAAAAAAAAATATATAAAACACAAAAAAAAACTCAAAACAGAATAAAATTAAGAACAACAATACGATAAGTATAAATACGGTTTTAACATATCAAGGCAACTTCAAAAATCATGAAAATTTGCCAACATGCAGACTTGACTTCGTAGAACAGGACTGTGAAGTTTCATGCAAAATCTCAAAACAGATTGTGAGATATCATCTCTCAAAAATTGCTCGAAATGCTGAAGTTGTGCGTCCGAGCCCTCCTTCAGCATTTCGAGCAATTTTTGTGAGAAGATATCTCGCGATCTGTTTTGAGATTTTGCATGAAACTTCACAGTATTGTTTTACGAAGTCAAGACTGGACGTCGGCAAATTTTCATGATTTTTGAAGTTGCCTTGATATGTTAACCAGAGGTGCAAAGTAGGGCTCGGACGCACAACTTCAGCATTTCGAGCAATTTTTGAGAGATGATATCTCGCGATCTGTTTTGAGATTTTGCATGAAACTTCATAGTATTGTTCTACGAAGTCAAGACTGGACGTCGGCAAATTTTCATGATTTTTGAAGTTGCCTTGATATGTTAACCAGAGGTGCAAATTCTTCTTTTTTCTCTTCCTCTCTTTCTCTCTTTTCTCTCTTCCTCTCTTTCTCTCTCTCTTTTGTATTGAAAATTCTTGAGCTTTTTTTTAAGAAAGAAAATTTGTATTTTTTTATATTTATAAAAAAATATGTTACTATATTTTTATAGTATATATTTTAGGATATATTTTATTTGATTTTCTATCAGCAATAATCTTTTTAATAACAAAAAAGGAACTCTCGATTACGATTAAGTGAAAACAATTATTATTTTCTTAATGAAATAAGAATTCAAAATAAAAAGAAAGATTAGAGGAATTAAATGTCTATAGAAAAAAGAGCCAGCCTCAACTTTCAATCAAAAAAATCTATATACAAAAAATCCATATGATGATACAATTTTTTTTTTTTTTAGTATCTTACTTAACTTTAAGTCGATCTTATTTTTTTGATCCAATTCAGTTTTAATTTCTATTTATAAAATGAAATTCTCATAAAAAATAAAAATCAAAGAAAAAAAAGGAGGAATCTTTATGTCTCGTTATCGAGGACCTCGTTTAAAAAAAATACGTCGTCTGCGAGCTTTACCAGGACTAGTTACCCAATTGAAATATAATAAGAATAAAAAAAAACAAAAACACATTCCTCTCTTTCTCTCTCTTCTTTCTCTCTCTTTCTAGCTTCTGATGCTTCCTTTTATAGCTAAAAAACGATTTTTTTTTTAAAAAAAAGAATTCAAAAAAAAAAAAAAAAAATTCAAACCGTAAATTTTTTTTACGGTTTGGGTATAAATTTAAATTTTTCAAAAACTTGGATAATTATATTAAAATATATTTTATTTTGGGTAAAAATAAAAATCTCGGATAACTGTGTGCTTTCAGTATCAATGTTTCCAGTTCTAAGAATGGATAGACGCGTTCTATATGCTAATTTGATATATAAATTCACGTGGGTCCCACTCAGTCCATAGTTTCTTCTCTATGGTTCACATTAAATGAAATACAAGTGTTTTAGAACTGATTGATATAATTAAACAGGTATGAGTCGGCGTAAAAACATGGTTTGGATGCTCCGATAACTATCGGGTACGAACAAATCCAGTATATAAGAGAGATGAATTTTGTTTTGTTTTCTCGTTTCAAAATTTATATCTAAGAAAAAAGATTAACCTTGTCGTTTGACAAGTAAATAAAATTAAAACGAAAATAATACTAAATTACATAAAAATTAATATTTGATAGTAGTAGAGTAATTAAATGAAGCAATACTAAATACTATATAATTACTTTTAAAAATTATTATCATTAAGATTTTAATTTATTATGAAATATATATTATTTTTGTGGAGAAAAATTCGAAAGATAATCCTAATTATAATAATAATTGATAAAAAAAATTCCATGTAATCGTAACTAGAACGCTTTGGAGTTTAAAATTATTTTGAGAATTCCCAAAAATGTGTTAGCAAATGTAAAAAAAAAAAAAATTATTTTATAAATATCTTAGATATTTATTATTAGAAGGATTCTATTAGTATTAACATATCTTAGATAGAAATCCTTTTTTTTATAGAAAAGTATATTTATAATTTCGATGGCAGTACAAATTTGCTTGAAATAATGAATGTAATAATAACTTCATATAATAATGACGATTAATTTACCATGATAAAATATTATTATTGTTAATTTAAAACAAATTAATAAGAGAATCCTGTATAAACTTCTAAAGCACAGCAAACAGCAACACAGTCTCTGTAACCGCAACGTCACAAAGAACCAGCGCTCCACATTTCGAAGCAAACGGATGCGCACTAACGGATCCCAAATATTTCAGCTGTAGCCTGTGTAGCTCGATCTCCTAAAATCCGATTTGATCTCCTTCCCTCCCTCCCTGATCTCTCTCACTATAAAATCACATTTCTCACCCCCAGCATCATTCTCCACCCCGCTCTCTCTCTCTCTCTCTCTCTAATCTCTATTTCGCCATCTCTTTCCATGGAAATTAGTACCAACTCTCTACTTTCTCAGTCCTGCACCGACGCAACCAAGCGTCGGGTCTCATACTTCTACGAGCCTGACGTCGGCAACTACTACTACGGGACGGATCATCCCATGAAACCGCACCGGATCCGAATGGCTCACTCTCTGATCGCCAAATACGACCTCCTCAGCCAGATGCGGGTCGTCAAGCCCAAAGCCGCCGATTTTAGCGACATGTGTCAATTCCATTCCGATGACTACATGGCCTTCCTCCGTAATGTCACGCCAGAGAACCAATTAACCCGCCCAAGGGAGCTTAACCGTTTCAACATGAACTCCGATTGCCCCGTTTTTGATGGCTTGTTTGAATTTTGCCGGATTAGTGCCGGAGCCTCAATCGGAGCCGCAAGAGGCTTAAACGAAGAATCGGATGATATTGCCATTAATTGGTCTGGGGGATTGCATCATGCGAAAAGGTGTGAAGCGTCGGGTTTTTGTTATGTGAACGACATTGTTCTCGCAATCCTTGAATTATTAAAGAAGCATCAGGTATTGAATCTTTTCTTATTATTATGCGTTTTCCTTCCTTTTAGTTAATTCATTTAGTATTTCAGTAATTTTAGGAATTCTAATGGGACAAGTAGTACCGAAACCCTAAGTAAATGATCTATCGGCGGATTTGGTTGATGGTTTAGGACTTTCTAATCGAGGAGGCGAAGATGGTTTACTCGTACCTCTTTCTGTTTTCTTTCTCTATTTTTTTTCTTTTTTGTTTAATACGGAAAGTAAAATAATGGTCGATGTCAGAACTCAAAAGAATGTCGCACTCGTGCAGTTTCTCTAAGGCATGCAGTAAAGAATCATCGTGTGGCGAGTCACCGACAAACAATTTCCCCAGAATGTCTTTGAACTTGGGGTATCATATGAATAGTGACAAGATTCGCGAATTATACTTGAATTATTCGTTTTTTGGTGATGCCGAACCGAATGCCGAATTATTCGGTTGACCGAACTTTGACCGAATTATTCCCGGAACATTTTTTTTTGTTTTTTTGTTTTTTTTTGTTTTTGCTTTCTTGTAGGACTGAGATCTCTGATCCGGATTATTCCAAATCATTTCCGAATTGTACCCGAACTATTCCCGAATCACGAATTTTTGACCTCGCCGAACCGAACACTCGAATAATTCATTTGTCACTGTGATCATATGTGGTCCCTCTAAAGTCAAACACTTCAAAAATTAAAGAGATTCTTTGTGACAATGTGGATCTTTGTGGGAAATTACTCCAATTCTTCGATTAAAAAATTATACAAATTACTTGGTTATCTCTATCCCTCTCCTTCTAAAGTTTGAACCGAGAGCTTTCAAAACGTTAAGAACTAATAAATCTGTGCAAAATTAGCTCGTTGCAAGATAATTTTATTGTACAAAGTTTTCAATTTCCCCTTTTACTTGGTGTAAGAAAATGTATAAGAAAAAATAATAAAAAGAAATAGGCTGAGTGAAAAAATAGCTGTAAAAAATAGATCTAGTAAGATGTACATTTTTAAATAATAGCTATTTCTCTTTAAAGCATTAAAAAATTATTGTCAATAATAGTATCTTCTATCTCAGTATCTGTGTGTGTGACATTTAGAAGCCAAGTTTTTTAAAGCATTTCTAATGCTATTCCTTGCATTGTGAAGTATCATCATCTCGATTCCTGCCAAGTTTAGTTTCCTTTCCTTTTTTAATTTTGTACCTTTTTTCGGCCGAACTATACTGAATTAGAACTGTTGACTGGATCTGATTTCTCATTTTAGGTTTTATTTTTATCAGTATGTGACAAGTCAGCAGCCTAATATGTTTTAAGCTGCATATGCTTTTATTAGAAATTTAAAGATTAAGACCTTGGCCAGTACTCCATTATCTGTTTGATCTAATTATTATTTTCATCATCTTTTATCTGGTTCAGGGCGAATCTACTCTCAATGAATGGGGTCAATTGACCCCCATTCATTTTGAATTTTTTTTTATTTATACCTTATTTTAATATAGTTTTAAGTAATATATTATAAATAGTGTGAAATTGATCCCCATTCGTAGTAGGAAAATTTTATATGCTTGACTCCTATTCACGTTTGACCCCATAGTCTGAAAGTCTGGCTCCGCTCCTGATCTGGTTTAATGATTATAGGCTTGAAAATTGCTCAGTTTGAAGGCCTTATTGTTCAATGGTAGGCCCATTTGTAGAAGATTTGGAAAACAGTAAAATAATGTATATCATTGGCCCAGACAGCTAATATTTACTCTGATTGACACACTACCAAAATTTGGTGCCTCAAATTATCCTGTCAAAGAATCTCATCTCCTGACTGGTTTAATACAAAATAATTATTTCCTTCTCCTGATCAGTATAATACTGAAATAGCCTTTTTGGATAGAAAATAGAAAATAATTATACCTGTATTTTAAAGGAAATGAGTTCGCTCTAATACGTGAATTATACAACTACAAAAAATTGGGGATCTTTTATAAACATTGAATCTGAGTGAGGAGCGCATGCTGTGATGTATATAAGAGAATTTAGGGAACTTGAATTAATTTTACTACAATTTTTTTTGGTAAATTTACAAAAAAAAAAAAAAAATACCAGATTAAAGTTGAGGTTATTCCTTGGTAACCAACCAAAGCAAAGTGTTCGAAGGAACCTTTCTCAATAAGTTTTCGCAGCTGAAAGTTTTGAAAGAATTATATTCCAAACACTATGCATATGAGAGAATCTGAAGGAATTTAATTGATTTTACTACCATCTTTTGGTAAATTTGAAAAGATTATTATCAGATTAAAGTTTGAGGCTATTCCGTGGTAACATACAAAAGCAGAGCATTTGAAACAACCTGTCTCAAACAAATTTTCCTGTCAAGAAGTTTCGCCAGGATACAATTGCAAACACTGAATATGAGATAATCCAAAGGAATTGAATTATTTAATTTTACGATTTTTGGTGAATTTACAAAAGCTGGTTATTATCAATATTAAGTTTGAGGCTATTCCTTGGTAACATACCAACGGTGAGCATTCGAAAGAAACCCGCCTCAACAAGTTTTCGCAACAAAAAATTTCGATAGAATACAATTGAAAACTATGTGCATTTCATGGGTGCAAGTGCAAAATGTAAGCTGCACCCCACATATACTATAATTAAATTGTATTAAATTGTTTCTTTTAGGCCTAAATAATCATAACTCATAAATATTACTTAGCTACTGTTTTTATTTCCACCTTAAAAAAGACCTATTTAAAGAACTTCCTCTTTTCTCTATACAGCGTGTTTTATACCTAGACATAGACATTCACCACGGAGATGGTGTTGAGGAGGCGTTCTACACCACCAACAGAGTTATGACCGTTTCTTTTCATAAGTTCGGGGACTATTTTCCTGGAACGGGTCATATTGATGATATTGGGTACAGCACTGGAAAGCACTATGCCGTCAACGTGCCATTAAGGGATGGAATCGATGATGAGAGCTACCAGACAATTTTCAAACCAATTGTGAGCAAGGTCATGCAGGTGTACCAACCTGGAGCAATTGTACTGCAGTGCGGGGCTGACTCACTGTCTGGGGATCGATTGGGGAGCTTTAACCTCTCTGTCAGGGGTCATGCTGAGTGTGTCCGGTTTATGAGATCGTTCAATGTGCCTATGCTACTTCTTGGTGGAGGCGGGTACACAATTCGAAATGTAGCACGTTGTTGGTGCTATGAGGTAAGATATTCTTGTTAAATACTCTTGGTTGTTAATTTGTATAAGAAATTGCAAGCAATAATTTTCATTCATAAAAATATAAAGCCATCAACAATTCAACATGTATCATTGTTCTTGTGATCGACTTCATACGACCCCCAAAGCTTCAAACTACATCAGTCAACCATGTTATTCTTTAATTAAAATATGGTAAGCTAAAAATCACAGTAAAATTTTAAAAATTACATAAATACTATGGTAAAATTCTTATTTATTTATTGAAAAGACAAGTACACACAACCAAAAATTATTTATTTCTTCATAGTGTTGTCTTGCTATTTCTGTTGATTTCCTTTTTTCTAAAAAAAAAAACTACTCATATATAGACTGCAGTGGCCCTTGATGTACAAGTAGATGAGAGATTGCCAGAAGACGTTTACTCGGGGTATTATGGTCCTGCATTTTCGCTAATTGCACCGCCGAGTAACATGGAGAATTTGAATACAAATAAGTTTTTAAATGGTATAAAAGTAAAAATATTGGAGAACCTTTCAAGGCTCGAGCATGCTCCAAGTGTCCCATTTCATGAAGTGGAAAATTATATGGATGTTGATGAGGTATATGGTTGTTTTGTCAATATCTCACCAATTATGGAAAATATGTATTATGTTTGTTTCTTCCATTTTGAAGATCTGAAGTGACCCAAATAGCAAATTGTGGCCTAACCTCTTTTGTTCAAAACTTCAAATGGCTAACTTTGTAACTGGTACCTATAGTTCTGAATGTATGGTGAACATATACAAGGTTGGTACATATTAAATTAATTCATTGCTATTTGTAGGAAGATGAACAATATGAGGAACAAGATGATAGTTACGACCGACATAGTGATGATGACTAGGACTTGTAAAGTAATTTTTTTTCTCATATTCCAGATTTTATTTGTTTGTTTGTTTTTTTTTGTCACTGTCATTATTTCGGCCATTTTTGTTACAGGAAGCTGAGTATCTTTATATAATTGTTTTTTAATTATTGCAGCGAAGATGTGTACAACAATGTGGATACTGTGAAAAATCTAATTTAGAGGCCCAATGTTGCGTTGCTATAGAGATTGGATCGCCAAAACCAAATCAAATATATTTTGTTGTCTGGAGATTTATGTATTTAAATATCTTTATTTTTCTTCTTTCTTTTGTTTTTTGTTTTTTGTGTGTATTTAGACGGTAGAAACTGAAAACTGAGGGACATGATCTTGTACAGAAAGTTGTCAGTAAAAGGCTGAACATATGAGTTAAGAATATCTTATCTCAGTTGCAAATGAATTACAAATACTATGTGAGCATTTGCTAATTTAGTAATCTTAGATTACTAAATTGATAATTTATTTATTTTAACGTGTCAAATATATTTTTGTAATTAATTACTTTGCAAGAGATATGAGTATTTCCATTCCTGCAGTTGCAATAAATTTCTCTTTGTTAATTCTGAAAATTAATTATTTAATCATGTCAGCAAAATTTATCTGAAGCGTAAGCAAATAATTAATCTGGCTATTTTGTTAATTCATTGATTGCACTTCACGGCCCCAACTCTGGCATTCATCTTATTGTTTTTATTGCATTCTGTGGAGCTGAATGGTTATTGGTAGAGTTTCTGTGTCAATTAACTAAGTAATGTTTTCCGTGACAATTTTTATCTCTTTAAAACCCTAGCCGCCAGCCCACATCCCCCCCTCCTCTCTCTCTACGTGACTCTGTCCACCCATCTCCGTTTCTTATCCACGTCTCAGAGTCGTCCACTCCGCGCCAACACAGCACCCCTCCTTCCACCCTCGCCCACCCACGTCTCAAGTTCTCCACTCCTGTTACACCCAAACCCTAAGAAAGGTTGGGGGAGGCTGCGGTGCTTGCCGGCCTCCCCCACCCGCCACCATACTAAAAAAAAAAAAAACGAGATGCCTCATCCAGCTGATGCAGTGGATGGCAGAGGAGATTGGCGACCGGTTGCAGTGGGTAGCTAGATGCTGTGAGGTTAGATTTTGTGTTATGTTGTTAGATGTTTTGATGTATTGTTAATGATCTAGATGATGGGTTGTTAGATGTTGATGTGTTGATGTTGAGGTTGTTAGATGTTAGATGTTGATGTGTTGATGTTGTAATAGATGTATTTTATTTAATGAATTATACTTGACAGCTGCTGTCAAGATTTAAAAAAAAAAGAATGGTTATTGGTATATTGTTAAAAGTTAAAACCTCCTAAATTGCGAATTTAGATCCAGTGAAGTAACCCAAAAATTGGATTTTGAATTGGGACCGTCCGATTCGAATCCGTGACTATCCAATTAAAATGGAGCGCATGTATTTGAGAAACATGTTTGAATCCCGAAACAATCTCAAGTGATGGATTCGATTCGGACTGTCCCGATCCAAAACCCAAAAATTGAGTTACTTTAGGGGATCCGGACCCCTAAATTGCTGGCTCTATTCTCTACACTAAAATTATTTCTGGATTTCATCCGGAAACAAAAATATGTACCGTTAGTGTACCGAATGGTGTTTGAATTGCCTCTTCTTCTTTTTCAAGGTAGACCATGTTAAATTGCTATGATAGTACAAGTCTAGCAGCTACGGATATTATCCATGCCTCTTAGCAAAAAAATATTGACAAAGCTGGTTTGGCGTCATGTAGTACATCAAACCATCAGTTATATATACTTTTCTGTTTTTCATTTTGTCTCTATTAGTCATGAGCTGCGTGAAGTCAAAATAGTTCTGTCAATATCTTTACCCCTCTCTCTCCTGTTGAAGGTCGACAACAATTGTCATACGGACACTGCTACAATTGATCCGAGTACCTTTTCCCACACATTTGTGGCTACAAATAATTTAAGTGATAAGCCTCCTCTGTTTTCCATTGGCTCAAGTTGATTATACGTCAGAACAATAAAGAAAAAAAGTACACACTATATAACTTATTTTAAAAAAAATAAATGAAAAATACAACACCAAAGAAACCAAAACCAATGTAGATGCACATAACACCTCTCATCACAATTACACAAATATTCTCAACCAAGAATGGAGACAGTGGCAGTGGCAAGGCACCTCTCCCCCATTTCTCATGCTCCTTCTCCCCTTAGAAGATTTAAGACCATGGCCATGGCACCAAAGAAAAAGGTGAACCGGTACGACGAGAGCTGGAAGAAGAAGTGGTACGGCGCCGGCATCTTCTTTGAGTCAGGCGAGGATGTCAACGTTGATGTCATCAAGAAACTCGAGAAGAGCAAGGTTTTGAGTGGTGTGGAGAAGGCTGGATTGCTTTCTAAGGTAAGCTAATTCACCAAAAAAGTTTCTAATTGAAAAGCTTGCTCCTCAAGGATAATATATATATATATACTATTGCAATTAAATCATTTGCCAACAACTGAATGTAATGGTACATTATATGGATGAGGGGTTGCGTAATTGTTCTAATGAGGAAATGTTCTTCTATTATTTTCTTAAATATAGTATATATGCATAATTACTTACTATTCCATTTAGCAAAAGTAATAGAAAGAAGGTGCAATATTACTGCAATTGAATGAATGTGCCTCAATTGTTTATATTGAAAATAGTAATACATTGAATTGATCATCATTTTTTTTTAATCCTTTATTTAAAACAAGGCAGAGGAATTGGGAGTGACGCTGTCATCAGTGGAGAAATTGGGTCTATTTTCAAAAGCCGAGGAGCTGGGTCTCCTCAGTTTGCTCGAGTCTGTTGCAACCGTGTCGCCGTCAGTACTGGCATCCATCTCACTGCCGCTTCTTGTCGCTGCCATTGCAACCATTGTCATCGTGCCAGATGACTCGACTGCACTTGTTATTGCGCAAAATGTTCTTGCAATAGCATTTGGGTTCGGTGCTGCCGGGTTGTTTGTCGGGTCGGTTGTTCTTGGCGGATTGCAGGAGTCGGAGTGACCAACTAAGAGACACAGCTTGCTTTTGTTGCTTCTTTCTTCTTGTTGATTCTCTTGTTTTAGGATAATTATAAATAGTGTTTCTTCTTTTATAAGCACAATGGAGGAAATTAATATTTGTTTTTCTGTATATGGATTGATGCCTCATGGTTCTGACATTGTATCAACTGCATATATATATAAAATTTGATTGACAGTTTATGAAGGATTTTCTCTGAAGGTCCCTTGGCCTTGTGAAAACACAGTTCAATTTTTTTTCTCTTTCCCCTACCTATCCTGAGTTTTGGGGCATTTGAGATATATTTGGAAAAGGAAATGAGACTCATGTCCAGAATTATAAAGAAAAAGAAATGCACTTTTAAAATAACTGTTCTTCAATTTTTGAAAAAGATGCTTATAATAGACAGCATGCTCTCTGATTTGCTTCCCAACCAGCATAGTTTTCTAGTATATTCAAAAAATATATATCTGAGAAACATACATTTTTAACAATTTTCAGATATAAAAATTATAATTTAGTAGTAAAAAAAGACATTAAACCGAGTAATTCTTGATATATTTGAGATCAGGCACAAATGCCCAATATGTTTCAAAACCATTATAGGAAAAAAAAAAAAATTCTCAATTTTCCCCTCAATTTTGCCTCATTAAGGAACCTTACCATAATAAAAAATCTGAACACTAAGTCAGCAACTATAATTTGACCAAGAAACAAAATAAATAATGCACCAGTTTGAATGAGCTAAAAATAAAAATAAAAAACTACTACAACCTCAAAACTGAAAAAAGAGAGAAAAGTGTGAAAAATATAGCTCAAAGCTCAATTTGCTACCATATCAGCAGAACTCTTCAAGTTTGGATTCGAAGAAATGTATTTCTGTTTGCTGCAGTGGTTTGTGACGAAAAGGAAATTCCGTCAAAAGGGGGAAGTGAATACTTGTCCAGTAAATTGAAATCCCGAAATCGAGAGAAATCTCATTCCCGGCGTCTGAAAACCCGACCTGGGAAAGTATTTTCCGGTCGGAGAATTCCAGGAGAAGAAATCCCGGATAATTATCTCCCTCTCCTTTGCAGCTTTGCTCCCTCCTCTGTTCTCTGGCGAGTTGCTCACTGTCCATCATTCCCCTTTTTTCTCCTTATCGGGTTTTGGTTATTAGGATCCGGTCCTCTCGTAAAACCCTGGCTCTTCAGGTAATTAGTTACTGCTACCTCTCTCTCTCTCTCTCTAAAAAAAACATTCTTCTCTTTTTATCCTATAATGCCTCCTGCATAATAGTTATTACTCTTTGATATTTTAAAAAGTTTACAGCTGAAGTGTACTTAGTAAACCAAAACCAAGCTAAACTCAGAATTATAGATCAATAATAAATGCATTATAATTTATTTACAGTTTTTTCATATACAAACTGCTGGAGTAATGTCTAGTAAGTTACTAAAATCTACTGATTATATTAGTTCCCTTTTAAAACAGATGGAGGGGGAAAGAACAAGAAATAATGACCGAACTGCGAACAATTCAGAGTGAGTTCTCATCTCGGGCTCTGAGAAAGGCTCAACGGTTTTTGGTTGAGAACAGTTTGTGCTGCAAAGCATGGCATGGACCCCGCACGCAATTTTCTCCTGTGCATCGACTTACAAGGCAATGCACAATAGGGGCATCCTACCCGCAACTCAGGGAGTCCTTTGGAAGATAAGGATACCTATGAAAGTGAAAGTTTTTATTTGGCTAATATTGGAAGATAAAATTTTGACTCAGGAGGTGCTTTCGGTCCGCGGCTGTAACATTCAGCCAGGATGTCAACTTTGTACGTCAAATATAATGGAGACTCATGACCATCTCTTGTGGGACTGCACGTATGCGCAAAGGTATTGGAGAGGACTACTTGCGCATCATAATGTGATAGTAGGAAGGTGGGATGGCATAATACAACTATGGATCAGAGGGCTGTTGACACTGCCGACGCTTGAGAGGGCGCGTTGGAGTATTATATGGGCGGCAGGTGCATGGACACTGTGGCGAGAGAGAAATTTTCCGGAAAGCATAAAATGATGTATTTCCTGATAATGAAACGGCAATTGAAATTGGCCAGTGGGTGGAATTCGTTTGAGGAAATTTGTGTAAATAATATGTAATTAGTGTTAATCTTAAGAACCTTATGTAAATAAACTTTTTTTAATGAATATATTTGTTAAAAAAAGTAGTGAAGTCGATCCTTATCTATTAATTTTTTCGTAATCAGTTATACAAGTTGTGTACTTATCCCATGTCAAATTGAGTCATCTACACATGCTTAGCTCACTTTTCCATTAAACTGTTGTTTTGTTTTTAGTAGCTTAACTTGTACTTTCCTATAAATTTTGTAGTTATCCCTTATTGCTTTATCCTTTTGGCTTTTTCCATGATAGCCTCTTGTAATTTCTATCATCATTAATTATCAAATTCAAATACAATGGTCGGTTAATTAAGATATGCTGATTTGACTCAATTTGTAAATCCCCAGGAACTAAAACTGATATGTAAAATTGTCTTAAGTTCAGAGCCTTTGTTTTCAATTATATATATATATATATATATATATAGAGGAGGGATCCAATTACACCTTTTTTTGTGACACATCATGACACCGTTTTTTATATAGGTCAATTTTGCGATTTCAAAATCCAAACAGCCGATCCGAACCGTTCAACATGATCACCATATTAAAATGTGCTTGGAGATCAAATTTTACATTTTTTTGAATTTTTTTACTATTTATTAAGATGGTTACAAAATCGCTGTTTTTCAATGGTCTGAAAACAACGATTTTTGTAACCATCTTAATAAATAGCAAAAAAATTCAAAAAAATGTAAAATTTGATCTCCTAGCACATTTTAATATATCCATCATGTTGAACGGTTTAAATCGACTATTTGGACTTTAAAAATGGTAGGTGTCAAAGTGTGTCACCAAAAAGGGTGTAATTGGATCCCTCCTCATATATATATATATATATATATATATATATATATATGAGGAGGGATCCAATTACACCCTTTTGGTGACACACTTTGACACCTACCATTTTCAAAGTCAAAGTAGTCGATCCAAACCGTTCAACATGATGGATATATTAAAATGTTCTTGGAGATCAAATTTTACATTTTTTTGAATTGTTGTACTATTTATTAAGATGGTTACAAAATTGTTGTTTTCAGACCATTGAAAAACAACGATTTTGTAACCATCTTAATAAATAGTAAAAAAATTCAAAAAAATGTAAAATTTGATCTCCAAGCACATTTTAATATGGTGATCATGTTGAACGGTTCGGATCGACTGTTTGAATTTTGAAATCGCAAAATTGACTTATAAAAAAAATGGTGTCATGATGTGTCACCAAAAAAGGTGTAATTGGATCCCTCCTCATATATATATATATATATATATATATATAGAGAGAGAGGAGGGATCCAATTACACATTTTTTGGTGACACACTTTGACACCTACCATTTTCAAAGTCCAAATAGTCGATTCAAACCGTTCAACATGATGGATATATTAAAATGTGCTTGGAGATCAAATTTTACATTTTTTTGAATTTTTTTGCTATTTATTAAGATGGTTACAAAAATCGTTGTTTTTAGACCATTGAAAAAGAGCGATTTTGTAATTATCTTAATAAATAGTAAAAAAATTCAAAAAAATGTAAAATTTGATCTCCAAGCACATTTTAATATATCCATCATGTTGAACGGTTCGGATCGACTGTTTGGATTTTGAAATCGCAAAATTGACCTATATAAAAAACGGTGTCATGATGTGTCACCAAAAAAGATGTAATTGGATCCCTCCTCATATATATATGTCTTCAAACTTCAAATGTAAAATTTAAATAAGCTTATTTATTGACTGATAAAGAATCATGATTCTGATCATTTTTAGTTGCTCTAACAAGAGGAGCTTTAAATTCACCGTGCCTCTCTAGTACCCAGGGGCGGATCCAGAGTGTTCCAGGGGGCAGCTGCCCCCCCTGGATTTTGAGTTTTAGTGGAGATTTATCGATCTCGACCGACTTTGCCCCCCCTGAAATTTTTTTTGCCCCTCTCTGGACGTTTGATTTGTAATTCGGGTTAAATTTAAGGTTAAAATTGAAATAAATTTGTTGAATTTTAATTGGTAATTAGAATTATAAGTTAGAGCATCAGAAATTACAAGTCAAAGCATTGGAAAGTATAAGTTAAAACATTATTTTTTATCGAGTACCTAATTGGTTAATGGATTTAAATCTGATTCGATATTTTTTTGCCCCCCTGACGAAAATCCTGAATCCGCCCCTGCTAGTACCAGTATACTTTTATAGATAGTGTATAACACGAATGATATCTTATAGGCGTCAACAAAATGGACATCTCCGTTGAAATTAAACAATTGAGTCAGTCAAGAAAAACAGGTAACTGCTGAGATGTTTCTTCTCTCAAAATCTCAATACAATGTCCTCTCCCGCCTTTTACCTTTTAGAATTTTTCCAGTGGATTTCATACTTTGATACCATATTATATATATATATATATATATAGAGTAGGGCTATTGTGCTTCATGAAGTAAAACTTCGTTTTACTTCACGCTCATACACCCATTTCCAAAATCCAAATCGTCGATCCGACCGTTCAAGTTGTTCTCCATATTGAAATGTGCTTGGAGACCAAATTTTACATTTTTTGGAATTTTTTTACTATTTATTAAGCCACTTTGAAAATCGCTGATCCATTGTGAATAGTAAAAAACAGTAAAAAATTCTGGACCAATGGATCAGCGACTTTCAAAGTGGCTTAATAAATAGTAAAAAAATTCCAAAAAATATAAAATTTGGTCTCCAAGCACATTTCAATATGGAGAACAACTTGAACGGTCGGATCGACGATTTGGATTTTGGAAATGGGTGTATGAGCGTGAAGTAAAATATTGGTTTTACTTCATGAAGCACAATAGCAAAATTCTATATATATATATACTTGAGCAAACACACCGAAACTTCCTCAAGCTCGCAAAAAAACACGCGTGCACACCTTTTTCTTTTGGCCTGTTTGTTGATCAGGTTAACATCAGCAGTATGTAATTAAGATACCTTTTTTAGGGGGAATTTCACGTATATCCCTCAAAAGTTTCAATATTACGTATTTATTTCTCTTAAATCAATAATTACATATTTATCCTTGAAAATTGTACAAACTCACATATTTATCCAATCTAACTCAATAACAAATAAAATATCTCTAAAAATAATTATATAATATTTTTTAACTTTGAAATTTATTTTACAATATTAATTAAGAATATGTTGATCATTATGCCTTTCGTTTATGTCATTTTAGTCTTTCTGAGTTCTCTTCTCTTTAAGACGCCGAATCTCTCCCTTCTCTCTCCAAACGTGCCAAATCATGATTTTCTCCTAGCCTTCTCTTGTCGCCTCCACTCTCACATATTTTTGCCGCTCCTCGCTGCTTTAATTGTTCCATCTTCGTTTGGAGAGAGAGGCGGAAATTTTGGTGTCTTAGAGAGAGAAGAGAACTCAGGCAGACTAAAAAAACAGAAATGAAGAGCATAATGGTCAATATATTATTAATTAATATTGTAAAATTAATTTTAAAGTTAAAAAAAATATTATTTAATTATTTTTGGAGGTATTTGATATGTTATAGAGTTAGATTGGACAAATATGTGAGTTTTTACAATTTTCAAGGATAAATATGTAATTACTGATTTTGGAGAGATAAATATGTAATATTGAAACTTTTGAGGGATATACATGAAATTCCCCCTTTTTTTATTGTAAATTCAAAATGAAAAGAAGGAAATGGTATGCAAGAAATTTCCTCAAAAGGAATATTTTGTGCATGTCAATTGAAAAGAAAATATTTACTATTTAGTTTATAATGAAGTGAAACTGCAAATGAAGGAACAGTACAGTTATGCCAAGGCCTCTTGAGTTAATCGGGACCGTCCAGTTCGAATATGTGCGAATATTAAAGGATCCTGTGAATTTCCAATTTGAACTGGATTAGTCTGGATTTTGATCGAACGGTTCGGATCCAATTTCAATATTGAATTACTTAATTATAAGATCCAGACCCATACCACATATGAATATTTTAGGATGATTTCAATAATGAGTTTAAAGGTTTAAAACAACAAGTGTTATTTTTAGTCTAGAAAAGTACCCATTTCAATCAAAAATATGTTCATTTATGTTTAGAGAAGTATGCATCATAAGATGAATTTGAAATTTAACAATTAATTAAGTATTTTATAAGTTGAAATAGGCAGAAGTGTGTAGATATAATCAGATGCAAATTCTAAGATAAGCTAAAAAAAATTTCTTGGAAAATACTTGGGATGAATTTGTTAAAAATTAATAAACTTAATTATTAGCAAATATAATAATTAATAGTTGGAACTCTCTAGAATTGTTATAAATATAATAGTAGTAGTTGAAATTCTCTAAAAGTCATGTTGTGGTTTTCTAGGTTGTCTTTTTTTTTAGGAAGAATTTCATTATAATGGTAGAAAATGTTACAAAAACTTTGTAACTAAGGAAACGCAATAAAAAAAGAACAGGAAAATACTAGGTTTTCTAGGTTGTCTTGAAAGATGAAAAACGTGTATAGGAAATAGAGATGGTTTATGAGATGATTAAATGTTATTTAGTAATAGTAAAGTGTGCAGAAAGTTCCTATGGATTTATATAATGTGTCAAGAGTTTTTTTAATGTAAAAAAGTAAGAGAATATTAATAATAGAAGTAACTTTTTTGTCATAGAGTGTTATTTCTTTCACTATTAAATATATTATCAGAGTTTTGGGGGTTATTAGTTATCTGTATGGAAAGTAAAAAATCGTAGATTGAACAAGTTCTCAAAGCAAAAAAAACTGAAAAATTCAAATAAATTAATTCTCGTAGAAAATTTATACTTGATAAATGATATTATTAATTCTTCTCATATCGTTTCCTATCTTTGTACTGTTTTTTACGGATCTAAGGAAGTTTGGTTTTTCGAAGATTTGTTCTTTGATCCGTCGTTACCAATTATTTATTCTCTTATCGTTGTTTGATAATATAATTTAAGTTTGAGGAGGGATCAAATTACATCTTTTTTGGTGACACACTTTGACACCTATCATTTTCAAAGTCCAAATAGTCGATCCAAACCGTTCAACATGATGGATATATTAAAATGTGCTTGGAGATCAAATTTTACATTTTTTTGAATTTTTTTACTATTTATTAAGATGGTTACAAAATCGTTGTTTTCAGACCATTGAAAAACAACGATTTTGTAACTATCTTAATAAATAGTAAAAAAATTCAAAAAAATGTAAAATTTGATCTCCAAGCACATTTTAATATGGTGATCATGTTGAACGGTTCGGATCGACTGTTTGGATTTTGAAATCGCAAAATTGACCTATAAAAAAAACAGTGTCATGATGTGTCACCAAAAAAGATGTAATTGGATCCCTCCTCTTTAAGTTTACCCTAGCTGTTTATTATGCATTCAAAATCTATTGCATTATTCTGTTAGTTAAAGTTGTATGTTACATCTCAACTAAAGTTCATATCAGGATAATATGTTCGTATCAAACACATATACACCGAAACTTATTTAAACAGTAAAAAATGAAGTACCAATAATAATTTTTATTTAAAAAAGATAAACCAAATGACCTTATACAGCCCGTAATAACATAAATGGCAACACAAGTCACAAAATCAAGCATCCTTCCCCATATGATGCTATATATCTAATATGTGTTTTGTGTACAAATATCCGAAATTATACACATACACTCGCACAAAAAGAGTTCATACATCTCCTTCACCATACATTTTCAAGTCTATATATATATAATATATCATCAACATATATATGGAATCTGGCTAATATGCTACGCGTAGCATAGAGGGCCTCCGTGCTACGGCTCAATATTTGAGTTTTCAAAATCCTAACGGTCGATCCGAATCGTTCAACATGATCTCCATATGAATATGTATTTGCAAACCAAATTTTACATTTTTTTAGAATTTTTTTACTTTTTTTTAGATAGGTAGAAAATCACTTGATCTGAATAGTACAGAATGTCCAGATCAAGTGATTTTCTACCTATCTAAAAAAATAGTAAATTTTTTTTAAAAATATAAAATTTAGTTTGCAAATACATATTCATATGGAGATCATGTTGAACGATTCGGATCGACCGTTAGGATTTTGAAAACTCAAATATTGAGCCGTAGCACGGAGACCCTCTATGCTACACGTAGCACCGTAGCCAACTCCTATATATATGCATGGTGGTCTTTTCCTTCATCGGTTCTTGTCATTCTCTGTACCAACTATCTGACGGCCATCTGATTCCTTGTAAACGAAGAATGCATAATAGCCACCTAATATAGTAGCTACGGCCATGATCCATACAGTTATAGTGATTGCAGGAGGCACGACAGCACCGATCCGATACGAAAACAAAATTGTTAGCAATGTCGTCAAAAACCAGACTGTAGCTTTCAACTTGCCTCTTAGAGAAGAATCACGCGGGGTTCGTTCGAACACACGAAGGATGTAGAATAGAAAAACAAGGTCAATTAATGATACAAGAATGTAAGAAACAGACCAAGGATTATCCCTTGATCGATAGATGGCAACGCAAGAATTGAATAACAGAAAAACGAAGCTGAGAAAAGGTAACCATGCAAACTTATTACTTGCTGGTTTCACTTTCACATCAGTTGCTGTTCTCTTGTTTTCCATGATTTACAAGTCGTGAGGAAATGGAGGAGACGAAAAGGATCACGGCTAAGAGACTTGCACGTATAATATAAACAAGTTTCTTAATTGCTATCAAAGTCGACAGATGTTACCGGGAAATTTCCTTCAACCGACATGGAATTTTCTAATATATTTTCTCAGTCAATTAATATTTATTTCTGTCATAATGTACAATTCGCTTTGTTATTCTCTTTGAATAGGTCGGTTATAATATATTATGATCCATTTCATTGCTTACGCAAATAGGTCAAATATCTTGATATGTCGGCGCCTCTTTTTGAACTGGTTTTAGGTTTAAAATTCAAAAAATAATAAGACTTTTTTCTATAGAAAAAACCTTTGTACTAAAGAAAGTAATTATCCTACAGCTTCAAGTAGGATATATGAGAAGAGTCCGACTCTGCTGCTTTTTCAAAAAAAAAAAAGTAAGAACCTGCTTTTCCGGATCTAACTATTCAAATTCGTCGAGATATATGCATAAAAAAATTTCTTTATCGAGATACGCAAATAAAAAAATTTGAATAGTTGGATCCGAAAAAGCAGATTCCTGCTTTTTCGGAAAAAAAGCAGCAGAGTCCATTTCATATGAGAAAGTCCAAGAAGAACAAACCGTTTGAAATTTCTAAAAGAAAATACCTACCTAATTTTTTTGCGCAATGCCCCTCTCAAGTCTCAACGGAGCTGTTAAGGCCTCCGTAATTTATACAAATTTTTTGACATCCACTGTGGAGGTGACACGTGTCCTCTCGGTGAAGCCACCCCGACCTCCTGTCCAGTATTTTCTAGCACTGGACATTTACCGGTGACACTGATTTTTGAACCAAGTATCACTTGTAACATCATTTTGACACTTGATAATATTAGGTTGGCACTTGAGTATCACAAGATATATGACACAATATAACACTCAAGTTGATGATCGTATACACATTTAACAAACCCCGATTTACAACAAATTGCACCCATGAAAATGGTTAACATGTCTCAGACGATGAGAAGAAAAATGAGATGCCACCATAGAAGCACTCCAACCCAGGGGAAATCAGAACTCTTCATGTGCAGGAAATCATAATTGCTACACCGCCACAATCGGTGGAACTAAAATTCAATTACCCTACAATTACAAATTCACAATATACTAAAAAATAAGCAAAACAAAGTGTTGCAATTTGTGCATCCTTACAGTATGCTTGATTGTCTTTGTATGAACAAGATGGCTGACAACTTAAACTGAAAAGTGGATCAGTACTCCTATCTTCCCCCTCTAACTACATGAATCGTCTGTTGGCAGTACCCATTTCATGGACTAAACACTCATTACACTATATTTACATAATACAAATTTACAGTAACAGTTAATTGCTTTTACCTGGGCCCGTAGTATTTAAAGTCTCTTTGGGAAAATACAAGTAGTCAGGAGCCTTTGTGGATGATCTGCCCTTTCCAATTAGAACTGCTACCATGCTACAACACTGGTAGCAGTAATTTGGTGTGCTAAACACCACGATCTCATTTTTACCCAGGAGCAGTCCCATATCAGACCAAGCAAATTTGATCAGTTGGTTTACATTTGCAGAAGGCTTAATTTGTTTATACAGAACTAAGGTCGTGCACATACCAAGCATTACAATAACAGAGACCAGACCGTACCGGTTACTTTTGGAACTGCTATACTAGACTAGTTCTGGTTAGGTGGCCATTTTTTGTGTCTCAACCTCTAGAATTTCAGACAGCACATAGGTTTACTACTGGTATGAACAACTAAGAGACTGGTATATACCAGCAGTCAACAACAGACAAGGCCTAATGTATGACAATGTTAAACTGCCTACTCTGTTGAGAAATTCTCTAAGTGCATGCACTTGGGTAAATATTTGAGCGGTTAATTTGTCTACTCTCATTGTTTCCAGCAAGTATAGTAATCATGTCTCTATACCTTACTGTCAGGGCCACCGGTAGGATCGCTGTTCTACAAATAATATCTATTTATCTACAAAAGGTATTTACATCAAAGGTTAGCAAAACTCACAATTCATGGAAAGCTATTACATAAAATTTATTTCAATTTCTTGGTACATTGCTAATTCATTCTCCTGCATGGCTCAAATCTGGATTATCTTTCAAATATCAATCGAAGGTACCACTTCTCTACTTTATCTCCTTTATTTTTCTATTTTCTCTTATTTTAGGTTGCTTATCATTTACTACATTTGAGTTATAGGGTTAATTGCAAAAGGAAAATATTTGAGAGGTTAATTGGTCAATAAAGGTGTCATTAGCAGTGACCTGGTAAGTGACAAGCATTGCATCAAAGGGGTGGACTTGACAACCTAATCAGACCAAATTCAGGATTTAGAAGAACTAATATCAGCAAAAGAGACTCGCCGAGAGGCGAGAGGATAACTTGTAGAATATTGATCATGAATCTGAAAACGAGCAAAAATGTACTCAATTCAAGCTTAAGGGCCAATTTATGAAAAGATAAGTAAATTAGCAATTACAAAATTGAAGAAAAAAGAGAGAGCACAAATCTATCCCAAGTATACCTTTGCCGATTTCACTGCCACCTAAGGTTGACGAATCCGACTAAGAAAAATAATAAACAAACATATAATTTAAGATAATACCTCCATTATACTCATGAAGAAAAAAGCATCACTATCACGGCTTGATCAAATCATAGAACTGTCCAAGTATATCTCCACAAAATGTGACGGGGGACTTGATAGGTTGAATATATTCCACTCCTCGATTAAAATCGCCTTAGAACGCCTTCACTTATGAGTCGGGGAGCTTTTACTTTCACACTCTCAGCTGCTCGATCTGACGGTACAGACTCCGGGTCGTTCATCTGAGATGCCATGGCGATGCGATCAGTCGGATGATCGGATCGGAAGGAAAGTTGGGAGGAGTGTTGATGCTTTAGTGGAGCGCTCCAATTAGCTCTAGGTTTCGAGCGGCAGGAACAATGGGCAAGAAGAGAAGAGGAATCTTTCGCCTTTCATAGGAGAAAGGATCCCTATCCTCTGCATTAACTCAAAAGGGAATCTTTTGAGTTAATGAATTTCAACCGTCTGATTTTAAACGGAGCCAATCCGGCTCCTGTCTATAACATAGGGGCCTTTTAATATTAGTGCAGATCTAGTTTGCACGAATCATAAAACAGATCGGACAGTCAAGATTTATTAACTCAAAAGATTCTCTTTTGAGTTAATGCAGAGGATATGAATTCCCGTATCCGCTACTTTCCTGGAAAAAGGTTGGGAATGTATTATTTATATTGGTTCGAATCGTTAGTTTAAGATAAACGGATTCGGTTTAGATCCTGATGAAACCTAAATTTCTATTTTATTTCAGCAGCTTAGTGTTTCCATATTATTAGAAGGCTTTCTGGGCCTTGCACATGTTCCAGGGGAAAATCGGATCGGATATTATCCAATTTCGTCCGGATCGGAATCCAGAAAATTACTTAAATTATCTGATACGATCCGTATCCGTATCCGAAAAATTATAACGGATAAGGATACAGTAAGAATTTTAACTATCCGTATTCAACCGTTTACATCCCTAAACCACAACAAATGTACTCTACGTTCTTAAATTAATTTATTAAATTGCATATACTTACCAATAATTTATTAAACTGCATATACATATATATTCTAATTAAAAAACTATAACATGATTAGTGACTAATATTTTGATAATATAATATATATTTTGTAACCAACAAACTTATTATAAAAAAAAATTAGATCTAATTTATGAATGAAAAAATTATATTTAGATGTTATTCTTTACTAGAATGTATATTAGTAATTTATTTAATTATCCGAATTATATTCATATCTGTATTTGTATCTGTCCAATATTTGATCCGTATCCGTATCTATTTAATATCCGATCCGTATCCATATCCGAGACTATCCGTATCCGAAAAATTATAATAGATAAGAATACAGTTTGACCACTATTCGATTTGTATCCGACCGTTTACACCCGACTCATGTTCTTTTGAAATGACTAATGAGTGTTGGTAAAGGGAGAATTTTGATGGGCATCGCATTAAATTTTATTCGGTGTCATGCTTAAATTGTCTCGTTTGTTAATAAAAAAATTATTTTATAAATTTAAAATGAGTTTTAATATAAAAGACAGTAAAATCGTGTGCTGACCATTCGATGGGTGTGATGACCATTCGATCTGCACCAAGATTCGTGTGCTATGCATCAAAATCCGTGCAAGTCTGTATCACTTTCCGTGCGCATAGATCTTGATGCTAATCGTACGGTCCTAGAGCTAATTGAACCTGAATGTAGGTCCGATGCCCATCGGACCTACTCCTATCTCGTCATTTATAACCTGTGGGCATGAAATAGTAGTTATTGGATGCACCAGGTATACTCTGCACCGACAAACTGACAGGTGGTTGTACTTCGGTAGGTCTTGCAAGTTCAGCTTATGCTCCATTTTGACAGAATTTTTCTCTCTCTTATAAATAAAAAATATAATAATATGACGGTGTATATACCGCCACCTCCTCCATACCAGACGCTTCTATCTCTATTTACACCGGGGCACGTGTCGGCGAAAAGCAAAAGAAAGGAAGGGAGAGAGAACAGTTTAACAATTAGGCGACCTTAGTTTTAAAAAAAAAACAATTAGGCGACCTTTTTAGTACCGTAAAGCGAAAGGGGAGAAAAATGGCGGAGAATGAGGCCGACGCAGCTTTCGGAGAAGGAGACGGAGACGGATTCAGGCAAAGGATGTCGGATCGGTCGAAGGTTAGTGAGAGAATTTGTGCAGATATTTGTAGTTTTTCAGTAATTTGGTTATAGATTGGACTAATTTTGCAATTTATTTGGTTTTCTGTATATTGGTCGATTAGAGGGTTCAAGCGAAGGAGATATTGTCGAAACAAGCTTTAAAGATCGCTTCTGAGGCAGAGAAGCACGAACAATTTATTTTGAAGGTTCTATTTTTTTGTTTTAATTGTTAATTTATCTTTTTTGTACTATTTCCCATTGGAGTCCTAGTGCAAGTGCTTTGTGTGAACTGTTACCGAGATTTGTTCTTTTTCTTCATGTTAAGTGTATTTTGGTTCCCGATTGGTTCAGGCTTTGCTTGTTTAGTTCCAAGTGATCACGTTAGTCTTGATAAATGTATGTGTCTGAAGAAATACTTGGAGATTTCTCCATATTCCTCAGTAGAGGTTATGTTTTAGTGACTTCTTTTACAAAGTGCATGGCTCAAGGGTTGATGAAGATTGAAGAGCTCCTTTTCTTTTCTTTTTCTGAAAAAAAAAATAGTACGGGAGGTTTGTGTGTGTGTGTTTTTTTAGACTTTACTTCTATTATGAATGATTACTGGATTTGCATTCATTTTGTAATTCTGAATGGTTTAGTACAAAATTTTATATTTTCAGGTGACTTATTTGTTGGGTGTTACGGGATTTGGTGCATTTTGTTTCGTCCTGGGTGCCAGTATGTGTCATTTTCTCAATCATCTTAATTTTAAAATAGAAAAGAACATTGTTGCTACTTCCTAAACTGAAAATCATTTGTTTCATTTTATACTTAGGGCCACAGGATATTCCGTATTGGTATTGCTTCTTCTATGTTATATTTGTACCTCTCAGATGGATATACTATCGTTACAAGAAGTGGCACTATTACCTACTGGTAAGCTATTTCACTTTGTTTTAAATATATGCTCTCCTGCATAATACATTTACTTGACCAAAGAAAATGAGATTTTTGTTGATATTTGGTTACCTTTTATGTGAATTCTGTTACTGTTTATCATGTATAATTTCGTACCTAGCAACACATTGCATGTTTGTCCTTTTCCTAGTATCAAAGAAAATGACAATTTGTCCTTTTCGTACACATGGTGCTTTTCTTTCTGTCCTAAAATGATTTGTTCTTTAACAAGAGAATAAGGTACTGTTCTTTTGAGTAGTGTTCAGCTAGTAATGAATCAATAATGGACCAAAAATTATGGTATTCAACCAAAAGTGATGGTGTTTTTTCTATAACATCTCATGCCAATATACATACCATGGATCATGTGTGCATTATCTAACTGGTGTGTTTTTGTTTTGATTTATTTGTTTACTCTGTACAGGACACATAATCTAACTTGTGTGTTTTGGTTTTGATTTATTTGTTTACTATGTACAGGACACATAATCTAACTTGTGTGTTTTGGTTTTGATTTATTTGTTTACTCTGCACAGGACTTCTGTTATTATGCAAATACAATTTTTATAGTAACACTTCTCTTCTACCCAAAGAATGAAAAGCTCTTCATGGTGTGCTTCTCCTTTGCTGAGGTAAGAACCTATTTGATTCGCATATCCATTTTCTCTCCT
The DNA here is from genome assembly GCA_025461125.1 of Carex kokanica. NCBI lineage: Eukaryota > Viridiplantae > Streptophyta > Magnoliopsida > Poales > Cyperaceae > Carex > Carex kokanica. The sequence goes on from JAJGRX010000962.1 coordinate 539,970, forward strand.
ATTAACATTTACAGAGAACTTTTATACATTGGCTTTAAATTTGATCAGGGACCATTAGCATGGGCATTAATTGTTTGGAGATGTAGTCTTGTATTTAGTTCTCTTGACAAGATTGTCAGTGTTCTCATCCATCTTTTGCCTGGTAAACTTAACTTTGCCTATCTTTTATTTCTTTTTCTTTTTCTTTTTCAATTTTTTGTGAATTTGTCCCAGTAGAATTGCGTAGCTCTTTTACATGTTTGATGCATCCAAAGTTAGTTACTTCCTTTGGAGTAATATCTCATAGGATTCGCAAATCGGTCTATACCTAGAAGTAACAATTTATTGTAGTACTGATTATGACAAGTGCAGTATATCCCAGCATGTGGATCCAGTAGAGCCTTGACATCCTATAGTTTGTGCTACAGTACCACACTACCACTATTGTTCTTGACTTGTATGTCACCTGGTGTGAATTCCCCCTTCTATCCTGATAATCTACACAACTCAATTCACAGGTATTGTATTCTTCACAATCCGGTGGTGGGACCCACTGGCATTTGCAGCCATGCATCCAGAAGGCTCTGCAGCTAGGGTTTCCTGGCCATATGTAGAAGATAAGTCGTACCTATGGACCTGGCTTTTCTTTGTACCACTTGTTGCATATACACTCTGGCAACTCCTCTACTTCCTAATTGTTAACGTGCTCCGACATCAGCGGCTGTTGCAGGACCCAGAAGTCATGACTTCTTACCGGTAAGTGATTTTACCAGATTTGATCACAAGTAATTGGAATCAGGATCCAATATTGTAAGTGAAGGATTTTAGTATTGGGACTATAGCAATTGTGCTGATAGAAAACCTATTTGTTTGATTTCTGTTTATTACTTTTTTGGGCCTCTTTTGTGTTTAACATGTGTTTAGGTTTGATTTGAGCTACTTGCCTGGTTACCAATCTGACATTGTAATCCAATAATATAACGGACTTGATACCACTAGATTCCAGCCAGTCGGCACTGGCCTAGTGCAGATTGCCTTCTATTGGACTGCTGGTTGCTTGCTGGTTTGAGCCTTTTTCGTCTTTTTTAAGGTTTTATGTGCTTCGTTTGGGTTCTGTAGTCACCTAGTCTTTTCCTATGAAACTGTTGAATCAGAGAGCTTCCAGGTTTTCAGGGGGACAGATTCCCGGCAAATAAAGTTGATATGTTTTTTTCAGAATAATTTATTAATTTATTACTAACTTATTCTCAATCAGGGAACTCTCTAAGAAGGCACAAAAGTCAAACAACATATGGTGGAGACTAAGCGGGTTATTGGGTGACCAAAACCGTCCTTTAATGTACATTTTGCTTCAGGGTCTCTTCACTGTTGCCACCATGGCGCTTACTGTACCAATCTTCCTCTCGTACTGGTTACACATAGTTTTCCAAATTTTGAAGGTCTCAGCCACAATATGGAACGGTGGGACCTTCACTTTAGAAGTCTTGCCAAAGAAAGTAGTACGAATGGAGAAAAAAAAGCTGGAGATGGAGCCCATAATGCAGGATCCAGTCCCGCAAGGTGACATTAATGAATATGAAGAACAACATAATTCGTAGAAATTGCACCCAGAATTTGAATTTTGGGATTTTAGTTTTCTCCATAGGTTTTATACATTTGTTATTTGTCAGCTCCTTTTGAGAGTTGTGTTGAACAGCGAGTGCACTTGGTTGCCTCCTTTAGTTTCCATCAATGACAATGGGGAAAAAAGAACAAAAAGAAAAAGAAAAAAAAAGGAAGCGGAAGCTTTGCTTGTAGACAACTTTGTCAATGAATTTCTTTTTCTTTCGTGGAATATATTTGTTTCCCCTGGTTGTAAATATAGTTGTTTATTTGAATTGGTTTGTGCGAATGTTTTTCTGATAAACTTGTATAATAGAACGTGATTAGTAAAGTTTTTTTTATCAAATGAGAATCTAAAATTCTGCTATTTGACTTGGTTATACACCCAAATTGCACTGTTTTATATCTGACACAGACTGGTGGTAATACTACAAGGTTGTGCTCCAAACGAGGGTACGCGGAGGGAGGGGAAGAAGAAAACACTGCGCGAAAGTTACGTCGTTGCCAGACCGGATCTGACTGACCTTACGCACCTGCTCCAGAAGGGGAGAATCAATCTTCTGGAAGAGAGGGGAGCGCTACACTTTGTTTTGGTGAGATTTGTAACTCCCGATTTAGAGTGTAAATTTACTTATCGGAAGGTTGTCTCCCCCTCGCCCGTCTCCTTCCTTCCTTTTAACGAGGGTTTTCCCCTCTGATACTGGAGAACAGCCTAAGACTAAATTTGAAGTGTATGAAGGGGTTAATGGAAAGCCTGCATTTGTATATATGACGACAACAAATTACATTTAATTATGTGGAAATTCTTTAACATAACAATCACAGATAAAAACAAGAGCAAGGCGCATCTATGTACCTCATCCAACATATTATCGAACTCCCCTGGTACAAACAACAAACTCCAATCGGTACCGAGTTCAGTCAGATTGAAACTCCCCCTGATTCTTAATCCATGGTTCGGCTTAGTATTTTATTCCAACATAAACGCAAAACCTTATTGTACTTGAAATTTTATACAAAGATGTTTAATATTTATAAGCATTTAAATGCCTCCACTTTTTGTATCTCTATTATATCTCAAAATTGTAATAACTATAATTAAAATTTAAAGTTAAAAGAAAATCATTAGATGTGATCTATATTATATTCTTTATATACATGTAAAAATGTGATACGTCAACATTGTTTTGATTATTATCAAGAGCTTACAAAAATACACTGATGTAGATAATTTTCTCTTAAAATTAATTTTTTAACTTAATTGATTCATTTAAAAACAAAATTGAAAAGTGATAATTTGTCTTCAAAGGACGCCGAAAATTAATTATAGACACAAAAATGGAGACATTTGAACCGCCCTCTTCGTGTATATATATCAAGTTATTAATCCATTAAATATTCCTCAAAACTAAAAGACGTCTACGTTCTTTTCTTCTTCTTTTTCCTTGAGATAAAAGTCTCAATTCTTCTTAAGAGGAGAGATCCACTTACACTCTTTTTCGATGACACCGAATTACTCCTACATTTTCAACATGATAGATCCAAACAATCGATCCAGACCGTTCAACATGATAGATATATTAAAATGTGCTTTTAGATCAAATTTTACATTTTTTTTAATTTTTTTTACTATTTATTAAGATGGGTACAAAAATTCAATGGTCTGAAAGCAACAATTTTGTAAAATGCTTAATAAATAGTAAAAAATTTCAAAAAATGTAAAATTTGATCTGCAAGCACATTTTAATATATCCATTATGTTGAACGGTTTGGATCGACTGTTTAGACTTTGAAAACTTTGAAAATGTAAAGAGTAATTCGATGTCACCAAAAAAGAGTGTAAGTGGATCCTCCTCTCTTCTTAATTACATATATGAAAATTAATGAGCTATTAAAAACTATTTAACTAACAAACCAAGTGGGGGCAATGTGCATGACAATTAATTACCGCTACCATTTCCAACAATAGATAGTTGCGTCATGTGTTATCGACCACAAAATACAAGTTATCATAAGTTTTGTATGATAAGTTTCAAGTACAATACGACTACATATAAAATGGTTGGAGTTTTTGTTCAAAGAATTTTGGACAAAGTCTCATCCAAAGTCAGTCTTAAACTGTCTAATTTGATTTAAAATTTGCAATGATTTAGATTTATGGAACCATTTAAATTTATTAAGTTTTAAAAATATTTGTACGAAATTTAATGCTGAAGACGACCTGTAGCCAGTAGCCAGTGATGATCCACCAGATCAGAATGAGATAGAAGGATTGTTTTAAGTGACTTAACTAAACGGGTGATGATCCACAAGATCAGGATATATATATAAGATACAAGGATTGTTTTAAGTGGCTTAACTGAACGAGGTGTTGCATTGTGTTTCAGTAGAGTTTATTTTTTGGTTTTTTGGCTTTTAGTTCCTTGTTCAAAGTTAGAATTAATATATAAAGAGGAAGCGGAAAGTATTATTTGGTTTAACTGGCTAGGAATTTTGGTTTAAATCCAATGATGAATTATGTTGATGTTGTGTTGCAGTTTTGATCAGAGGTGTGTTAGTTTTGTATTCTAAAAGTTATTTTTTGTTAATTACTTTTACATGTTATGTTTATGAATTAGATATTATATTTTTTTTTTCTTTGAGTTTGATGTTTGACTTTAGAAGTGATCAAGAAAATATTTTTGGTCTTGAACTATAAAACTCTAAATCATAATAAACATACAACTTTGAAATGTTCACAATCTTGATAATTAGCATGGAACACTAATATATCGCAAAAGGATTGTCGTGTTAGTTAAAGTACATTGTAGTTCTATGAATGTTGATAAAAAATTATCATTTGATAACACGAGTGTATAGAAGGCTTCATGCATTGAATAAGACATAACAAATAAAACATTATATGGATTATATTTTGTGTCATTAATGATTTTATTGTGTCTATGAATTCTAAGATATGAGATTGTATTTTTTTCACATAAGAAATGCATGATGTAATTACTATTGAAAGTTGTTTATTGCAAGTGATGATAAAAATAGTAGTTCTTTGTATATGGATTGTACCGGAGAAAGTTATATGTCAATAATATAATTGCCCTCATTTACAATGAGTGATGATATTGTTGGGCCCCCTGGTAGAGTAGAATTATGAATGCATGCAATATAGTTGAAGCGCTACCAATTATATATTTATAATTTGCTCGAGAGATCAGGAAACGAATATATTACAAAGATGACATGCCCTACTTTGTATATTATTCATAATATCATGAGGCAGAGGTGGACACAAGTAATATTATTCATAACATTGCTATAGGATCGTGTTTATAAACTGATTACATTACATCTATGTTAATTGGGTGACTATAATGTGTAGATAGAATACCGCTTATAGTTTATGGTAATAAAATGATTAATGTCACTACCAAATCCTCGATAAAGATCACACCAACTGAATAAGAAACAATAAAGTTATTTTATATTTTATATTTTATATGGTGTGTGATATTTCATATGATATGAGATAAAACACATGTGATAAAATGTTGAAATAAAATGTTACATGTCGTAACAACTTAGTGTAAATTAAATTAGATATGTGAATAATATTATTTTGTGAAATGTAATATATATATATTACATAGCATAATATTTATGTCACATAAATATAATAATGTACATTACATTATTAACGTAACCCGAACATTAATTAATTTAGAATTAAATATGCAATTGAGAGGTATATCATGCGGCACTATTGGTTATGGTGTGGTTGGTCACACAAAGATGATATGCGATTGCATGTGACAAAAAAAGAGTAATTTGGTCTTATTCAATCCAAAGTTGCCTTAATTTTTTCTCTATATAAAGAGTACTTCACATCGGTGTAATAAAATGCGAACTTTTTCTTTATATAAAGAGTACTTCACATCGGTGTAATAAAATGCGGTTCTATGCAGTGCAATGTGGCCGCATATGCATTTGCGGTGCTCGGCCGCATAAAATCTAACTATGTGAATCTAATATGCGAATTCAGCGGATTCGGAGTTTCAGTATTAACCAAAACTGTTGCCCACTTAAAATATTTTATTAATAGAAACAGATTTGATATCCGGTTTCAGTATTAACCAAAACCTCAGTCCACTTAAAATATTTTATTAATAGAAACAGATCGGATATCCAGTAATAACTGAAACCCAATCTGCTTTCTCATCCGCATTCTCTATTGTAGTTGAGTGATTTCTCAAATTAATCCCAGCTGCTTTTATAGGCAACAGAGAGATGTCTTTTTTGGTTTTCAGGAGATGTGGGACAATAAAAAATAGGTTATAAACCGGACGGAGACGCATTTCTTCTCCTTGCTTTTTGCTTGTGGGACCAAGGGAATCACGTGGTTCCACGCGAACATAGAGAGAATTATGTGCTGCATTTATCTTTTCTTTGCTTTTTGCTTGTGTGCTGGCTGGGCTTTGTCTATCACAGTGAAAATCCCTCAATGATCCCCATGAAATGTGAAATACCAGTGAAGCTTGCACATCAAAGATTATAATAAAACCTCCCAAATTTTTTTTAAAATGTGGTCTTTCTAACATTGTAAACAGTTGACTTTATACATCAAGGTAGCTTTTTTTAACTTTGAATGTAATTGATTTCTATGCTTAATTCTTATAATTTGAAGATTATAAATCTTTAAATTCGCATATATAAGTCTGCATAAAAATCCGCATATGCAGCGGTATATCGTATATGCGGTATGTGGTGGCCTTCCGCATACCGCATGAAAACCGCATTTAATAACATTGCTTCACATATGACTCTCACACACTTTATACTCTCTCTCTCTCTCTCTCTCTTCCTCTTTGTGGCCAAAATACACCAAAGAGAAGAAATTTTTTGCCACTTGTGTTAATTCTAGATTAGTTAGTTAGGTTAGCGAATTAATTGAGAAATTAATTTTGAAGGCTAACAAGGGGTTACTAGTTTTACACTAGACATCAATTAGTGGATCTCTAGCAAGATCTAGAAACTAATTCTTATTTAGTTCAAGATAAATACTTAGAGGCAACGGTGCGAAGGTTTCAAAGAGATCTAGAGAAAATCAACTTTCTCTAACCGTTAAATTGACATTTGACGTGAGGTATGAGATTTAAATCTTGAATCTTGATTTAGATGTATTTGCATTAATGTAGATTATTATTTTTAGTCTTGTATGTAAAATGTTTGAATAAATGTTTGAATAGAGTTAGCATAAAAGAAACGTTCCATTTTAGACAATTAAAAGCCATGAAATTTTTGTTTTTCATCCATCTAGCCGTCACGAATCCATAGAAGGAGTTCATCGGTTGGGTTTGGTTCAAACCATATCGAACTGAAATAAAATAAGAACCAAATTGAATAAACCGAAGTAAATTTCATTTTGTTTGGTTGAATCGAAATAGAATATTAATCATAAAATAAACATTATTTTTGCTATTTTTTTGAACTTTTTAAAGATGAATTTTTTTTTTAATTCGGTTTAACCTATTCAAACTGAACCAAGCAATATAAATTATGTCGTAATTTTTAATCTTTTTTAAATATTTGGTTTAGACGTATGATGAATTTTAAAATTTCAATCAATTCGGTCTAACCGGTTTTAAAAATGAACCGAACCGATCCATTTAACTGAAAAAATTGAATCATTTAAACTGAATTAAAACCGATTAAACCAGATTCGATCAACACCCTAGTTTGTGATACACTAATTTATATTGTTTGTGATTTAACGAATCAATTATACCGCGGGATGAGTTATTTGATTTTGTGCCACATAATTTCGCCATATCAGTGTAATAAACTAATAATTAATTGTTTCCTTCGATCTAGCATTCTAGCTCCGCTCTGCCTCTCTGAGACTCGCGGCTTCATTTTTCATTAAGAGGGTGTTTTGTCAAATTAGGCGTCGATAGAAAGAAAGCGAGACAAGACGAAAACACAAGGAGAGATGGCGGAGGCATCAGGTGTAGTTACAGTAGAGAAGGTGAGAGGAAGATCAACCATCACTCGCTGTTTTTTCAGATACCCCCTCAAGCTTATCCTCCCCAAAAAGGTAGAACCTCTTTTTCTCGAATTTGACCCTACAAGTTCCGAAATGTCACGAGTACGTCTTAATAGCGCCTCACTTCTCCGATTGTAATGTAGGTGGGCTCCTCTCAGGTTGATGCAGTTTGGATCTATGCTCTCTCCTATGGTGGTGGCATCGTTTCGGTTAGATCATTGAAAATTAAATCATATAATTTTTCGATTACAAAATGGGGATCATTTTGTCTTTTTTGTTTGAAAGAAAGTTGAATTCCAAATGAGCAATAGTTTAGCATTGTTGTCAAACTAATATCAGTGCCATCACAAAAATTCTCTCATTTGGAATTGTGAATTGAAAAGCCGTATCAGGTATCATTGAAAGCCTGAATTTTGTTTCTAATTGAATGTAGAACATTTTAGAAGGATTAGTCTAGCAATGATCATGTTTATTAATTTTGTCAGACTTGAATAGTCCGAAATTGATCAACAAGTAAATATTCTTACATAAGATGCGTAGTTTTTTCGAGTTCACCTTGTAACTTTTGAGTTTTGTTCAACTGAAGTAACTAACCCCTTGATCTGTTATACTTATGTTCAATCCACGTCATGAACTTTCTTTTTATTATTGGTATTGGTCGAGTAAAAGATAATTTTTTACAGCCACACTGCAAATTAAAGGGCTTAAGGTCTGAGTCAAACAAAAGAAAAAATATTCAGAGGTGTACATAGAATAAATTTCAAGAGTTGAATGAAGTTTTTATCAAAGTTGCACAAATTCACACATTTTGCACTTGTTCTACTGTTTGTTTAATTATTTGAAACTAAAGTAAGTTGGTCGCAAAACTAAGGATATGCCTTTTCTTGTCAAAAGATGAAAGGATTTTGAATTAAATTGCAGGGTGATAAAATATCTTGTAAGATATCTGTAGGGGATCAATGTACTGCTTCTGTTACTACCCAGGCTTCAACGAAGGTTGCACCACACTTTTTTTTTTTAATTATTTAAGGAATATAATGTTACGTGAATTGCATTGTATTTTGTCTGTTTGTTTATTAATTCGTACATACTCTGGAAAATGCAGTCAGAGCCTTAGAAGACAAAAATGGCTGTATAGTAATGAAACTAATTTACTAAAGATAGAATGTTAAGTTTTATTCTTTGGAGCTGTGGTTTTATTTCAGTATTTCAGTATTTCTGCAGATCTAAGTCCTAGTCTTTTTCTAACACAATGAACAATTAGCAGGTATACAAGTCTGTTGACTCAAAGTTCTCAGAGCAAGTACTGGAGGTAATTGTACTTTTATGCCTTTTTTAAAGTTTTTGAAAAATTTAGAGTCAGGTACTTCACTTAACTTCTTAAAAGTCCAACTAACTCGGATCAAAAATTGCCTTTCCTTTAGCAAATGATATTTTTGTACCAATGGACCCTACCGATACGTAGATCGTATGAGCAATCGATAATAATGACAGAGTTCTGAAGGTTACTTTTGAATGTTAGTCTTTCTTAAAAGTAAAAGAAAGAAAGTTGGTTGTTAGTTGCAACATGCAAACATTATAATTGTTGGGTGTTTTTGCACTTATAATAAAAGTGATGGTTAAGTCTTAAAAAATACCCATGTTAATAGCAAGTTTTTGTGTGTTCAGTAGGCCAGAATTGGAGAAGAAGCATTTCTGGCACTGATTCCAGATCCTGTCACCTGTTTCTCGACTGCCAGGTATGATCAGAAGCAAAATTTTAGAATTGTTTCTAGTTCCAATTTGGTTGTTGTTGATTGGATCACAAGTGGACGATACCAGAGTGGGGAGCGGTGGGACTTCACTTCATACAGAAGTACAAATTGTGTTTACTTAGACAATGATCGGCCTATCTTCATTGATTCGGTAATGCTCCTATCTATTATTTTTTTGTACCCTTTTTTTTTAGTTGAGGCCTAATCGGAACTGAATTTTTCACTAGAACAACTCACAACTGGGCTATTGTATCTAAAACACATTAGTAGCTTTTTAGTAATGTTTATGGACTAAATTAACCTTGATCAGATAGTCATGTTCTTATAATCATTTTTGCCAACAAAAATTGGAGTTATTGTATACAGTAGTGGGATGAGCTGATTTGTTGCAATAGTGTTATCAAAAATAATTGATGCCTTTTGAGCATTACTTTATTTTACACCATTTTGTGATAAAAAATTCCTTGTATTGAATTATTAAGTGAGATAAAATACATGTAATAATAGGTTTTGTTGGAAAAAAGTTTGATCTATAGCATTGCTGAGCGCATGCATGATTATCAAGTAATTGCCATGATACTTATTTTGGGGTGAGTTACCTTTCATATAAGTTTTTGTATCTTTTTATTTATACATTTTGTTCAATAAAAGTCCATCTTTTCTTGTATTTATCTGCTGTATGAAATAGTAAATAGAAATTATTTCTTGCTAATGTTCTCAAGGAGATGATAGTTAACCTTGATTAGTCCAATTTAATCTCATATTACCCTCAACAATAAAAGAAGCAAAAACCATTGTCAAACTGGTGAAAATTACCATCTTGGGCCTAAGCTTATCTTGCTATAGAGTCATTGGCTTTCAATTCATGGCTATAGTGAAAATCTCTGTTATAATTTTTGTTTCCTGATACAAAATGTAATATGCAACTACTTTTGTTTCATAGTGTACCTATGTAGTCCAAAACTCGTATAAACCTAGATGGTACATGTTGGCACTGAAAGTAAGGATTGGTAAAACTTAATTTCTTATTGCATGCTTTGTAGGCCAAAGCTGAAGCACGTACAAAATCAAATAAAGGAAGAAGTAAAGAAAATGATGTCTGCACAGCTACGCCCCCCTACTACTTCTTTTGGTCGATATGCAAATTTGGAAACTCAGCAAGACCGTACTGTACCAGATCTTATAGCTTCATGCAGTACATTTGGCCCCCAGGTATCAATCTTATTGAAATAATTATTTAGCCATGTGGGTGCTGGATAATTTTTGTTTTCTAAGGCTCTCTTGCATTCTAGAAGGATAGCACAGTATGTCAATCCATCATTTACAGTATTGCAAAAGAAGTGAAAATCAAGTTAAGATCATACAGACATTTAGGCCCCCTGCTGTTACGTTCAATTTTTTGGAGTTACGATGAAAAAAAAAATTATATACAATTTCAGTGATCTTCATGATAAGAAAAACATATAAGGTTTTGGTCTATAAACCTTTCAGTAGCCCTTAAACTCTCATTTGTACCTAAATAATCCTGAAGTTCAAGTTGGTCCTTGAACTTTCAAGAAAGAACTAAGATAGGCCTTGAAATTCTCTCTAAAAAATTTAGAACAACACCTGAATTTTTCTTTATAAACAATTATCAACTTTGGGAGGGTGTTATTTTCAAATAACAAGAAAAATAATGTCAGTTGCAAAGCTGATAAATGTCTGATGTTCTTGCCCCATCTATAAATTTTCTGTTGCAATTGCTAGCTTTGTCTCAGCTTCATTTTGTGTGGTTCAATTTACAGTTTCACGATTAAAATAACCAAGTTTAGTTTAACCAAACCCACCTCATGAGCATTTTTTTATGTTAAAACAGCTTCTATCATATCTTAGAGGCAGCTAGGTAAATTAGGCACTCTTTGTATATTTTTTGTAGGGAATGGGTTTAATGACCCGTGTCGCGGCGACAAACACGGAGGCTGTGTATGCATTCTTGCGAACCCATCTTTCTTCCTTGGAGATATTTCTGGGTGCTCCACCATACTGCCAATCTGGATTGTAAACATATGAAACATGTTATTTGTTGTATGTGCGACCAAGAATTTTGTGAAGCAGTGCTCAGACTAAGAAACAATGTACTTGATTAGTTGTTTCCCTTGTGATTTTTATGTGCTTTGTAACTATAATCTTGAACTTACTATGACAATATCTGATTTCAAAATAACTTCATTCTTTCCCTGTGATTTTGTGCTATTTTCTAAATGTGGCAAAATGCAAGTAGCAAGGCTTTGCATTGCTGGCATCAAATGCAGTAAAAGGAGTAACAATTGATTCTGTCGATGCATGTTTTTTACTACTTTTGATTGGTTTACCGATTTATTACATGTTTCTGTCCCATGTAATTTTACATACGATTATCTGAAGCTGGTTGCGACAAGTGCTCTTATGGTAATCTGATCAATAATTTGGGTTCGTTCTTTGGTACTTGATGATTTTTTATCTTTTACTTATTACTGCCTAGACAAATAAAGGTATAATACTAATAAAGCCGTAACGCTCCTTAACATTTTATGCATTTCATCATTTTATAGATTAGAAAAAAATGTTAGTATTGCTTTTGTATAAAGCAGGTTGAAGAACTGACGAGACATTTGTTATGGTGGCTTTGCAGTTTGCACTGAATTCGAAACGAAGCTGCATGTTAACACAGAGAAGAAGGTTAAATTGTGAATCCAACATCCTTTCTGGTAATTAAAAAAAGCTATCTAAAACTTTTATTTAAATTTTGTCTTAATTTTAAGATATAAGGAAATTGATGAACCTAGGACAAGTGATGCTGTTTGTTTCTTCAGGAAGGTAAATGGTTTGCATGATTTTCTGTGCTTTGCTTGGATTTTTTTTTTTTTGGATTTAATCAAAAGTTGATATTTGTCCATTCATTGTACTGCCTAGATATTATATTACACATTGTATATAACTTCTGATTAAATCCAAGAAAACAAATATCATAGCAACAGCTTCTGTTGTTACATGAATTAATTTTGAAGTAATTGATATTGATTAAATGCTTGATAGTAGTGCTGAGAGGCCGGATCAATAGGGGCATGATGGTTATATAGGGATGGCAATGGGCCGTGCCCACGGGTATTTTGCTAAGCCCATGCCCGGCCTGCCTGTTAAAAATTGATGGCCCACCTGCCCGGCCCAATCTGATGGGCTTAAAAATCTATGCCCGGCCTGCCCATGGGCTTTTTTCCCAAGCCCATGCCTGCCTGCCCTGCCCGGCCATGCCTATGGGCTGCCTTACCCGGCCCGTACCCGTATGCCCGTCTCAGTCCAATAAAATAAAATTCAACACAATCATATGCACAAAATAGAATTTAACACTAAAATAATATGGTTTAACACTAAAATAACAGATCAAAGTACAACAATAGAAATTAACCAAGTTCACACAACAAAATAATTCATAGTTTAATAGACCACAAATAAATATATGTAATATGCTCATAAGAACACAAGGTTGAACAGAGATGAGTAAAAAAAAGGTTTCTAGGTAAAATATAACAGCTATTACACATCCAAATTTCCTGTTAAGGAATAACATTTCACTTCCATACCCATGCTCTTCTTCTAATTCCAATTTGAACCCTTGAAAAACATCTTCCTCTAAGACTTCTTCCATTATCTGTACTGGTAAATTTACAACATTAATGGATAATATAAGCTGTAACTTATGAAATCTGATTATACATATCAGATTATGCATTTAATTTAGAAATATGAAATCTGATTATAGTCATTATACATATCAGATTATGCATCTAATTTAGAAATCTGAAATCTAATTAGTCAGTTCTTGCGGGGTTGCCATGATTATATCTATAGGGGTTGTCATTTTGCCTACCAAAAGAAGTATTAGACAAAATGGCATTCATGTAACACATTGTTCTTAAAAGCATTTAATTCAGAAAATTAAAAGCAAACCAAGATTCTTATGAATTTCAGAAAATCGAAATTATAATAGACTAGTATTGCTATATGTTACTCAAACTGTAGCACTTAATCAAAGGAAAAGTAATAAACTCAATAGTATATGCACAACTTGTAAACTTAAAATCTAAGTCTCAAAGAGAACAATTGAGTATAATACCTACTGTGCTAAACAGATTAATGTACTAAACCACATCATGCTTAATGACTATACTTATGAGGTGCAGTATCGCAATTAGGTTAAATTACCAAACACATTAATAGGATGCTGCGATATAAAAACAATGTGCCGTACTTTCACATATTAGTAAGGATTTGCATATCACGCAACTCCTTAGTACCAATCAATACTTGGAATTTAGATGAATCTTTTCCTTTACTCAACAAGAAAAGAATTCACCATATTAATTTGTTAGTTGTTTCTCCAATTTTATTGACATGGCAAAATGATTGGCTCCATTGGTGCAGAGATGCCCCTGTTGCACATCTCAGGACCTACTTTTGTCACTCCTTCCTCCTGATGTTCTATACAAAATTACAAACTAACCTTAAACAATTCAGAGTTGAGAAAATAATAATAAAAACAGAAATACTGATTATAAATAAGAATATAATTTTTTTTCTTTACATAAGGATTCAATATTAGGCATAACATCCATAAGCTAAATAAAAGAATACTTTACCACAATAACTGCTATTCTTTGCACAAGTGAATATGACCTTCCAGCCACTTTTGATCCAGTTGGTAATGGCGAGTTGCCGATAGCCCTACAAACAATTTATATAACTTAGAAGAAATATAGGGTGTACCGTGTACTCAACACTCGAAACTATGTAAGCATATATGTATAACAACTCAAATAGGAACTGGTTCAAATCTAAAAGGTACAAATAACAGTATCAGCATTTGGACCAACTAATTAATCAACCTATACAAACATTCATTAAAGAAATCTCAAGCATATATCATATAATTGTACCAGTACTGGCTGATTTTGTTGAGAAGTAACATGTGCTACCGAATTCATTAAAGAAATCACAAGCATAGATCAAACATAAACAAATTAAGAGAACGCTGGAATAAATCTTTGTATCAACTATCTACTTTAGTGAACCAAAGGAGAAAAATGCAAAAGAAAAAGAAACAAGAAAAAAGGAGCACACTTACTATCCGTCGGCTGCGTAGTGTGGCGGAGGCGGAGTCATTAGGTAAGGTGGGGCGTGACTTGTGGCGGAGAACTAGTAGCGGGGCAGATCGGCGGCTCTCGGAAGTAAAGAGGAAGATCGGTGGTAGAGCTCGTCGGAGAAAGGTGGAGCTTGAAGACGAAAAGAGAGGGAAAAAGGTGGAGTGTGGTCCGTGTTAAGTGGAGGTGAAAAGAGAAGGAGAGACTAGAGAGAGGGGAGCGGCTAAGAGAAATTGGTTTCTGATTTTCGGAAGTCAGAGACCTAAATAAAAACCCTAGACGGGCAAACGGTTGCCTCTAATAAAACCCTAACCAGATCTTTAGTTAAGGCCAATTTTTCTCTGATGTATTAAAATATAGGCCCAACGGGCTGCCTGTGGGCTTTGGCTTAAGCCCAGGCCTGGCCTGGCCCGTTTTCAGACCCGGCCTTACCTGGCCCATCACAGCGCCGGGCTGACCGGGTAAAGGACGGGCCGGGCGGATATGACCGGGCCTCCGGGCTAATTGGGCTTTTTTGCCATCCCTATGGTTATACACCCTCATATGTTGTTATGATGTAGCACAAGTCATTGCGGGCCCTCTCGACTCTCTTCTTCACTCCACATCCTGCACTCGAGCAGCGGTAATAGTTCCTGTGTCCCTCAAAACCAAGGAATTACAATTATGATGTTGTTGCTTGAATATACCTTGTAACTGTACTGGGAAAATATCTGATGAATATAGTCAATTAATTTTGTTTCTAATCAAGTTGAGTTTTAGGAGAAAACAAATGGGAAAAAAAAGGGTGCCTTTGAATATAAATGGAGCAGTAAAACAAACAGTGCCCCTAGTTGACAACGACTCCTATAGGTTGATTAATTAGGAAAATGAAAACAATGAAATTTTTATTTTTATTTTCACCTTTGAAATTTGTGAACTAATTAGGAAAAGGATCTGTGGGGCATTAAAGTAGCCATGCAACTCTAAAGAGTTGGCTTGGCGTGTGAATTTTCTTAATTTAATATCAGTTAATTAACTATGTTTTTCAACATGCAGCTTGCAGTACAAAGTGCTACTGTACATGTACATTCTGTTGCCTGAGTTTATATATACTTCTGATATTTATGGAGGCATTTCAGTGTTGTTCTGGTAATTTTTTTCCACAATTGTTCTCTGCTTTCTTATTATAGTTTATTCCAGTGCTATTGATTTCGCATCAAGAGTACATACAATCTGACAATGCCTAGTGATTTATTTTTACATGAAATAATCATTACCTTGGATTAGGATTGGTCTTCACCATCTTCTTCCCATATTTTCTCCATCGGTATCCATTGTCTAAAACTTCTACATCTGACTTTGCCCTGAATGCAATCCTGTCACTCATGCATCTCATGCATGTTTTCTTTGAGCTCAGATTCCTGCAATTCCACCTTCAGTAACTCAACAAGCGAGTAAAAGACAGAGTTGTGTTGGTAACTCATCTCACTAATAAAAAATCTGAAGTAAAATTGGACTTACATTGTATGGCATTATGTCAATGGACTTGCAGCAGTAGCACTCACTTGATAACTGCTCTCTGGCATGAGAAAAGGACTCTGAGGCAAGGGGTTGTATTTTTGTAGTAAATCCAGTTCTACAAACCCAGTGGTACCAGTACCATCAGCTGAGGTGCCATCACAATTTGGAGATGAAAAGTAGTAGGAAGACATCACTTATCCAAGAAAACTCAACTTATATAAACAAAAAAAAAACACCAATTTAACAATTGTTTATTTCAGGTTTATTCAAATTATGGAGTATGTTAATATTATATTATTATAACACCGACATATAGAGAGAGAATGCCTTTGGAAGAAGAGGACAAGGTTTGAAGGAACATTTACCAGAGACTTGTTTGATAGTTCGGTATTTCAAATAAAAGCATGGTACCATCAGGCAAGGATTTTAAGTTCCAATATTGGACTAGGTTAACTAATTTTTTGTTAAGTTGAAGAAGCTGACCGTTTAATTTCAAGTTCCAATATTGCTCTTATTAAATCATTTTCCCATCTCCATTAAGCACAATTGAACAATAAATTTACTTGCTACACTGGCCGTTTGCTTGGGATACAGCTTGGGATACCTACAGACCGGTAAAAATATTGACAACATTATTTTAGTTTTCTACAATGCACGAATAATAAAGTTTAAAAAAAAAAACATATGATTTATGCACTGCATAAAGCCAATACAGCTCTCTCAATATCTTCACCCCTACGGTCTTGTATAGAGTGGGAAAAATGGCACGGCGGAGCCGGCTCTGTCACGGAACGACACGGTTATAGTACAAAATTACACGACACGCGTGTCAGTTACGTGTCGTGACTCGCGTGTCCCGTGATGTGACCATCTTTTGAAACTTTGGCATGGCACAGCACGTCACGTGAAAGATCTAGTCACGGCACGACACGTGGTCACGCGAGTCACGCGAGTCGCGTTTGGTCACGGCACGTTTTGGCATGACGTGACCATTCGCGTGTCGTGACCACCCCTTAACATTTTTATCACAGCATGGCACGGTAAGTGAAAAATTAACTTGATCACGGCACAGCACGGCACGAGATTAAAATCACAGTACAACACATTTTTTTTCTACTATAGTCTTGTATATAATGTTGATTCTATTTTATCAAAGGATAAAAAAAGAGAGAGAAAGTATACAAGTAAGCTATCTATTTTAATCGATTGAAATTTCCTTCTGTAATTCAGAACATATAAGAAAATGATTAAGAGTCAGTATTGTGGAAAAGCTGGTTAAAATGTCATTATCTATACAATTTATGTCAGGCTAAAAGGTCCCAATAAGAACTGCAAAAATGACGAAATAGAATTTACCGATATCGTATGATTTCAAATAAAGACTCAAAATGTCATTAAATTCTTGTAGAAAACAAAAAAGACAATGACATTGATTACGTGAGACAAGATTCCCAGGAATTAGGGGTGGCAAAAAAGCTCGTAGCTCGTGGCTCAATTATGACTCGCATCTGACTCGCTCGCTAATAGCTTGCTCGTTATTGGACTGAGCTGTTAACGAGCCAGCTCTCCACTAGCTCGGTACAGAATTAACGAGTTCAAGCTGAGGTCTAGCTTACTCGCCAGCTCGCGAGCTAGCTTGCCTAGCATCAATTTGTGAATTTGCATGTATTTTATACTGTCTAGCACGGTCCAGCACGATCTAGCTCGGTTCAGCTCGGTCGAAAAAATTTATATAATTTATTTTCTTCTTAAAACAAGATCCAGTCAGACCCAGTGAGTCAGCTCGTCAGCTCGCGAGCTAGTTCGGTCCAACTCGTGACGATTTCAAGCTGAGATTTCAACTCGGACCTCTAAAGTCAGCTCGCTCGTGACTCAGACGAGCCAGCTCGTAACGAGTTCAAGTTGAGTCCAGCTCGTGACGAGCTAGCTCGTTGCCACCCCTGCCAGAAATCTTATTCATTCTCTTGTATTAAAAAAAATTACAAAAGAAAAGAAAAGAAAAACTGAAGATATGATCTTTCATAGTTGTAAGGGTGGGCCAGAATAATTATCAAGGCGATACAAAAATTTTGGACGTGACATAATTTTCTTATTATTTTGTATATTAAGTATATTTTTATAAAAAAAAATTAGAAAAATACAGGAAAAAAAGCATATTTGGAGAAAAAAAAAATAGACATAATCTATATTTTTTTGAAAAAAAAAAAACACAAAAATGAAAGTAAAAACAACTTTTTGGAACCAGGGGCTGGGAACCACTTGGCTCCGCCTCTGCATAGAAGCTCCAATTTTATTTTCATATTTTATTTCGATGCATTCTGTTGAATATTTAAACTGAGTTACTTCATAGTTGTGTTCTAAAAATAATAATGATGATGAATTATTTTGAAGGAGATTCTAAATATCTTGTATGTAGAATACAAAATACACTTCAAAATAGTTTCTTGCGATCCGGATAACGTAATTTTAATATTTTATTTATTTTGATGCTATTATAATTTTATTTGAATTTTTTCCAACAAAATGTACACTCCATATTTTAGTTTAAAATATTGTTAAAAAAATATCACGTCTTTCAAGGTTTAATCTATCGAATGCAGATTTATTTGTCGAACCATCAAAAATTCAAAATGCAAACTAAGTATTACATAATACACATTTATGTTTCACTAAGAAAATTTGATGAGCACAACTTTAAAAGTCTATTTGATTGGCTTCAAACGACGAATTCAAACTGTTAAAATTCATCTACTTCATGAGTAATGCATGTACATAAAATATTTTGAAAGTTTTGAATTCATTTAGTACAAGGTCAAGCAGTCAAAAAAATAATTCTTTTCTATAAGTAATTTTATAATTTTATAAGTAATCTTTAAGATTCATGTCAGATTAAAACAGAAACTCAGATTTACTTTATGATTGATTGTTTGTGCACAAAAATAACAAAGGGTAAATTTTGCTAGAGGTCATTAAATTTTATCCTCTGTCACGAATTGGTCACTCAAGTTTGATTTGTCTCTCTATAGCCACTAAAATCTTAATTTATTCCAATCAAGTCACCTTATTACTTTTTTATCCAAAACATTAACGTAATATTCTTATTCCGTCCAAAATATAACGGAATATGCTCATTTCATCCAAAATTTTAACGGAATATGCTCATTCCGACCAAAATACTAACAGAAAAGTTATATTTCGTTAATATTTTGGATGAAAAAGTTATAGAGTGATTTGATTGGAACAAATTAAAATTTCAGTGGCTATAGAGGAACAAATTAAACTTGAGTGACCAATTCCTAACAAAGAATAAAATTTAGTAACCTCCAACCGAATTTACCCAATAACAAATCTAATAAAATAAGTACAAAAATATATTGTTTTGGTGTTAGTTTATGACATCCTGCATGATGATGAGTACATAGCATCATAGTAACAACTTAATTGTTCGGGAAAGGTTCGGCGAGGTCAAAAATTCGTGATTTGGTAATAATTCGGAAATGATTCGGAATAATCCGGATCAGAGATCTCAGTCCTACAAGGAAGCAAAAAAAAATGTTCTGGAAAAAATTCAGGAAAAATTCGCGAATAATTCGTAAAATTCGCAAATTATTCTAGAATAATTCGGTCAAAGTTTGGTCAATCGAATAATTTGACGTTCGGTTCGGCATCACCAAAAAAATGAATTATTCGGATATAATTCGCAAATCTTGTCACTATGCAGCATAGCATAGTACATCACTTTGAATTTGAATTCTCCTTTCAATAATTACCACGTGTAAAGACTTCATTGTATACATCATAGAGCATATATGGACTAATAAATGGGTTTCGTTGCATCAATTCTATGTGCTTCATTTGAGGCTGAAAATAAGAATTTATTAAATTGAATGGGCTTTCAGGCCACAATTTTGAGCCCATTCCGAATAAATATTTTGGCGTCTTCTCTTTTCCAAAAAAAAAAAAGGAACTTTGTAATTTTCAAAGTCTATCAACAAAAATTCTTTCAGCTTACATCTTTGAAAGCCCCAAAAATATTCATTATGGCATGTAGGTAAAATTTAATATGATACTATAATATTGCATCTCGGTTCTAGAGGAGAATATATAGATTCCAGTTGAATTATTTTCTTAATAACAAGATGCAAAATGGGTTTTCTCTTGCGCTAAAATTTTGCAACTTGAATCCAGTGTCAAAATTGAAAAAGGACAGGTTAAGTCAGTTTTTTTTCGGATCTATTTAGAATGTAAGACTTACTCTAAAATTCGTACTAATCTTAAATTAAATAGTTCGGATTTAACCTGACAGATCAGATAATCCAAACTCACGATGAATAGAAAATTTAAAATTTGTACGATCAAATACACATGAATTTTGATGTGAATCAAACATCGAACTGAATTTTTTTTGGTTGAAAGCCCGTAGGCGATATTTCATTAATCATGACAAAACCAGTTATATATCGTTTTGTACTGTACATATAACATTTGTACCAGTACTTACACTGTTACAACTGAAATTCCTTGACAAAAGTAGACAAGAAAAATCAGAAAAAAGCAAAACCAAGAGTTACTACGCTCTCAGATTAGTTGATAGTGAGCCTGCAGGATTTTCTATGCTCATGTTAGGATTAGTAGGTTGTGAGCCTGCATAGTTTATTGTCATTAGCACAAAAAGTGATGTTGTAATCAAGGCGAGGTAAGGGTATCTAGAAGAGTCTTCGTGCTCAGATGAGTTTTTGTGCCTGAGTTATTTAAAAGAAAACACAAAGAAAGAGGATAGAAAGAAGGAAGGAGAAGAAGAGAGGGAGGAGAAGGAGGAGGAAAGGATTAAGGGTCACTGTCAACGCATCATCATCATTAACCATAAACATACATTATTTAATCGTAGACATAGTAGATACTACTAGTAAAGGTAGAGCGAATTTACAAACTCCCATCTAAACTCGTTTAATTGAGACGAGGCTGAGCGACGAGCAGTACCGATCGGGTGGAGGAGCCGAGATAAAGTGGTGGACTCTTAAACCCCCCATCGCCTCGCTGTCACGGACCAAACCCTAAAGCTATCCGAGCAGCGCAACCCAAGGCGAGACAACGGAGCAACAAGGCGGAGTGAATGAACTGCGACCAAATTCGAGATGGAAGCGTCGGCTCGACGGAGGCGAGGTGATGGTAATTGGCGACCATATCCGAAACGAAAGCGCCGATTGAATGAAGGTGAAGTGATAGAGAGCGACGATCAAATCCGAGGTGGAAGCGCCAGCTCAACGGAGACAAAGTAGTGGAAGGAGATGGCGGGAGAAGGGGCGTCTGCTCAGTAGGTGGGTGTAAGGGGGGGTCAGGTGGGCGTGCCGTGGAAATCTCCTTCTACGATTCTCAAATCGGCAATGAGTTTTTCGCTATCGAACTGAATTTGATCCAATACTCATCATACCGTTCCGACTCCAATAAAGTAATAGATCATTTTTTTAAATTATTTTCCCGAAATAGAATAACCTCTTTACGTTTCAACCGGATATATGATGCACCCTAACTAATATCAAACAATAATTTCCAAAAAATAAAAAGCCGATTAGTCTTTGTCGGTGGTGGGTGGTTTGAGTCAAACCTAATAAAAATCTATAACATAAGAAGCTAACTTCAACTAATGATTGACAAACCAACGGATTTCTATTTAAAAGAAAACAAAGTCAGATTGCCTCCTTGGTCTTAATAAGAGGCAAATTTAGGTTAATTTTGTATAGAGTCAAGTGATAGCTAACTTTTCCAATAAAAGAAATACTGACATGTTGAGTTATACAATCAGACTCAATTTAATTTCATGTAACTCATTTTTTAATGAACGAGTTATTAGCGAGTTAATAATGAACAAGTTGTTAAGTAATTTTTAACGAGCAAGTTACGAGCTAGTCATGAATCGTCATAAGTGATTTAGGATCACAAGGAAATACGCATGTTATAGCAAATTAGCAAGTAGCAACTTGTTTTCTCTACCTGTTTAAGGATTGTTTTGTGACCACTACACGTACGATTAGAATCGAAAAAATGTGCCATGCCATGCCGTGATGTAACTAACACGGTGTGACTTTGATCTCGTGCCGTGGCGTGACCAAGTTAACTTTTCACGTGCCGTGTCGTGCCGTGACCAAAATGTCAAGAGGTGGTCACAGCACGCGAATGGTCACACCACGTGCACGTGGTGCCTAAGCGTGCTGTGACTATACGTGACTCATGTGGCTCGCGTGACCATTTAATCATAATTTTGATTAGTTTATTTAAGATTCACCATTAAATCAATATCTAATGGTCCTAATTACACGTGACTACGTGCCGTGCCAGAGTTTCAAAAGATGAATACGATGCGAATAGTCACGGCACGAGACACTCGCGTAACTGACACGCTGCCGTACCGTTCGGTACCGTAATGGAACCGGCTCCGCCGTGCATTTTTCCCTACGTACGATCACACAACCTAGGCCGACGGCATTATTAGCAAAGTACTGAATGAATCCCAGCCGCCAGATTAAAGGACTACCTTGAATTTTGACTCACACGAACGGCTCAGATTATCGTAATTAAATTCTCTAATTTAAAATTCAACAATTTCCTCACATGGGATACGGTCTGCCAGTTTGTCGGTCAATGTATCAAGCGGTCGGTCATCAATCTCAGCCGTCCAAGTTTGAACGAACGGATGCTTCCACTTCAATTAATGCGAAGCTGTACGAATTGGACCATGGAAGGGCATTTTCGTCCACGAAAGGTTATTTCGGGACTCTCCCGTCCGACGAGACAAGACAATTTAACACAGCCAACGAAGATTTTCAAAAGCCGATGCGAGACGAGCGCAACCGTCTTTAAATTGGATCCGTATCCTCTGCATTAACTCAAAAGGAAATCTTTTGAGTTAATGAATTTCAACCGTCTGATTTTAAACGGAGCCAATCCGGCTCGTGTCTATAACATAGAGGGCCCTTTAATATTAGTGCAGATCTAGTTCGCACGAATCTGAAATAGATTGGACAGTCAAGATTCATTAACTCAAAATATTCTCTTTTGAGTTAATGCAGAGGATATGAAGTCCTCTATTCAATGCGTCGGCTCTGTTTCTTTTTAGTAGTTTGATATTTTACATCATTCTTTTTAGTTTAAAATATGCAGCGGGTCGATTATGACTTCAATTTCAGTCCACTATACCGTTGTGTATACATAATTACATAGTAAGCAACAAAAAAGAGTGAAACAAACTTTCGGCCTAGCCGGCTAGACGGGGTAAGGATTTTAACAGAGCAGTTTTAGCTTCATACAGATCACATACCCCAGAATAAAAACAGCGTAGCAAATAGTTGGTGCGCTGTAGAAGCAAAAATAGCTCTGTTAAAATCTATAATAAAGAGAAGGTACCAAGTTTTGGTGACCGACTTGGGCTGTTTCCTGTCGCCGACTTTTTCTTATCATTTAGCGTCTCCATATTTTGCTGGCCCGACAATCTTATCCTATCCTGCATTATTTATCAAATTAATAATGAATGAGTATATAAGTTTGATTTGTTCAAAAATTGGCCTGATATTCTGGGTTGGTTCCTCCCATTGGACTGTCTAATTTAATTGGAAGAAGCAATTTCATATTATATTAGCGTTTTTTAAGCTAAAGCCATGCTATCTGGCAGTCTTAAAAAGCAGGGCTCTTATTTCATATTAAATTAGCAAACTCTTTTCATTACGGAATTGCAACTTTAATGTTCAAAGATAATTTATAAAATTCTACATAAAAATAGTATTTTGGGTATAATTCGATGATAAATTCAAATGATGTCGATAATCAAAGAATAATTCGATATAATACGAGAGATATGAAAAAACTTTGTTGTGCTTGTAGCTGCTGAATGGTGAGAACGCTCGTGGCTAAGCAGTGAAAATTGACAAAAAAACACAAAACACAACGTATTTACATTGCCTCAAAAACCTTTTGCGCATTCAAAACGCATAATTACTTTTTAAGAAAAACACGACACTGAATGTATATGGCATGGGACACCCGTAATGCGAAAAAAATGGACAAAACAAGACATCAAAGAATTCAAATATTTTTTTCATTCAAACGAACTGCAAAAACTACCGAGACTAAAAAAACACTACGAAAGACCTTATACGAAGCAATAAAAATTAATTATTAAAAGGGTTTCAAGTTTTATACTTTGCATTTTTCAACATTATAAATATCATTTCATATGTTTATTTTTCTAATTGTAAAAACATGACACTAAACGTACCCGTAATGCGAAAAAAATGGACAAAACAAGATATCAAAGAATTCAAATATTTTTTTCATTCAAACGAACTGCGAAAACTACTGAGACTAAAAAAACACTACGAAAGACCTTATACGAAGCAATAAAAATTAATTATTAAAAGGGTTTCAAATTTTATACTTACTTTGCATTTTTCAGCATTATAAACATCATTTCAGATGTATATTTTTCTAATTGTAAAAACTTATATAAAATAAATAAGAGATCATGTCCATATTTAATGGAAATAATCAAATTAAACTTGGAATAAGAGATGATCTCCAAAAACCGTACTATGATGAATTGAAAGCTAGTAAGAAATAAGAGGGTTCAAATGCCTCTATTTTTTGTGCCCACCATGCCTCCATTTTTAAAAACTTTAATAACTCAAAATTTAAAACTTAAAAAGTCAAAATAAAACCGTTAGATATATTCTATGTTATTTTCTCTATGTGCTCATAAAAAATTATCACATTTCAATTTTGTTTTTATGTGAATCGATAAGTTAAAAAATCAACGTATATAAATTATCCAAATTAGTACGTTTTTTACAAGCTCTTGATAACAACCAAAACAAAATTGAAATGACATAATTTTTTACACACGCATAAATAAAGTGATGTAGATCATATCCAACAGTTTTATTTTGACTTTTAAGTTTTAAATTTTGATTTATTAAAGTTTTTAGAAATAGAGACATGGTGGAGGCACAAAAAAAAGAGGCATTTGAAACCCTCCTCAAGAAATAATGGATTGATTGAACCTTTCTTTTTGTCAAAAAGTCCCATACAAAAAAATATGTTGCGTTTTAGATAAAAAAAATATATCACAAGTAGACTTAATTAATTTTCTATTTTCTTATAAGAAATACGACAATGGTTAATTTGTTGATCTCGAGAGGAAATTTTATAAATAAAATATAAATCATGTCTGTATTGTATACAATTTTTACAGACGTGATATGCCAGTAATCAAAATCATGTATGTATTGTTTAATTTGAAATTTAAAAAACTATTTTTAAGGGTCGTTAAAATTGTCAAAATAAAGTACTTGTCAAGTGATCTATCTTTGTATACAATTTTTAAGATTGTCATTCATATCTTTTGAATAATAAAAATCAATAACATTACATGTATATTGATCGTTACAATGGCAAATGTAATAACATTCCAACAAGAATTGGATTTTGTTCAAAGGGCTGTGGACAAAATCTCATCCACAGCCAGGTCTTACCGTTTGATTTGTTTTAAGATTTGTACAACATATTTCAAACTTAATAACTCTGAATGGCTCTGTAAATCTAAATCATCCATATAAATTTGCACTGTCTTCTAACAAAAATTATTTATTTGCTTTCTACATAAATTTGCTGTAAATATTTTCATCACATGAGAGGAGAGCCCGTATCCTCCCCGTTACCTCAAATCTTCAGTTTGAAATCTCAATCATCCGATCAAAATCAATATCAATTTTGACTTAAGTCTACAATATGCAAGACCTCTTTAATATTTGCGCCAATCCGAATCGAACGGTCCAATTCCAAACTTTAAAACTCAAAAATTGAGTTATTGCGTGAGATATGAATTCTCAAGAGAATAAGCATATAAGAAACAACTTTTGGTCCAATGGCAAAAAATAACATCTACTGTTTGAGAGGTTGTGAGTTCGAGATCTGAATGACAGGTCATAAACGGATTACTCATGTTATTACACGTCCAATTACTAAATCCAGACTGTTCTTTATAGCGACACAAATTTCAAAAACTACCTCCCTATGTCTAAACAGGCAACGAATTTCTATTGTTTGACTGGGAATTAATCTCAGCTCATCAAAATTAATGCAGTACCGTAAAAAAATTGAACTCTACAACTATCACCATAGTACCCGTCTCATAATTTCTATCAGGGAAGTTGGAGAAGTTACATCAAAACAATTTGATAAATAGTCTATCTTTTCATTGAAAATTATTTGAAATATGAAAAATTTGAGAATCTCAATGCTTAAGAAATTTGCAAGTTTTGAATTTCAACGTAAGGCATTTGATATGCTATATGTACTATGTGCTCGAAATAGGGGTGAAAATAGATCCGGTACGGAGTAGATAGTGGTAAAATTATATGACATTTATTTTTATATTTTGAATACGGATACAAATCGGATATTATAATATTAGACAATATGGATACAGATATATATAGAATCGGAGTGGATATTTATTAAAAATATATATATATTATTAAAAAATATATTAAAGTTCATAATATTTATTTAATTATAATGGTGAATAAGATAATATTTTTTATAATATATATTAAAATATGGCATTTGCTTCGGTGCACACAAGGACCTATTTGTAAAATGAGTCCTATTTTTATTTTCAAAGTTCAAACAGTCGATCCGACCGTTCAACATTATCTCTATTTTAAAATATACTTGGAGGTCAAAATTTACATTTTTTTGAATTTTTTTACTATTTATTAAGTATTTTACAAAAACTAGTCAAATTCAGACCATTGAATTTGTAAAATACTTAATAAATAGTAAAAAAATTCAAAAAAATGTAAAATTTGACCTCCAAGTACATTTTAATATGGAGATAATGTTGAACGGTCGGATCGACTGTTTGAACTTTGAAAATGAAAATAGGACTCATTTTACAAATAGGTCCTTGTGTGCACCGAAGCATCCCTCTTAAAATATTTACTATTCGAATACGGATAATTACGAATAACTAAAAGTTAAAATCATATCTGTATCTATTTTCACACGGATTTTCGAATATAAATATCCTCATCTAATTTTTTTGAATACGGATCGGATATTATCCGCTCCGTTTTCACCCCTAGCTTGAAAGGAAAAAAAAAATATTGTGCAAAAAGAAGTTTCAACCTTTTATATTTGAAAATATGAATTATTTTTTTCAACGCTTTTAACTTGACGTTTGAAGTTCGAATTTAGAGCTTATTATTTAAAAATCTTTAACATGAAATTTCCCTTTATTATTTAAAAAATCCCGCATAAATTAGCAAGCCATTGAAACTCAATTTCAAATCAACATGCTAATGAAATTCTACGTGATGCCATATTATGGGATCCAGATGGATATACCAAATAACGGTGTCATATATAACAATTTAGCAAGTACTGCTTAAAAAATTATCACAGAATAACAAATCACATGAGTTTGTTTAAATAATGCCTCAACTGAGTCATGGACCGAGTCTTCCACGGTCCCCAGTCCAGCCTAGAAAGCCGGTGATACAGCGAGTGAGAAAAATCCAAACCAAATCCCTGGGAACAGAATTTACCAACACCCGTTCTATTGTACTAAGTACGAACCGTGTATATTTAATGTTCCCACTCATTTCCTATAATTTTATCATATAAAAATAAAACTACACAACCTATGACATAATTGGAGACATCATGAGCCAATCTTATCTTACAATTCTTTCATACATAACTATTATAATGAAATAATAAAGCATACATAATTTATATACTGTTTGTTTGTCGATCAAATATCATGATCCACTCCACGTTATAGAGCATGACGGCCAGCTTCACGAAATCAAGTTATCGCTAATTAACTGAAATAAAATCTGAAGCTGGCCGTTATGGTCTATAACGTCTAGTTACAATGTTTTTTTCTTTTTAAAAAAAATTCACAAACGAAGCAGCAAAGAAAAAAAAAAAACTGTAGCTGGACGTTATAAACCACAACGTCCAGCTACAGTGTTTTTTGTTAATTAGAGATCATTAGCGATCAGATTAACTGAACGTTATAGTTTATAACGTCCAGCTACAGTACCCTGGACATTACAAACCATAACGTTCTTTTTATTTTTTAAAATCTAGCGAAACTGTTCCTTATTGTTGATATTTTTGTTTTGTTTTTTCTATTAATAAAAATTTCGGAACTGAGGTCCCCTAAATCCTAATTGTACAAACAAATTCAATATCAAAGACCGGGTTCATTTTGTTACTATTTTAAGGGAACAGAGAAAGTAGCAACACAGAAAATCCGAAAGGGTAAAACCGTCGCATCGGAAAAGAAACCGTAGCCGCAACAACAGCAGCTGCTTACGCAAGGGGCAGCGCCGTCCAGAATTCTATTCCTTACTCCATATCAGTTCATTTCAAACATTAAATTCGCCAAATAGATGAATTGATTTACCAGATCTACCCTTCCACTCAAGACCTGGAGCAGCTCATACCACGGAACCCAAAGAAGAAGGAAGAGAGAGAAACCTAGAGAGAGAGGGACTCCGTCCCACTGCAACCAAGTCTGAGTAGGCGGGAGAGAGAGGAGAGGAAAAAAAGTGAAGTGTAATAGCGAAGAGAGAAGAGAGGGTGTAAAAGCAAGAGCAAATAGCCCTCTTTTTCCCCGATTCGATCATTCTGATCTCGTGAAATTCAGGAAATTTCTTCAAATATTGTTCCTTTGGCCATCGAATTGTGCTGGAATCTGGTCGGAGTCGGTGGATCAGGCTTATGATCGATGGTTAGTGAACTTATTGTTTTCTTAATTTGATTGCGTGTATCTCGGAGTTTCATTGTATACAGCTTATTAGAGTTTTTTTACTCAAAATTTGGATTTGATATCTCGTAACCGGTTGATCTATGCTATTACTTACAGTCGGTACCTTGGAAAATTTAAAGGAATATTGAATTGAACGATGAAAGCTGGACTTTGAGATACTTTCACCCATGTAGGTATCAACAAACGAACTAGGTTATTACTGTACTCTAGGTGATTATCGTAGTTGTTTTTTATTCGAGTTGAAACTTTGAGCTAGCTTTGCAATATTTTGCCAGCATCAGTTCTCAGTATGGATAGGATTCCAGTTCAGCAATGCAAGATGTCCTGACCATTTTAAGGGAGTTTTTGGAAATCTAGGGGAGCGTAATGTCTCTTTTGGTTGCCATAAACTCAAAAGTCAATTAAGATTGAGTTTTTTACCTTTTTAGTTGGGAGTAACCTCAATATCCATACGTGCATTTGTTTAATTTGAAGTTTTCTTAAAAGGATCAAAATTATTAAAGTGGAAAACATACCGGGCTCTGCTTTCTCGTAAGTTATTGACGATGATTTGGCAACTTCCCATAATTATTGCTACCTATAAATATGTTTAAATAGTTCAAGTAACGTGCAGCAAGTAAAAAGTTTTTAGCTTGATGCAACTCTATTTATAGACCTATCCTATGTTTCTCCAGGTACTATGTTTGGAATCAGCTATTTTATTTATATTATACTTACTGTACACTTTGCAGTATGCGGATGGATACTTAATTAAAATCCCTAGTTGAGAAAAGACTTTAAGTTTTTTTGGAAATATCCTAGCCATTCGTAACACAATATCAACATCTTAATATAATATTATATCTTAGATACATACACTATGCTGCATTCTTTATATAAGCATGGTTACAATTTTGACAACATTTTGCCTGACATCTATGTAGGCGGCTACACCAATAACTATAGTAGTTGGGTCACATGTATGGGTTGAAGATCCAGAACTAGCTTGGGTTGATGGAGAGGTTTCTAAAATTAGCAGCAGTCAAGTTCATGTCAACACAACAACCGGAAAGAATGTAAGTAACCAAAGTGCTTTCACGATTACATTTTGTGTTTGCATTTTACATATTACATTGGTCAATTTCATTAGAGAACTCAACTTTATGTAATTATACATGTTTCGTGGTCTAACCTGAATTACAGTAATTAGTAATACGTATAATATAGTGTCTTTTCTCCAAAATTATGTTTGCAAGCAGGTTGTGGCAGATATATCAAAAGTGTATCCGAAGGATACTGAAGCGCCAGCTGGTGGGGTGGATGACATGACACGACTATCCTACCTACATGAACCTGGTGTATTAGAAAACCTCAAGATCCGCTATGAGCTCAATGAAATCTATGTACGCTCTTTTATTATTCCGCCCGTCTCCATCACTACTTGCAAACTTAGGAAGGCAATTAACTGAACTATATCTGCTGCTTTTGTTTCAGACATATACAGGTAACATTCTCATAGCGGTGAACCCATTTCAACGGTTGCCGCACCTGTATGATACACACATGATGGAACAATACAAAGGCGCTGATTTAGGGGAGCTTAGTCCTCATGTTTTTGCAATTGCTGATGTTGCTTACAGGTTATGTCTTCTAATACTGTCGTAACCCGGTTATTGATTCCAGTTAATTTTTATTTTACAAGTTTCTATACCAATAATAACTAAAAACCCTTGGTAGTGTTCGATATTGAAGTGGTCAATTTGGTACTAGTATGTCTTCTAATACTATAGTTACCTAATTATTCCAATTGATTCCAGTTAATTTCCATTTTACATGTTGCTATACCAATAATTACAACTGAAAAACACTGGTTGTATTTGATAGTGAAGCGGCCTATGTGGTACTAGTATATACTAGTAACTAAATTGTGATACCAAGTGGTGTCTGACAAGTGGCCCTTATTTTGTTTTAAGTAACAAAATTTAAGTGCAGTTAATGAGTGGTCAATTTTGTTTAAGTATGTTCAAGTACCCCAACTTGTTTGGGACTAAAGGCTTGGTTGTTGTTGTTGTTGTAATATAACAACATGTCAGTACCGACAATAATTAACAAAGTGAAACATAAATTAAAACAGGGCAATGATAAATGAAGGGAAAAGCAACTCCATTTTGGTGAGCGGTGAAAGTGGTGCTGGTAAAACTGAAACTACTAAGATGCTTATGAGATATCTGGCTTACTTGGGGGGGAGATCAGCAGGTACAGAAGGGAGAACTGTCGAGCAACAAGTTCTAGAAGTAAGTCTACAGTGTTAGTCTAGTGGTATGTTGTAGGCTATCATCAAGCATTAGCAATGCTTGGTCCAATACTATACACATTACATTGAAAATCTCATAAATCTCATAAATGCTTGGTCCAATACTAAACACATTACATTGAAAACCTCATAAAGAGCCAGTCTCAAATGCTGCATGTTTGGTTGCTCTGCCATATATTATTGTGATCAGTAATAGTCCTGGACTATATGGTAACAGAGCCAAGTACTATTCATGTTTTTTTAACAATGTAAATAACGTTTGTAATTTTGTTTACTGAACCTTAAAAAAAAATCGTGATTGATTTGTGCATTTTTAACTTTTAGTCAAATCCTGTCCTTGAAGCCTTTGGCAATGCAAAAACCGTCAGGAACAACAACTCCAGGTAAACTTCTGAATATCTAATTGTTTTTGAATTTGTATTCTACTTACAATTGTTTTTCAACTGGTAAGCTAACTGTCTGCTAAATTATTGTGTGGTTAAGTCGATTTGGTAAGTTTGTGGAGATCCAATTCGACAAGACGGGTCGGATCTCAGGTGCTGCTATTAGAACCTACTTGCTTGAGAGATCTAGAGTTTGCCAGATCAATACTCCCGAGAGAAACTATCATTGCTTTTACTTCCTCTGTGCTGCTCCGAAAGAGGTACCTTTTCTTTTCATTCCATGTTCATGTCTTTAATGTTTGTATAATACTAACAACTGAATGAATGCTGTTTATTTATTTCAGGACAGAAAGAAATACAAGTTGGATGACCCTAAGATCTTTCACTACCTTAACCAATCAAATTGCATTGAGGTAGACGGGATTAATGATGCCCAGGAGTATTTGGCTACTAGAAGGGCTATGGATATAGTTGGAATAAGTGAGGAAGAACAAGTATGAGCTGCTATTTTGTTTTCTTTTTCTATGTTACTCAATATCTCGTGGTTTAAAAACTAAAAATGTGCTTGCTTTGGTCAACTATAGGAGGCAATATTTCGGGTTGTAGCAGCTGTGCTTCACATTGGAAATATTGATTTTGCAAAAGGAAAAGAGATTGATTCATCAGTTATTAAGGATGACAAGTCAAGATACCATCTAAAAACGGCATCTGAGCTCTTAATGTAAGTACAAAAGTTGCACAGATTCACATCATCTGTAAGAAGTAGTGGCACCTTGTGAGGTGCATACACTAACTAGGCTGTATTTTGTTTTACATTGTTTTTCAGGTGTGACTGTGACAAATTGGAGAAAGCATTAATTACTCGAATAATAGTCACGCCAGAAGAAGTCATTACTAGAACTCTTGATCCAGAGTCGGCTATTGTCAGTAGAGATGGGTTGGCAAAGACTATATATTCTCGATTGTTTGACTGGTATTGCACTTCTTCTCATCTTAAATTTTGTTAATTAAGTATTTTGAAATCCAGGCTCTTCTCTTACCAAAATATTGTCCGCTCTTATTAAATCATGGCTGGCAGGAGATATATAGGGTTTCTTTGTGGAAATTTTCTTTGAAACCATTTTTTTCTTTCTATATGCAGAAGAATTTAAAAAATTCATGGTTGAATAAATAGATACCATTTCTGCAAAATGATTTAGTTTTTGTTGGAATATACTGATACCAATTGTTGGGACCGACGAAAACCATCGTTGGCCACCGCAGGACCATCTGTGTTGAATATAAAACTAAAGTGCAGAAGTGTACCTGATTCAAAGTCTCCCTTGAGTGTGAGAGCGCCACTGATTCGGTTCTTCCAGAATACCAAGGCCCTTTAGAGAGTCTCCTTTGTTCTGCCTTCTCCAAAGTCTCTCACACTCTCATCTAATGGGATAATGAGAGATGAATTCAGGATAGCCTTGTATTCTGGGGACCAAATCATAATATACAGCCCAAGACACCCTTGGCTGTCTAATGTGGTAATTATTCAATTCAGCTCATCATAAAATTGAATATTACCTCTTTAAGTTCTACACATTAAAGGTCCATACCCTATATGACACATTAATGCTAAATGGAGATAATGTGTTTACTGTTTACCTTTGTATTGTCCTAATATGCAGGATCGTGGAGAAAATTAATGTCTCAATTGGGCAGGATTCAAACTCGAAACAATTGATTGGAGTTCTTGACATTTATGGTTTTGAAAGTTTCAAAGTTAACAGGTAAAATATTTATGTAGCAAGTTGAACTTCCTGATAGTCAGAACTCAATATTTTTGAACTTTTGACTAATTTGTAATTTGTCTTTCCATTGGACAGTTTTGAACAGCTTTGCATCAACTATACAAATGAAAAGCTTCAACAACATTTTAACCAGGTGCTGAAACATATAATCTATCTCGTGCTTTAATCTTTGATAAAGGAGGATGAAGAAACTAGGATGTGCAGCATAATTTATCTTTCTGAATTCTAAAATGTACATATCTGTTGCAGCACGTCTTTAAAATGGAGCAGGAAGAATATACCAAGGAGGAGATAAACTGGAGTTATATTGATTTTGTTGATAATCAAGACGTTTTAGACTTAATTGAGAAGGTTTGTAATTCTCTTATTAATAGGATACAATCTTTGATCACATTACTGAACTAGTCAGATTCCGGACAGACCATAATTTGTACCAATCAGTACTAGTACCAAATCAATTTGTGAATTTGTTAATAATTATTGTTGGACTTATGTAGTTTGTTTTGTGTCTTTTTAGTATATTAATTGTTTGGAGCTTTTAAGGCATTAAACATTTTATTCTCGACAAATTTTGTATAATTTATTTTTATGCAAGTAAATGTAATCTATTTGAATTTCTAGAGTACAGTGTGTGGATGTACTTTTCCGCTCTGGCTTCTGAAAATGTTCTTTCATTTTTTTTCCTCAGAAACCTGGTGGAGTTATCTCACTGCTTGATGAGGCCTGGTAAGCTCCTGAGTTTTTGAATCAATTACATTTGCAGGATAATCTGTCGTTGTTCTACTTTGATGCCAGGACAGCTAACAGCATTTCTCCCCTTGACTGTATGTACCTATTTTCAGCATGTTTCCTAGATCAACACATGAGACATTCTCTCAAAAGTTGTACGCGACATTCCAGAAAAACAAGCGATTCGTTAAGCCAAAGCTGTCCCGTACTGCTTTCACTATTGTCCATTATGCGGGAGATGTATGTTACTCATTTACTCCCTTATCTAATTATTTATAATACCATTTTTAGTTGGTAAGTAACTGATTTTAATTTGTTATCATGTCTTATTAATTATTATTATTATTGATATTTATTTATATATTTTTTGTACAGGTGACCTATCAGGCTGACTATTTTATAGACAAGAATAAAGACTATGTGGTCGCTGAGCATCAAGATTTGCTTGATGCATCAACATGTCCATTTGTGGCGGGTTTATTTCCCCCACTTCCTGAGGAGACGTCTAAATCTTCAAAGTTTTCATCAATCGGCGCTCGATTTAAGGTTTATTTCTTGATTAGAAAATCAATTTGACATTTTTTTCGGAAGAAAATGTAAATTGCAATTAAGCACAAACCAACATCATGGAAGCAACACAAGCACACAAAAATGGATACACAAAAGAATGAGCAAAATATAGCTTAATTTGTCCTTTACTAGTTCAACAAAACAACAATATAGATACAAAACAAATCCATTAAAGAAAGAAAAGGAAAATGAAAAGAAAATATATCATTCTGAAAAAGGTGGCACTGTTGCTCTGTGCCTACAGGTATGTATTATGTTCCATACCCGTACAAAACTGAATAGATATATATTATTGCAGAAGATTAACGTGCTGGTCTCTATCCTCTATTTATAAGAATGCTTCTTGAGAGAACCTAAATTTTAAGACAAGGCAATAACATATTGTTTATATTGATCTCAGCTACAGCTCCAAGCACTGATGGAAACACTAAGCTCAACGGAGCCGCACTACATCAGATGTGTGAAGCCAAATAATCTACTCAAACCTTCAATTTTTGAAAATCAAAATGTCCTCCAACAACTGAGATGTGGTGTATGTTTATCCAAATCAACTCCCTTATTTCAGCATTCCTCACTTAGAGGTTATTATATGTTGATTATTCTTTTATTTCAATTATTCTAGGGTGTTCTTGAAGCAATCAGGATCAGTTGTGCTGGATACCCGACAAGAAAAACATTCTACGAATTTCTCCATCGTTTTGGTGTGCTTGCGCCAGAATTGTTGGATGGAAAGTAAGAAAAGACTTGCCTATGTTTTGTCATGTTACTCTACTACTTCGTTTTCTTACATTATTTTATAATTTTTTTCTTGCGGATAGCAATGATGAGAAGATCGTGTGTCGGAAAATTTTGGATAAGCTGGGACTGACTAATTATCAGGTAATCTGTATATTGTAATGAACTATAGCT
Source organism: Carex kokanica (assembly GCA_025461125.1). Lineage (NCBI taxonomy): Eukaryota > Viridiplantae > Streptophyta > Magnoliopsida > Poales > Cyperaceae > Carex > Carex kokanica. The sequence continues at coordinate 575,498 of JAJGRX010000962.1, forward strand.
TTGTGTTTTTTTTTTATTTAAAATAATTGTCTGAAAGGACAAGTTAAACTATAGACATGCTAAGTTTCTTGTTTTGTGTATGACTGTCATGTCAGATTGGAAAAACAAAGGTGTTTTTGAGAGCGGGACAGATGGCTGATCTGGATGCTCGTCGAACAGAGGTGCTAGGAAGGGCTGCCAGAACCATCCAGAGGCAGATACGCACACACATAGCACGCAAGCAGTTCCTTGTGCTAAAGAAGTCTGCTATTGATATCCAATCTCTCTGCAGAGGTAAACCCCTAATTTCTTTTCGGATGATGGACATATAAAAAGCAACACCTGCTCCACTCATGTCTGTAGAATATTTGTCTCAATAAACTTATCTTCTCTTAATGCAGGAATGCTGGCTCGCAAGGTATATGAGATGATGCGTCGGGAGGCAGCAGCACTCAAAGTACAGAAGAATTTGCGCAAGTACTTTGCAAGGAAGTCGTACTTGCAGCTACAGAAATCTGCAGTTACATTACAAGCCGGCTTGCGTGCAATGTCTGGTCGCAAAGAATTCAGGTTCAGGAAGGAAACTAAAGCTGCCATCCTTATCCAGGTCTCTTGTGCTCTATTATTTTTGGTACCTATTCTGGATATATTACCTTTAAGATGTTAAAAATAATCTGTTTGTTTTTAGGCTAAATGGCGTGGTCATAGAGAACATGCGTATTATAAGAGCCTCAAGCACACAACACTCATGTACCAATGTGCTTGGAGACAAAGGCTTGCAAGAAGAGCTCTCAGACAACTCAAAATGGTATTCTTTGTGTTTACCTTTTCTATTTTCTTTCTCTTTTTAGGATTGCCTTCCATCTGGTTTGTCTCATAGTATCCTTTCTTCTATATTTACAGGCTGCAAGAGAAACCGGAGCCCTCAAAGCGGCAAAGGATCAACTAGAAAAGCGTGTGGAAGACCTTACATTGCGGGTAGCGTTGGAAAAACGCAGCAGGGTAATTATTTTTTCTTTAGTTTTTTTTAATATGTATTATCTCTTGAATTTTTTCTTTTTCTTTTTTGGAATAAAAGGTTTGTTAATTTTTTGAAATTGGAATAAATATCGTCTTGTATCTTTAATTTTGTTAGGCGGACTTTGAGGAAGCAAAAGAGAAGGAGATGGCAAAGCTGCATGAGCAACTGCGGGATATGCAGAGGCAAGTGGAGGAAGCAAAGGCAGCTGTACTGAAAGAAAGAGAAGCAGCTAGAAAGGCTATTGAGGAGGCTCCTCCTGTGGTAAAAGAGACTCTTATTCATGTTGAGGATACTGCCAAGGTTAACTCTTTAACCGCAGAGGTTGATCAACTCAAGGTATTTGGATACTGATGTCTGATTATTTATTTAGGGAAATCACAAAATTTTGTCCATTTTATTATTTAAATAATGATATCTGATTATATTAAGGGTTTGTAAAAACTACATATAGTGTGGAAGAAATATATTGGAGGAATGTGTTGCTTAATTATAGGAAAAAGATTCGATCACAGGAGTTTGCAAATACTAAATAGCTCTTTTTGTGCCTTCAGGCTATGTTGCAAGCAGAGAGAGAAGCAAGTGAGGCAACCAGGAAAGCACAAGCAGAATCAGAGAAGAGAAATGAAGAATTAGTCAAGAAGGTTGAAGATTCTGAAAAGAAAATCGATCAGCTTCAAGATACTGTATCAAGGTTCCTTTTTTGTCAGAAAACATTATTGAGATTTCAGCCTAAGCCAGAGTAAATTTTTTCTACTATACTATTAGGGTGCACTAACGATTAGAAACCTGTCACTAACTCTAAGAAAAAAAAATTAAGCAGAAACAAAAGATTAGATAGGAGTTTAGGCCATCCATCCAAACTGCTTCAAATAGCTTTTAGGAACTCTTGATGACTAGATAACTGTCTGTTTCATCAAAATCTGTTCTTGCTATCACAGTCTTGTCTTGAAAAAGAGATATCAGAGAAGAGTGAAATAGTTTGACTGCTTTTGTTGTATGATTGTACTGTCACAGGCTGGAGGAAAAGAACTCAAATCTGGAAGAAGAATGCAAAGTACTACGGCAACAGACTGTTGTTATGTCTCCCACTGCCAAACAAATTGCTATGTATCCTAATAGAAACCTGTTCCAGGTACCTGTATAATTTTTCTTACATTTCATTGCAATGACTAGTAAATATCAATGTTCGCTGGATCACTCGACATTTATATTGCAAATTTGGTTCTCTATTTTTTCAGACAGAAACACCAGAACGTGTTGGCCATATTCCAAATGGCGAGAGAACCCCCATTCCATTTGTAAGTGCACTTAAATAGAACTTGAGTAAACATTTTCCTTTAATTCAAACTTTGAAATGTGATTTATGGTGGAATGTGACTAACTTATCTTGAATAATGTAGGCTATGACTCCAAAATTAGCTGACAGAAAGGAGATCGAACCGGAGGAGAAACCACAGAAATCACTTAATGATAGGCAACAAGTATGAAAATTTTCTTATTTATTCCAAAATTTTCTCTGGCTGTTGTTAACTGCCGTTGTTCAGTTCTGCTAACTTGAGCATCCTTTGAAATTTTGATTTTATATTTTTTTTCAGGAAAATCAAGAATTGCTCATCAAGTGTATTTCACAAGACCTAGGGTTCTCTAGGAGAAGACCGATAGCAGCTTGCATGATATACAAATGCCTCTTACATTGGAGGTCATTTGAGGTTGAGAGGACCAGTATTTTCGACCGTATTATCCAAACAATAGGCACCTGTATTGAGGTACTTGTAGAAATAATTATTAAGAACTCTACTCCTTTTTATGGAATTAGCTTACCTTTTACCATTTTTCCTTTTACAGACACAAGACAATAATGACAAGCTGGCTTACTGGCTCTCTAATTCATCAACTCTACTGTTACTTCTACAAAAGACACTAAAGACAAGTGGGGCCATGCACTCTACCCCACATAGACGTAGAACACCGTCGTCTGCTTTGTTCTCCAAGTTACCTTCGGTATAAAATCTAGAATGAAATGTCAATCAATGTAACCTTTTTAAATGTTGTTTAAACAGACTAACAGAAGCTCCATAAATTTCTATAATTGAAGGTTCGTGGTACTCCACAAACCATTAGCCGTGCTTTACTTGGAGGCCGTCAAGTGGAGGCCAAGTATCCAGCACTACTTTTCAAGCAGCAGCTGACTGCTTTTCTAGAGAAAATATATGGTATGATCAGAGACAACCTGAAGAAAGAGATATCCCCTCTTCTCGGTCTATGCATTCAGGTATTCATTAGAAGATAAGATAGAATATAATTTGTGGGGTTGGAACTACAAAGGAAAATGAACAATTGAACTAATGGAAAATAAAATGTAGGTACCAAGGACATCCCGTGCAAGCCTGATAAAAGGGACCCGTTCACATGCAAATCCACAAGCACACCAGAATCTCATGGCCCACTGGCAGAGCATTGTCAAGAGTCTCACCACCTACTTGAACATCATGAAAGCCAATATTGTAAGTCTCGGCTAAACCATCTATAAAATTGAAATTGTTGGATTAGAACTAAGAAGCTGTTTTGAAGGCAAGACATGAACATATATTGACTTCGTCAGTTTGCTTTGACTTCTTGTAGGTACCTCCATTGCTGGTTCGAAAGGTGTTCGTTCAAGTATTTTCCTTTATTAATGTTCAGCTATTTAACAGGTACTCTTTTTCTTTTAATTTATAATCTTGTAATTTGATTTGTTAATGCCTGTTGTATTTCCTAATTTTCGGTTAGTCATTTGATATACATGTTAAAACATAATCTATCATACTTATATTCGTTTTAAATTGCAGTCTCCTCCTCCGCCGGGAGTGCTGTTCATTTAGCAATGGAGAGTATGTTAAAGCAGGTCTGGCTGAGTTAGAGCAATGGTGCTTTGATGCTACCGATGAGGTGTCCTTTCCCTCTTTTTTTTTTTCTAGAGCCCTTGAATTCTAAGTTGTTGTTATTCTTAATCTAATACATTCAATATTTGTATTTGTGACAGTATGCTGGCTCTGCCTGGGATGAGCTGAAGCACATTAGGCAAGCTGTTGGATTCTTGGTATGCAACTTTGAAAACTATATTGATAGTAAATTACGTATGGCTTTATTGCTAGAAACTTCTTGGTTATTTCTGAAAATTAATACAATCTCTCTCTCTCTCTCTCTCTCTCTCTCTGTCTCTCTTGTCTAATTAGGTTATTCACCAAAAGCCGAAAAAGACTCTTGAGGAGATCACCAGAGATCTTTGCCCTGTAAGTCACATTTGTTTTGGTTCTAAATGCACTATCAAATAAATTGTCTTTAATTGATAGTAAAAGTTTTTTTTTTTTTTTGCAGGAACTTAGTATTCAGCAAGTATATAGGATAAGCACAATGTATTGGGATGACAAGTATGGTACTCATAGTGTCTCTTCAGAGGTAAGTTTTACCCATTTTTTTAATTTCAATCAACTGTTATCATGTCAGCAAGCATATTCATGAAATTGTACTTTTTACATGCACATTGACGAAGGTTATTGGAAGCATGAGGATAAAGATGTCCGAGGAAGCAAATAGCCAGACTGGAAACTCTTTCTTGTTGGATGATGACTCCAGGTAAATATATATAACCTTACCCTTTCATTTTCTGGGAATAAATGTAAATGATCTTTCTATGCTATGTATTTTAGAATATGTTTGTTTCTTCTACAATAATAATATATTGTTATGTGATTGCAGTATACCATTTACAGTGGATGATATATCCAAATCAATATCTGAGATTGAGACATCAGACCTTGATTTACCACCATTGATTCGAGAAAATTCAGGATTTGCATTCTTGCATCAAAGAAAGGAATAACGAAATTCTCGTTCAATCGACTCCAGGCTGTGCATAAATTCAAAAGGAAAACCGCTGCATGTACATAAAATTTCCCCATTTCCTACCAAATCGCCAAGGGGTTATTTGGTAGGCTCTTCTTTTAGTTCTTTTGAATTTAATTGATTGGTTATTTAATTTTCTTTTGTCAAGCTCCGGTGTAATCGCAAATTGCATCCGTTGTTGGGCTTCTGAATCTTGTTATTGGGAAAGGTTCAGGGGTAATTTTTAGTCAATCGGGGTCTCCATTTGGTTGTGAGGCCACCATAGGTCAATGTTTGTCTAATGATCTATTTCGTATTGTATATAACCAGGGAAATATGGTTTCTGGATCAAATGTAGATACTTGTGTTGTCCCTCCTACTTGACATTTTAAAAAATAGCCAAAAAAAATTTAGTATTCATGAGATGGGATTGCGACATGCTTACTACATAGCATATCATGCATATTAATGATACGAGTAGCGTATACTTTTAATTATTGAAATATATTTGTAGCACGGTAAATCTAATCCATTTAATTGTTCAATCTAATGGTTTTATATCAGCAATAATGAGGTTAAATGGAAGAAAGTGTGTGCGATGTACAGTGAGCAAATGTGCATTGCATGTCAGTCAAGTATGCATCAAGAAAGATATGACACTATTTGCTACATTAAATAATTATTGAAGCGTAAATTTACAATTCCTTCAGATTTCAATGAGTTATCCCCTGCCCTGTCCCCGAGAAAAGAAAAACTTCTAAAAATTGAAAATAGGAGCATAACTAAACTGGGTAATTTTAAGCCGATGGGTTATTAATTTTGTTCAAGAAGAGTTCAATATATAAAAACGAAAACGACAGGTATATAGCAATTATGTCCTCAGCTCTCTATCAAATGACAAATACATGGTCGCATGGTGGCAATTGCACGAATAAAGAGGGTATGGGTCCCTCATATAAAATAACTTGAGGGGTAACCATTTAAAACCTTTTATTTATTTTAAAATCAAGAGTATCTACATCAGTAATTTGAAACTTAACCTCTACACTCTGCAATTAACTTTTAATTATTTTATAACAGCGTGAGCAATTATTACTATGAAAGTGAAAGAGAACGAGAGTTAATAGAAATAATTAGAAAGTAATTTTAAAAAATACTTTCTGAATGAATAATTACGTTACATATCAGAAATTAGAAATAAAAAAAATCTCGTTGATTTTATTAATATACCCATTACTTGATTTAACCAATTTAAAATGCTAAGAGCATCTACATTCCAGCAACTCAAATGAGTTTCTAAATAACTGTTAATCATTTTTTAGAAATTGAGGTCTCTAAAGTTTCTAACTCTCACATTTCTGAAATTAATTTTTGAGTTTCTATTAAGCCACGTCAGCAATAAATTAATAAGGAGAAATAATTTGAGCAAATTATTTGACCAGCATGGAGTTTATAAACAGTTTTTTAATAAGAAACTTTCATGCATAGTTTCTAAATAAGAAACTCTCTCACATCCCTGAAACTGAATTAGAAACTGCCACATCAGATTAGAAACTCTCATAGTACCAGGGATGTAGATGCTCTAATTAATATTAATAAAAAAAGATACAATGACAATATTGCCCTTCCCTTCAAACTACATGTGCGGTGATCGGGCAGCCCACCAATGCCCAGGTTTGGGCAACTCAAATCAGAGGCGACGGGCGGGAAATCAGGCCCTGCTGATGAGGATGATGATGACCCCCTCATGGATTCTGACATACCTGATGAATTGAAGAAAACAACATTTGACACGTGGACCATCTTACAATCACTTAGTCTGATCCTGATAATTGCCGGATTGGTGTGCAGCTTAGTGATTCCACGGCTGACGTAACAAACTGTTTGGAGTCTCCATCTGTGGAAATGGGATGTGCTAGTCTTGACTCTTATATGCGGCCGTCTCGTCTTCGGCTGGTTTGTTCGTGTGGCTGTGTTCCTCATTGAAGGGCAATATTGTCATTTGAAGGGAATGAGGGGATCACCGCACATGTAGTTTGAAGGGAAGGGCAATATTGTCATTTTATTTTTTTTATTAATATTAATCAGCATTTTAAATTGGTTAAATCAAGTAATGGGTATATTAATAAAATTAATGAGTTTGAATGGAGAAATAAATAATTTTTAAGTTTTGATGGGTAAATATGTAATTGATGAAGTTCGATGGGTATCTATCCAAATTTCTCTTGTTTCTAATTACCAGAAACAGCGAATAATAGGATATATGAATTGACAGAGTTATTTTAGCTTTACACAGAGCACCATTCATATACTTTTTCATTTTCTCTAAAGTATTGCGCTGCGTCAAGTGAAACTATCTCTGTTAATATATTTACCCTAATAATCCGCCTTTTCCTTCTTATGGGCACGCTGGTGAAAATCTGGCAACAGAAACCATTTCCGACCTTTTTTTCTTTGCCTCTTCAGAGTAGGTCCGATGCCCATCGGACCTACTTTGATTCGATGGGTGTGATGACCATCCGATCAGCATCAAGATTCGTGCACTCCGCATCAAAATCCATGCAAGTCTGTATCAATTTCCGTGCACACAGATTTAATACTAATCGTACCGTGCTAGAGTTAATTGAACCTATCGGACCTACTCCTATCTCCTTTCTTTTATACCCTCCTGAAGAAACAGAAAAGGAGAATAATACGTTTCTTTCTCTTCATGCTGATAGCATTGCGCGGGAAGAAGCTTCAAAACAAGGCGAAGAAATCTAAGCACCGCATCAAACACATCCATGGCTAAGAGACATTTAATGTGGCTATAAAAACGAAATCGAGATAATGGCACAACTGAATTGGGGGTGCAACCTCCGATCGAGAAATGAAGTGGATGCAGTATCCTATCACGGTAAAATGCCCCGAACTGGAGACTCCAGTTATTACAACTTTGCCCAACCCACGGTATGTTGTGTTTTTTTTTTTTTTTTTTTTTTTTTGGGAATGTATGATATCTTAATTGGACAACTCTCCTCATCTGCCCAATTCGCACTCATGCTTCATGATCAAGCCTCAGTTGTGCTTCAATGCAATTGAGACTGAATTATAAGTACATTTTGCAATAAAGGAAGGTGGATGAGATGTGACTGGTACAGTATGATACCACCATACCATAAGGTACCAGTTCTAAGTGGCTCTGTATTGCGCGAGAATAATTTAAGGTTGTAGATCTTTCTGGCATGGTGCTACCATACAATATTGTATAAACCTCGGCTGTTTTTCAGAAAATAGCTGTATATGTAACAGTACAACAGGGTCTAAATTCAAATCACTAAACTATATTTCAGATGCAAAGTGAAGCATTAATGAAGACTCCAAGCTGCACCAATCTGCAAATTTACAGATTGCTAAAGCCTTCTAATTTTCAGATCAATCCCAATATCAGCCTACAAGTAGAGTTTGGTGTGAGTTGAATTGATTTTCTTACTGAGATGCATATATTTCAAAGAAAACTACGTACTTTATATTTTTCTGAAATTTTAAGTAGTTTTCTCTGACTTTGTAGGGTTTTCTTGAACCAATTAGCATGACTCGAGCTGGATACACCACTAAAAAGGAATTTGGTGAATTCCTTCGCAGTTTTGGTGTTCTTGCGCCAGAAATTCTGAGTGAGAAGTACTTGCTGCTACTTTCTATCGTCCTTTAAGCTGCTTTCTTATTTAATTATCATTTAATCTATTATATGATTTTAAACTTCTTTGAATAAAAAAATTTGTGAGCAGTCACGACGAGAGATTTGCTTGCCTAAAGCTGTTGGACAAGCTGGGACTGACAAACTATCAGGTAATATTAAGTGTTGAGATAAAAAGATATGGGTAGTTCTAGCATACATCCATTTTATACATTGAAGATGAAGAAGTATTGTTCAAACTAAAAAAATCTAATTATGGAATTATGAATCACCCCTAACCAATGCCCCTAACATGTTACCAATTCCATTCTGCACCTACTGTCATTTTTAGAAAATTAGATGTTCCCAGTCATGACAGGGATATCTTTTGGTTTAACAATATATCTCATCAAACTAGTTATCTTGAATTTTCTGAGTAAGTTCTGATGATAAATTGGTAATGACCAAAATGGTAAAAAGTGGGAAGCTTCAGAGATTGATGCTGACCAAAATGGGAAGTAGCCAAGTAGGTGATACATGAGGGAGTGCTGTGCACATATTACTTGAGGAAGTTGCTAATTAATGAAACAAAACAATTAAGTTATGAACTTCCTTTCGTGTAAATAATGTTAGCTCGTGGAAACAAAGGTGTTTCTAAGAGCTTCACATATGGCTGAACTGGTGTCGCAAAAGACAAAGGTGCTAGAAAGAGCCGCAAGAACTATACAGAGACCGATAAATGCAAGCATGGTACGAAAAAAATTCCTTCTATTAAGGAAGGCAGCCATTGACATGCAATCTCTATGTAGAGGTATAACTCCTAGTTAAAAGGCATAGTTCCATTTCTCTTTGTATGAATATCTCTGCATTTTGAAAAAGCACCTGAGACTTTTGGTACTTGCACAAGACACTGTTTTATACATGGACAATGAATAATACTGGATATTCAATTATATTTGGAGCTGCTCAATATTCTGATCAACTCCTTATGTCCTTTTAATTATATTTGCATGAAAAAACACTGATAAACATTAAATTTTTCTCATTTTGATAAGCCATTAGTTAGTATCTTCAGAGGGGAAAAAAAAGGAAAATGGAGAAATGACCAGTTATATTCAAAGCCTAGATGAATTAAAATTTTGTTGGGTATACCTAATTAAAAGCAAACGGATTACTCTATAGGACCTGTAATATTTGTCAGAACTAGTAAATGCCAAGGATCTTAAAATCATGTGCCTCATTTGCAAAAATAACATGTCATAATCTAGGTTGACTTTGTCTAACGTCTTTCTATTTGCTACAGGAATGTTGGCTCGTAAGACATATGAGACCCGAGTAAAAGCAATGGCAGAGACAAAAACACAAAGTTTGGAAGTAGAATTTAAATTGAGAAAAGTAACTGAAGAAGCTAGCCGTATCCAGGTATTCTCTCTCTCCCTCCCTCCCTCCCTCTCTCTCTCTCTCACACACACACACACACACTCACTGCCTTTTCTCTTTTTGCGTTTTTGTCTAATACAGGAGGAAGAAGAATGGCTGAATCAGTGCATATCACAAAACCTGGGGTTTTCAAGTGGGAGACCAGTAGCAGCCTGCATGATACACAAGTTTATCTTACACTGGAGAATTTCTGAGGTTGAAAAGGCTCAATTTTTTTGACCAAATAATTGAAAACATGGCCACTTCTATAGAGGTAGTAGTGCAATTAAGTCAATCTGTTAAAGATTTTAAGATATACATACATAACTGTTTCTGACTCCTGTATTTTCATTTTTACATGAAGCAATGTAGTAATGAAAAGTTGGCTTATTGGCTGTCTAATTCATCAGCTCTGTTGGCATTGTTGCAAAGGAAATCTAGTGCAAATAGGGTTGGTAACTCTACATCTGAGAGACGAAGGATACACTTGGTACAGAAAAAAACTAATGATTATTTAATTTGAAAAGAAACTTTTCTCATGTTGGTTGGTAACGTAACATGATAATGAAACTTTAAATGGAAGGTTCAACTATTCAAGCAGAAGCTGACAATTTTCATAGAGAAGATATATGGCATGATCAGAGAAAACATAAAGAACGAGATATCCCCAGAACTTGTTCTTTGCATTCAGGTATTTATTTAGGATACATGGATTTTTTTTGTTTTCTCTTTTGCTTGTCAGTAAAGACTCAAAAAAATTGATACTGACTAAAATTGTGAAAAATTGCTTTCAGATTCCAAGAAAATCTTTTGCAAGCATGTCTAAAACGAAGTGGCATCGTGGAAATCATGTGGTGGCACATTATAATGTTATGGTGCACTGGCAGAGCATTACTAAGAGCCTCACCAATTATCTTAATATTTTGAAAGTCAATCATGTACTTCTCTATTAAAACAATATTCATATGTCACACAACTAATAATTGTATTAGAAAGGTAAATTGAACTTTTTGGTCTGACAGGTACCTCCATTATTGGTGCATAAGCTGTTCACCCAAGTATTTTCATTTATTAATGTACAACTCTTTAACAGGTACAAAAGAATAGAATTTTAAAACATCAGATCTACTTGCCTAATGAAATATTGAAAAAGGGAAAAATCTAACCCAAAATATGTATGCAACTTTTTTGTATGATATATAGCCTACTGCTCAGGCGCGAGTGTTGTTCATTTAGCAACGGAAAATATGTTAAACACGGTCTTACCAAGTTTGAAAATTGGTGCTTTTGGGCGACAGAAGAGGTTGTTTTCTCTCCTTAATTTATGCTTCTGTGTCCATTACTTCTTGAAATTCCATTATTTTTATTGTTGTAAATTTATGTTGTACAAAGCATCTGGATTCAGCATGGGACCAACTGAAGCATATCAGGCAAGCAGTTGAATTCTTGGTATGTGATACAGAAACAAAGAAAGTGAAAATTATATTTGAGAGCATCATGAATATTAACAAGGTAAACCTTTTTTATCCTAATCAGGTCACCCAAGGAAAGCCAGAAATCACAGTAGAGAAAGTTACCAAATGTCTCTGTCCGGTACGTATTATAAGCTTTTTTTTCCTGGCAAAATTGAAATGAAATCATTGCTAGTTTGGTCTAAAGCTTCAGTTTTTTATTTTTGTAGGAACTTAGCACTCTGCAAGTACATAGGATAAGTACCATGTTTTGGGATGACAGGCATGGTACAAAAAGTGTCCCACCAGAGGTATGACGATTAGGTTTTCTATTGATTTTCTTTTAGTAAAATTAAAAAAAATATTTACTGTTGTACATATATATTCATGAAGGTTATTGAAATGTTGAGATTAAAAACAATGGTCGGAAGTTCTTTCTTATTGGATGATGATTCAAGGTACTTCAGATAAGTTAAAGAAAAGAATAATTATTATTATGCATATTTAAATTATCAGTGATACATTTTTCTGAATTTCAAACAAAGAGTTGTTGTTATGGTTATGGATGAAGTATACCATTCTCAGCGAATGAGATATGCAAATCAATGGCACCAATTGAGACATCAGATATTCATCTGCCACCACTAATTCGCGATAAATATGGATGTAAATTATCTTCCATTGAAGAAAGGATTAATAATATCGCATTAATCTTCAACTCAGCATAGCCTCAACTTGTCGATATATCTTTTAGCAGGGAGGCTGGCTCTGTTCAACCGCTTTACTTGTAAATAATTCATTTTTTTTTAAATGAGGTCGGTTGTGTATACTTGTAACTACTACCCTTGTATAGTGATTTTACATCACACAAACATTGTAAAGGACAATGAATAATAGATGATATGTTGTTCTTACATAACATAAATGCTATTTGGAGGGAGCATCCTGTGCCCAGTTATTTTACAGAACCATTTCCTAAATAATCATGTTATTTTACAGAACCATCTCTAAAAAGCCTCATTTCCTCTTGACACATTTATCTCATTAGATTAATCAATTTAAAACTGATCTTCGGTTTTAGTAAAAGAAAAATAATATAATTTGTAATAATTATAAAAGTAAGGTTTCCTAAGGACATTGGTGGAAAATTAACAACATAAATAATCATAAATATAGAAATTATACGATAGCACTGTGCTATTAGCACAACATTTTTTTCACTTTGATAACATAAAATAAAGAGAAAAATAAATAAATAAAAAGTTGCTAACATAACAGTTATTTACTAAAAATAATTTCGTCATACTTTATGACTGACAATCAATTCCTTAATTAATGAAAGAGAAATAAAAACTGATTTCAAATAAAGAGCAACAAAAACAATTATGTAATACAACTAGTGTTATAATTGTTGCGTGTTGCTGGGTTTATTGATGGGTTGCATTTGCCTTCCCTTGTCAGATTATGGTAAGTTTATTGATATTTCTCTAATATCTTATTGTAAACATTCGGTGTTGAATACAACATATCGAAGACAATTTTTAATGGCAATTTTTTTTTATCAAATTATTTATTAAAAATTGAATATAAATTTTTGGACTAAAAATTCTCATGTAATACAAATCATAGTTCGTGCAATTTATATATTTTTTTTATTAAAGGGTTCTTCTAAACTCCAATATCTTTTAGATGTTATTCTCAAGAATTGAACCTGCATTCTCTTGAAAAAAAGACAAGAGTTCGTGCAATTTATATAATTCAGAAAATACATATATCATAACATATGCATGACATATCATACAAAAACATCTATCTCACACCATAGGCATTCAAAGTGTTTCCCAATGTCAATTTGCAATAAAAACTCAGTAAAATGTCTCAAATTTGTATTACATGATTGTTGAATAATCCTGCAATTTAAAACGTCTCAAATTTCAAGTACACATGAAGAAAAATATATGTACTTTTTAGTTTGACCAATAATAAGAATTTGAGGAGCTAATATTTAGAAATTATATTATTTAGTGAATTAAAAGGTCTTTATGACTTTATGTGTTGGAAATATATGTAAGCAACATTTCTAATTATTTCCTCATAAGGAGGGATAGAGACTTTGACTTTACAAAAATAAATAATTTCTTATGAAAATTAAATAATGAAAATCACAATAAAAATATCAGAAAGATTCTCTCGTACAGTGTCAGTATCTAATCGTGTTAGACTGTCTGAAAAAAGAAATCGTGAATGGAGGTTTCCGCACAATAATCATGAATTCAAGAATTTGAGGGGCTAAACTAAATTATAATCCTTCCATTCAAATACCAAGTCTAAACCGAACTTCACAACAGACCAAGGGAGGATACATCGGTCCGTATCCTTCCGGGTACCTCACGGAACAGTAAATCACTTTACAGTCCAGATTTACTCTTAGCCGGTGCCTATTCGGGAGATGAGAAGGGGCAGTATTATTTGTGCTTTGAGATTCGTGCTAAGTTAAAAAGAAAGGGCCGGATTCACTAATTAGGGAATCATTCTATTAGATTTCCTTGTGCGGCACCCTACTAGATACAAATTCAGGATATATAGTAGAGAAATTTAGATATATGTCCATCATAACTTCATTAATTAGATATTTATCCATCAAAATTTAACAAATTTATTAATATACTCATTACATGTATAGAATAAAATTGTATTGACATAAACAAATTTGACAATCTGTTAATTGACTTTTTTTTTTAAGAAAGATGGAGGTCAAGCGGAAGTAAAGTTACCCAACTCTCAACTCTCAACTCTCATGTATTTCATGGGCCAGAAATGTATCCAATAGCTTTTACTTTTCTAAAACCACATACAACTATGAATTTAGAGACTATTAATGTCCATCCAACCTACTCCGTTCTTATTAGTGTCTTGAAAAAAACTGAACGGTCCAGGACCGAACCGGACCACCCGCAGAACCGGACCGTACTGACTCGGACAGTGGTCAAGACCCAGACCAGCCCGGACCGAGAATAAGGATGGGTCTTAGCAAGGTTTTTGGTGGGTTTTCTCCACTAGACCCAGACTAACCCAGACAGTTCTAAACCCGTGGACCGGACCGGACCGACCCGGACTAACACATGGAAACCGGACCAAAACCAGCCTAAACCCGTCCAGAACCGAACTAACCCGGGGTAAACCCGCCCCGGACCAGACTAAAACCGTACTGACCCGGACTGGACCGTTTTGATGTATTTTGGTTTTAAGCATTAGACGCTCTGTGATGTTTTAATCTAAATGAAAAAAATTTATATTATTTCTGGCCTATGTGATGTTTTGATGTTTTTATTTTTTAAACAATTAATAAATAAAAAAAGTTTGAACCGGACCACATAGAACCGAACCAGACTGGACCAACCCGTGTAGGGTTTGGACCATGGTTCTTAGCACAGATTTGGATCATCCCTTCAAATTTGAACCGCCTAATCCAAACCGTGCGGACTCCTGAACTGAAAAACCCGTGGACCGAGGGTTTTGGACCGGATTGTTTGCATAAAAATATTTTTACGAAACCAACATGATTATTTTTTTTTACAAAAACCATAAGAACCGAAATGCCATTTCGGTCCGAAATTTTTTTTTTATTCCGGACCGAAATGCCATTTCGGTCCGGTCTCCTTTTTAGATTTTCTACGGCGGCTCATATGAAAACTTGTGAAACCAGTACCACAGAAAATTCAAAAAGGGAACCGGACCGAAATAGCATTTCGGTTCTTATAATTTTTGTAAAAAAAAGTAATCATGTTGGTTTCGTAAAAAACAAAATTTTAATTAGGGTTTTGGAATGGACCAGACCGTTTGCATAAAACTAGTTCTCATATGAACCGTCGCAGAAAATTCAAAAAGGAGACCGGACCGAAATGACATTTCGGTCCAGAATAAAAAAAAATTTCGGACCGAAATGACATTTCGGTTGTAAAAAAAAAATAATCGTAAATTTTTTTTTTTAATTATGGTTTATAAAAAAAATTCCATTATACAAGCAAGCTGTCAGCCTGTCACTGACATCCGCTGCTGTAGTGGTGAGGGAACGAAGTGCCGTACTTCCAGTTCCCCGTCGAGCAAGTATCCTCTGCGGAGCGTTATGGTGCGGTGCCGTGCGGTGCTTTTAATCTGATCCGTTCGTTTTGATCGGACGGACGAGATCAGATCTTATCGGACAGGGAAATTTTAGTTTTTTGTTTTCAATTCGGATAAGATCTGATCTCGTCCGTCCGATCAAAACGAACGGATCAGATTAAAAGCACCGCACGGCACCGCACCATAACGCTCCGCAGAGGATACCAATTCGTTCCCCGTCAGATTAAAATCGGACAGTAATAATATGATCCGTTGATTTTGATCAGACGGTCAAAAAAATTCAGCATCAGGGGCCCAGAGCTCTCAAGCCTAACATCTTGAGCAAACGGTAAACCCCTCGTCTCTCTCTCTCTCTCTCTCTCTCCAGCTGCTACTAATATTCGCGATGATGCTCCGGAGGTCACTAGCGCGGCTCTCGCCTCTCCTCTCTAATGGCGCCCTTCGGCTAAACCACGTAGCGCCTCTTCCCTCTCTCTCCTCCCCTTCTAGAAGCTTCTGCTCGTCGCAAACCCAAACGCCTAGCGCTCCTTCTAATCTCGATAATGGCTACACCGAATCCAGCAGCGATTCCTCTCCAGCTGTAGCCGTCTCCATTGATCGCTCTGGATTGTGTAACCCTCCTGGTTAGTACATTGAATTTTAAATAGAACTATCTAAGAATTGTAGTTTCTTGCTTTTTTCATTTTAGATTAATTTTTCTAATTGTGTTATATCTCTCCATGGGAAGAGCATACGCATGAGCCTTCGTCAGAGTCTGAGATTGTCAAGCATCTCAAGAGCATTATCAAGGTTTAGTGAGCTAAAGTTAAACGAAATATTAGTTGGTTTCTTAAGATAACTGCTCATTTTACTTTTTTATTTTTGTGTAAATTGCAAAGTAGTTTCGTGGAGGTCCAATTTCTGTAGCTGAATACATGGAGGAGGTTCTCACGAATCCAAAGTCAGGATTTTATATTAACCGAGATGTTTTTGGAACCTCTGGTGATTTTATCACTTCTCCTGAAGTAAGCCAGATGTATGGGGAGGTAATAGTACCTTTTCTTTTTTTTGCCTGAACTATTGCATAGAAGATAACTTTAAAGTTAATAAATTGCACGGTCCTGATTTGGTTTAACGATTCTGTCAATTGTAGATGATCGGTGTTTGGGTTATGTGCTTATGGGAGCAGATGGGTCAACCTCAAAATGTTAATTTAGTTGAACTTGGACCTGGACGTGGGACCCTCATGTCAGATCTCCTTCGTGTAAGCATTCTGATCTCCTTCATGTAAGCATTCTTTTTTAGCCATTTAAATGTTTAGGTTGTTCTTTTGTGGACCCCTGCACCAGAGCTCTGAGGTGTGTGGGTGTGCGTGCGAGGTTAGATGGTGATATCTACCAGCAGTTACATAGAAAATGGCTGACCTCTCTTATGTTGTATTATATTTTCTTTGTATTAATCTAGGGATCATCAAAATTTGAAAACTTCACAAAGTCACTTAATATACACCTGGTGGAGTGCAGTCCAGTGTTGCAAAAGATTCAATATGAGAAACTGAAATGTATAGATGACTCAACGGATGAAGAAAGTGGTACGAAAGTAGCAATTAGTGCTATAACCAATACTCCTGTTTCTTGGCATGCCTCTCTAGAACAAGTTCCATCAGGATGTATGAGGTCCTTTCTCATTTACAATTTTTGTTTTGTTTTCTTCTATCTATTTATTTTTCAAATAATTCTCAATTTTATTGCTTTTTGCATTATGAAATTTTCCCTTTTTTTTAAACAGCATGCACTATAATTATTGCACATGAGTTCTTTGATGCACTGCCAATCTACCAGTTTCAGGTTAGATTAGTAAATTCCTAGTTCAACCTCTATTTTTTTTATTCTTGTATTCCTTTGATTTCTGACCTTTAACAATTTACAATTGATACACAGAAAGGCGCACGGGGTTGGTCTGAAAAGATGGTAGATGTATCAGAAGATTCAAAGTAACTATTTTCTTTTGTGCTATGGTGGTTTTATATGTTTTATGCATTGCACAATATCAGTTGACACCGATAGATACGTTATTGTTCCTGTTTGAACAGGTTTCGGTTTGTGCTATCTCCAGGGCCAACTCCATCTCTATTATACCTAGCAAGACGCTGCCAGTGGGCCCCACGTGAGGAGGTGTCTAAATTGGAACAGGTAGAAGTGTGCCCCAGCGCAATGGATCTGACACGTCAAATTGCCAAGAGAATTGACACAGATGGAGGAGGAGCTCTCATCATTGATTATGGCAAAGATGGACTCATATCTGACAGCCTCCAGGTGCTCTTATATAACAAAAAAAATGAAGATTTGAGATCTATTCGTTAGTTTTTGTTTCTTGCGATGGATTCGAATTGAGTATTACAAACACTAGAGAATTAATTGCAATGCCTCTGTCATAATTATTGAGGTTTGCAAGGCTATTTCATGCGTGCCTTTGAAAAGTTGTTATGTATTGTGAATCTGCAATACCAGAATGCTTATACAACAGTACTTTCTAAAAAAAGAGGGATAATTTGGGTGTTTTATAATATTTGAGAGGAGGGTGCAGGTGCTGTTTATCATGTCTAAGAGGAGAATTTGAGATCCTTCTATTGAGCTTGTTGTTACCAATGGTTTTAGGGTCTACATGGTTATGTTTCTTTACTTCCATTGTGATGTCTTAGTACTAAAGAATTTGAGATTCTTCTATTAAGCTTGATGCTATCAACGGTCTGAGAGTCTACATGGTTACATTTGCAAAGAGAAGTTTGTGATGTCGTAATATACTAATAAAGAGCTTATTTTCAATGCAGGCTATAAGAAAACACAAGTTTGTACACATACTAGATGACCCTGGCTCGGCCGATCTGAGTGCCTATGTTGATTTTGCTTCTATTAGACATTCTGCACAAGGAATTTCAGGTATGCTAGGAAAAAAACATATTTTTTTCTCACACCCGTGCTAACAGGCCAGAGTATTGTATATATTCTTCAAAGCAAGGAGTATACCTGCATTAAACCCTCCCAAAACTACTATTATACCCTCCCATCACCAATTTACTTTAGTGGAGTGACCAGTTTGCCCCTTCCTCACCTTTTAACCTGTGCACCTGCAAGAAAAAAATAGGGTAATTTGTGCTTTGAAATAAATTACAGGTGAGTACATGGGCAAAATCTCCACATTTGAGAGGGGCATATGAGATTTTGCTCATTTTGTGAAGATGTTCTATAGGTGCATGGGTGAAATTATTCTTATAACAAAATAACATATTCTCCTGTTTTGTTATTACTCAGTCTCCTCGAACAATTAGTCATAACAGTTTCAATTTTTTTTATGTAGAGAATGTGTCGGTTCATGGTCCTATCACGCAATCTCAACTATTAGGCTCTCTCGGGATTAATTTTCGAGTAGAGTCATTGTTGCAAAATTGCACTGAAGAAGAAGCAGAGAACCTAAAAACGGGGTACTGGCGGCTTGTAGGAGATGGCGAGGCTCCTTTTTGGGAGGGGCCTGATGAACAGACACCGATTGGTATGGGTACCAGATACCTGGCCATGGCTATTGTTAACAAGAAGCAAGGTGTACCAGTTCCTTTTCAGTGAGAAAGCTTGAATCTACACAGAGAGCTTTTTCATTTTTGTTACTAGAGACTTGGTCTTTTTGCCCCTTTAGCATCACAAAGCTTTTTTATTGTATGTATTTATTTGTATCAACTCCACTCGTGTGGAAACTTCTTGGTATGTTTCACTAATAATAGCTGATTAGGTCCAGGATTCAAACAATAAATTTGCTTTACTAATGATGGATGGATCAAGTTAAAATGTTAACATCAAGTAACTGAGAAAATCCGTAAAGAAAAAAGCAAAATAAAATTTAGAATATCAACAATTTTTTTCCTGTCAAATTTGATTAACGAACACAACAATTCACAAATAAAATACATGATGTAGAATGCAACTGGAATAAATTTTATTTAGTTCAGTCAATCCAATTTACTATAATCAAATTACAACATTTTCGATCCGTCAAACCGTGAATTTTGGTGCTTCGTCAATCCACAATTTACTAAAAACCATTCAATCTGAAATTTAACTCTAAAATATTAATCAAACAACAGAGGGCGCAATGCATTGAAGCATTGAAATTTCCCAATTTGCGCACACAGGCTGTTTTTCTGGTCACCTTTTTTACGATGTAGCTGTTTAATGCTATCAAGTGTTCACAGTTCAGAATTTCACATCATCAATTTTCAGAATTAGGATTAAGTATATTTGCAGGTAAAAAAAAACTATCAAAGTACCATCCGAACAAAAAGCATAATTTAGGGAAATATTTAGAATTTCAGTATTGCGTTGCATATACGGATTCCACAATATAACCACATCCAAAGCCATTCTTACAAAAAGAGAGAACAAAAGAAGAAAATAAATAACAACAAAAGAAATACTCCGAGTAGGATAACATCAGTTAATACGCAACCCAAGTTTTTCCTCAGTCATCACCACCTCCTCCATTCTGCATGAATTGATTTTTCTGTTGCAAATACATACACAAGTTCAGTGGTTATAGAGGGAAGAGTTGGAGGTTGAACCTTATATAATCTTAAAACAACACATAAAAATGATGAATGCCTAATTTACCCTTCTCGCAGCTTCTACAAGAATGCCCGAATTACCCTCGTTTCTCCACTGTTACAGTGGGTTTAGTTGGTGAAAACATAATTAAGTTATATAGAGATATCTATGTGTCTTTAGGTAGAACTAATATTAAATATGTTCATTGAGGGTGTCCAGGGGCAATCTTGATAGCATGCTTAATCTTAGTTACTATAGGAAAAGTATTAAAAAGACATCGGCAATATATTTAGTAAAGGGAGCTTGTAAAGCGTACCGCTTCCATCTCTGGATAAATTGAGGGACCTTTCACCCTTAATCACGCCCTTGGCACCGCCACTAGATACTGGCTTCTGTGTCCTAGGAGAAATTGACTTCAATTTCCCGTTTACAGAACCAGATGGCAGAGAATGGCGCCTCACGAGACCATTTTTATCTGCAGATTCAGGTGTAGTAACAACCCTAGGCGAATTCTGGCCTCTAAGGCGTGCCTTTGCTGAAGCAGTCGTGGCCATGTAGCTAGGCACGGACTTCGATGCACTAGAACGTAACTCGGCTTCAGGAATTTCTACTCCAGCCGAGAAAGAAGATCTCCTTCTGTTGTTGGATCTGTTAACTGATTCACTATTACTCGACATAGACTTCTCCTCAGAAGAGTTCACGTCTGGTGTGATTTTTGATGCAGATTTGTTTGCACTAGCATGCAACTCATTTTCTGAAAATTTTAATCTTCTAGTGGAGAGAGAAGATCTCCTTCTGTTGTTAGATTTATTACCGGAGTCTCCACTACTAGACGACTTCTCTTCAGAAAGGTTCCCTTCTAGCATGGTTTTTGATACACTTGAGCTTACACTTGCATGCAACTCCTTTTCTGGGATTTCTAGTCTAATAGTTGAGAGAGATCTCCTCCTACTGTTCGATTTACCACTGGATTCTCTATTACCATATAATGACTTCTCTTCAGAAGTGATCCCATCTGGCACCGGTTTTAATGCAGTTGTGCTTGCATGCAACTCTTTTTCTGGGACTTTTACTTGAGTTGAGCGTAAAGATTTTTTCTGAATCACCTTTTTGGACTCTCCAATACCTGACAGAGAGAGGCTTACTTCAGAAGGCTTAGCACCCACAGTTTTTGAAGCAGTCTCGGAGTTCTTTGAAATCTCTTGTGCAATCTTACTCCGAGATTTCTTTGAACCAGACGATAATTTACCAATTTCTGCATCCAACTTGGAGGTAGAAACCTTTCTTAGACCCCGTTTCGGCTTTTCAAGCTCAGTTTTTGAAACTTTTGGAGTTTGGCTATGGTGGTCATCTTCTCTTTTCTCGGGTTCAGAACTAGCGGCTTGGGTTTTTGTTAACTTGGGACTTGTCTTAAGAGATTGACTTGCTGTCGAGTTTTTGGTTTGCCTTTGTTGAGCTTTTGAATGTGTGAAGTGATTTGCATTGATAACAGGTTTCCAGAAATGAGTCATATGCCATCTCTCTAACCAGCTTGAAGCAGAATTGGGGTCGTCTTTGTTGAATTGGATTTGGAGAGGCTTAACAACAACCCAGGAAGAAAGCAGCTGGAAAGCCATAGGAACACGATTAAAAATGAACAAATAAAAGGCCAAATTAAATTAATATCGCCTACCTTGTGACCAAGTGAATGATTTTGAAAATTCTCCTTCCATGTATCTCCAGATTTGCCGCCCTGGAAAAAATCAAAACAATAACTAAGTCTTAAAATGTAATAATAAATAAATATTTTTGTCAAATAAAAGTTCTAGTGAAATCTTTACAACAATAGACTCCTACATTTACTGAAGTCCCAGAAAACCTGACATATTGTTCATTATTCATGTAAAAGAACAAATGGAGAGATACATTACACGTTCATAGAATTATGCATGAGAATGCTTAGATTCCTGTGAAGGAAATTTCCACAATAAAAAGACAACCCTACAATGAGAAAGTATATCAAATAAGAATTACCAAGAGAACATGTTGCTGTTTTCTTGCATAGTTGATTTGGAGACCGATATCAGAGCGCCTAGCAATTCTCCCACGGACGATAGCTTGTACCCTTACGACTGCATGCATTGTGTAAAGGGTCGCAACAGCTTGCCTCCGTACGAGATGACCCCGTATCAGTGCTTGCAACCTTACAATACCTTTTAGTGCCTGAAATGCCCTTCGCGCCTGATGGAAACACAAAGTTCTTAGGAAAAATGAAAATGTTATCTAGAAGCTGATAAAATCCATTGAAGAAGTAAAAGAGTACCAAAAATCCCCTAATGGCTGCTTGCACCTTTGTTGCTGCCTTCTCTTCACTCACCTTGTCGCAACCGCTTGATTCATCTATTTGCAAGGCCACTTGATCTACTGTAGAATGACTTACAACAGGTAGAGTGGTTTCACATCCATGCAAATCAGAAGAATGTGTCTCTTCTACTATTGGTAAGGCTGTGTTGCTATATGTGCTGATGAGTATTGGTTCAGAGATTATAGGAGAATTATCACCAAGAGAAGCTTCATATCCTTTGGTTAAACAATTCTCGCTTGAATTTTTCTGTATTTAACAAATAGAGTTCTTAGGGATGACGGTGAAACATAATTGGCCTTGCATGACATTTTGATGAGCTAAAAGAAGCAAGATAGGGTAGAAGAGTACCCTTGAGTTGAGAAATATACTCATTATATCGCACTTTTTATTTCAATCCATGTTTACAAATTGGATTGAGTATAATGAGATAAAATGTACTGGCATTTCATTATTTTTACCCATTTCTTCTGAATTTCTAAGGTGGAACAGGTCTCACTTTTAAGTAAAAATTAAATGTTTACATACCATAATAATAAACGGAAACTGAAATACTTCCAAAGAAGAGAAAAAAAAAAAACTTTTTTTCCATTTCAAAAGCAGCTTATTTTAAATTTAATCAATTTCAGCATAAAAGTGGAAAAGTTTGTACGAAGTTCATAGATTTTTCACATAGAAAGGAGGTCAATACCGATTTTGTGGATGAAGATCGAAAAGATTTCTTCCCAAATAGTGTCTTCAACCATTTTCCTGCTGACTTCCCCATTTCAACAACCAATCAGATCTCCCCTGATACTATTGGATGAACTTGCCTCTAAAATGAACAAAATTAATTGATTATATAACATGAGAAACATATGATGAGTTTCATATGAAACTAAAATGGCGACTGAATAGATTCACTGGAGGAGATGAAATTCGACGTGGACAGATCAATGGCAAAACAGATGGGTTCCACATAGAACAAAAGTTGCAATAAAGTAACATTAGAAACCGAGCAATTGAATACCAAAATTCATTAATTCTTCAGAATATGAAAGCAGGCTTAACAGTAAATCTAGAAGCACATTAAATTCATCGTATTGTACACTGAAGCAATAGTACAAATTCGTCCTATTATACACTGAAGCAATAGTACTCAAATCAATCAATGTACTATAAATAAAACAAAACAAGCACATTAAAATAATTAATTCTCCAAATAGTTCACACAGAACAGTGCATCAATTATGACGAATTGGGAAAGTTACTTGTTGTAGAGAAAACTTTTGCAAACCCTAATAACAACAATCAGAATTTATTCAAATTTGACCTTGATTGAAAAATGAAAACAAAGGCCCGAAAATAGGCGATTTCAAAAGCACGGAAATGGATTTAGATATATAACCATTTGTTCAATCAGATTGCAAAATTAGAAGACGAGAATAGTGCATATATCACTGAAAAAGGTATATAAAAACTTTACGGTTCACAAATAATCCAGAGCGCCGACAAAAATCTCGTGGGTTTAACTTACAGAGATATACCTTTAAGAGCTTCTAAAACCCTAGCAGTTTCCCTTGTCGCTTCTCCATCAAATATTCAAATGCACAAAATCAGAGAAAATTTTAAAGAGAAAAAGGGACGCAAAGAGAGAGAGAGAGAGGATGCTTTGGAAGCTCGGAAAGAATGCAGATGGCAGAGTGTGGCAGAGTGGGCCCACTTCGTAACTGAAATATTTGAATTTTCTTTTAGAGCTGCGTGTATTTTGTTTGCTCCCAGATCATGCCGTGCAAGCTACGCCGTCATTTTGGGATCCGTATCCTCTGCATTAAGTCAAAAAAGAATTATTGAGTCAATGAATTTCAACCGTCTGATTTTAAACGGAGCCAATCCAGCTCGTGTCTATAACATAGGGGCCCTTTAATATTAGTGCATATCTAGTTCGCACGAATCTTAAATAGATTGGACAGTTGAGATTCATTAACTCAAAAGATTCTCTTTTGAGTTAATGCAGAGGATATGAATTCGTCATTTTGAAGCGTGGTATTCTCTAGATTTTGATTGTGGTTTTTGAAGAATAAAATAACACATAAATTGT